>JAOWBP010004368.1:2623848-2638672 GCA_028571105.1 Tragopan temminckii | reverse complement strand
GGGGTCTCACACTAGGTCTGCAGTGAGAGCTCCCTGAGTTGAACAGAGGAAAAGCTGTTACTTGAGGTCTTGAAGTGGAAGATGAAATGAGGCAATGTCACTGAAAGCATCTCAGATTCCTACCTGAGGAGCACATGTGTGATACTGTGGAAGAGGAGGTAGTAACGGAGGTGTTTTAACCTAGCAGAAACTATAATTTCCATATATTCATTTTAAGTGAGGCCGTTGAATGGAATAAAATGTATGGCAGCACTATCGGATGTTAGAAGCCAGACTGGCTCTACAACCTTGTATGAAAAGGGTGCACACAGCTCACTTGTGTGCTCTGGAAAATCCTGACTTTTATTACGAAGAGGTGTGTGTGTGGTGCGTTATAAATCTTTGCAGGAAGAGCACAGTGTGTTCTTTTGGGACCTGTATCGCTAGCACAGGGAGTTGGAGGCCTGCTACTTTGAATTATATTTATTTGGTTTCTTTCATTATGTCGGTGGGGATTTTGGCACAACGAAGTCTGTGTGCAACTGAATTTTCTTAAATATAAACATGAGAAGGTGGAAACAATTGTTTTTCAGGCTGTGGTTTCTTATTCTCATCCAAATACAGTGCTTGCCCATGCTGTCCTCAGAGGAAGGCTGGGATGCTCTATGCTGCTGGCTGCAGTGCTGCGGGGTTTGGCTACAGGCTTGATTCCCTGCCTGCAAGAGATGCTGAGGGGAGGTCTGCTATCATTTCTCCCTATTGGGAGGCTCTTGTTACTACAGAGTTAAGGGTACATGTATGGTGCCACAGTTATTCCAGGTGTGAGGGTTTGCACATGCAAAGAAGAGCCTAAACTGATCCTACAATCTCTATTTTATACGTTTAGTTATTTGCTTAATGGCATTTGAAAGTCTAATATTGGTAGCAGTGCCACTCAGCTCTTTATGAGTACACTGATGACAAGCAGCCCCTAGCAAAAACTAAAAGCTGGAGCACCAGGAGGCAGTAGTGCAATTACTGGTCACTGAATTAATGCCAAGTCCTGCAAAGATGCTTGTTCGTGAGAGATGGCCTTCTGAAATGTGCCTACTTGGACTAGAGAAACTTCTTAACTAGGAAGTTTAGAGCAATCATTTAAGGTTTATTCCTGCAAAAGAGTAATTGTCATGGTTTTGTGGTTTGTTTTTTGTTGTTGTCGATATTCCATGTCATAATATCATGCAAGGCACTAGTAGTTTAAGAGTTAATGTTCTGGTTCTGCGGACCGCCATTTCTGGTGGTCCTGCTGTCCTTCTGTCATGGACACAGATCTAGAGATAACTCCGTGACAGTCATGTTTAATCACTGTTTGCCCCACTTTGTTAGCTTGATGCCATGTTTTACATTTTTTTCCTCCTCTGCTTTGTCTCCTTGGTGTGCATCAATATCCTCCCCCAACCATGTGCACAAACGACTGTGTGCAGCTGTGAGCTTACCTTCTGGCTGTGATTACTGAGCTGCCACACAACTTGTGCTATTTATCTGAGGCAGGGTTTGTCAGCATTCATCAGAAATTCACCTCATTGTCTCAAAGAATGCAGCACCTCACCCAAGATGGCCTGGTGCAAACCTGAAGGATAAGTGCAGTAGTTGATACAATATTTTGCAGGTTGCTAATGTTTTCCAGCTGTCAGGGTTTTGTGTACAACTATGTTTTAGTACAGGCAGTAATTGGAGGAAAGAAACATTCCACCCTGTTGACCCATAATCAATACAAGTTTCCTCCTAAGCCCCACTGGTTCTGGAACTTTTGTAGTGAACTGTAATCAAGTTTCAGGTAGCTTAGATCTGCATCTTTTGTGTTTATCCTAAGCATGAATAAACTTTTTTTTTTTTCTAATCCTATTTTCCAATGATCTGTTCTTGGAAGCTTTGTGGTGACAATGTTTTTTTGGATTTTTTTTTTGCCAATGCTACAATCAACATGTTCAGTGTATCTTCTAGTGGGGAAAAATAACTCAAAGTGTGGGTGGGTGGTTTTCTTGGTGTTTTGTTTTGTTTTTTTGTAATAGGATGCTGGCCATCAAATCTAGATCTGGTCATCCAGAACCTTGTCTGGCTTTGAAATTGAGGCTTTTGGCCAATTACTAGCAAGAAGAAATGGAAAGTCAGTAAAACAAAGCACATTTTATGTCAGTATATGTCAAGTTCAAGGGAGCAAGTCTAGAGTTGTTTTCTGTGGCAACTGGCTGCAGGCAGTGGTGGATTGAGCCCTTTATAAGATACAGTTGAAGGACTGCAGCTTCTGCTTCATACAGTCTTCCTGTATGTGATGTTACTATATGGAAAGACTTTCAAGGACTACAAGAGAAAAGCTCAGTTAAGAGGAAAAAAGGTCAATATTTTTGTTTCGTTTCTTGGGCGAATACCAAGAAAAACAATGTATGTAAACAGAAATAAAATGAAGACTCCTTCCCACTTTCCTCTAAAGATGTCATCCTGAGATGCATTTTGCTGTGCTTGTTTCCATACAGTAAAAATCCTTTGATCCAAGGAAGGTGGGGGGGGTCCCTTGCTGGTGTCAGTGGCTTTGTGCACAGCAAAGCTGGTTAATCTATCTTTCATTCTACCTGCTGCCTTTATCATGGCCTTGCCCCCTACATTTCTAGTGAATGTAGCTCTGGACTGCTGCCTGTAGTGCTCCCCACCTCTGCGTGCTGGTACTGGATGGGTGACTGGTGCTGGGCTCCCCTGGCTGTATGCTCACAGGAGGTTGTGCCCTGAATGTATGTGATGGGTGAAAAGGGCTTGCCTGTGTTATACATTATAAATGCCATAAGTTTTGTTGGTGTCCAGATCATATAACTGAAACAGGCTCAAAGGAGAAGAGGAATCATGAACTTATCAAAATGTAAGGAGGGTGAACAGTCTTCCAAACTTTCTGCCTTGTCACTACATCTACCAGCTCACATGTCACTATCTAGTCTCTTCCTTGCTGCGATGCTCACAATTTCAGAGGCAAAATGGTTAGGATCAGGACTTTGTCGTCTTAGAAAAACTGAATTTATTTCGAATTTTTGGTGGACATGCAGCCATCCTTCATGTGATGTGAGCTTTCCTGTGTTACTTTGCGCTCCTTGAAAATATGAATCTTCTTGCTGTAACTTGGTCTGGCACAGTTCTCATCTGCCTATCTTTTGACTCTCCAAACTCTACCTTCAAGTGTTCAGTATCGGTTTGTTGTCTGGCTAGAATCAGGTACAGCTCAGAAGCCAATAACAGCTGTGTGAACACTTAACTCGAGTGTTTGGTTGCCATGTGAAGTTAAAACTATGTAAATGAACTTACTGGCCTTGTAGAGTGTTTCTCTTGAAGTGAGAAGTACATGTTTTGTTTTCTGCAGCTGCTACAGAATCCCCTGCCATAAGGTTAGTTCTTCATAAAAGCATTAATCAAGCTTTGTGTGCTCTCCTTCCTGTGCTATGACAGGTTACCTGTATTTCAGTGGAAGCTGAGGGCAGCTGGTGAGTTTATGTAGCAGGTAAATGAAGCTTTTGAAAAATGAGTGTCAGAATGCCATCTGGTGAAGAAGAAAGCTGCTTTCCATCGTTGCCCTGTGGTCTTGGCAAGCAGAAGGCTGATACAAATTCAGACTTCACTGTGGAAAGGCTGATGCTACTTTTGTCCCGTATGCCTGGCTTTTCACAGTAAATTAGTAATTTCACTTCACTGTTCTTACACAATATAGGCCTAGGTATACACAGAGTACTTCTGCAACATTGCAGCAATCTGGATATCCCCTTGCCTAACAACATTCATATGTGCTGTTTTGGCTTTTTGAGACGATTCTAGTGCAGGAACAAAATATCCTATCGCGTGATGAGCCTTGTTTTCTTACTGGCACAAATGAGGTAATTTCCATCTGGTATGATGCTTGCACTGATGTGCAGTTGTGCCTACATCTGCTTTGACCACTCACCTCTGAGATGCTGGAGTGCTGCAGGGAGCAAGGGAGTTTGCTGCTCTACAGGAAGCAAACTCCACCCAGGGCAAGTAATCAAGGGTCGTCGAGGGGAATGGTTTGAACTGTAAACACTGGATTAGTGAGTGCTGAAAGGATTTCCATTTTCCATTCCTTTAGCCTGGCAGGATTTTCAGATAGACAGTAGTCAGAAAAGATAACAAAGTTCCTGGATATGGCAAGAGTCTCACTTCTGGTAAATACCTTTCTCTGGTTTTCCATTTAGCTGATGTTTTCTTTTCTGATTGAGATGGAGGAAACTGTCCTTTACTGAAGATGCTATGTATCTTATGCACCTACTTTTAGCAACGGGTAGAGCCCTCCAAGCTCTTCAGGCTTCCTGGGGATAAAGATTCTCAAGTTTAGATTAGATCCATGCAATAAAGAATTGAGATTCAAACTGGAGTTTGGAGTACTATCAGTGGTAGACTTCAAGCTTGCTGAATGCAATGCTGAGGCTTTAAGAATGATTTGCTAGGTAGATTTGAGTGACAGTTCTTTGCTCAGCTGTAATGTTTCAGTCATGTTATAAGCAAATGGTGGAGGGGGGAGCAAAATGAGAGGCTGTTCTTTGTGGATGTGGAGTCAGAATGTGAAGTAACAGATCTTAGAAAGATGTGACCCTGAAAGCATCTTAGAGTCAATGGACTTTGGACTGCAAGTTTTCATGACTGCTATTGCAGTCCAATTAGGATCTCAAGGTATGCTGGTGATGTGTCTGCTTGAAACTTCAGGTTCTTTTTAATGATGTCTTTGTGGAAGAACTTAAATGAAGAGAGAAGTGTCATTAAATTAGCTTCTTACTGCATGGTGAAGACTTGTAGCCACTGGAGCAGATTGTGTCAGTTCACTGGTGTGTTCAGGTGCTTTTTCTTTTGATTCTTTTGCATATTTACCTATAGAACTAGGGTAGAAAAACTTTTAAAAACAGATTTCTTCTGAGTGAAACGAGAGGGCAGCTTTACTCTTGCAGTCAGGTTTTCCATTTTGTTGCATCAGTTGTATAGTGGGCACACTTCAAGTGAGCCCCACAAAGAAATGCACTTTTGGTGCTTCAACACATCTCATCCCAGTCTGACAGAAATGCCCAGAGGGAATGTATTTGCACTTCAGTAACGAGGGAATTGGCTTAAGATTTTAGGGGAAGGCTCATGTCAGGTGCTTTATACAAATTAGTGTGCTCAGCCATAATAACATATTTATAATCCTACAGCTAGTAGAATAATGGTCAGTGTTTTATATGCTCTTTCTGAACAAGAGAAAGAACAGCTCTGTCTTAGGGTACCAGACTCCATATTTTCTCAACTTTTTTTTTTTTTTCCTTCACCCCCGTGTTTCCTTAGGAGGTAATGTAAACATGACTTGATCAGTGCTTAATTTATTGCTTCAGAAATAGCACTAAAGATCTGGCACTAAATCAAGCGTGTGTGGGGAGAGTGTTTTTATGCTTACCATGAGTGAAATGATACTTTTAATATATGTATAAAACAACAGGGACAGAAGGGCTGGAGTTTCCATTAAATACATCGATGACATCTTTAAGAAGCTGTCTGGCAGATCCATTAGCTGTTGTTATAGCTTTCAGGAATTGTTAGGACTGTTAAAACATCCAATGCTCTGACCCCCGCAGCATGCAGCATAAGGAAGAAGTGGAGTTCCTTTGCTGTAGCAAATAATTCATTCTCATCTTGCTGGGGGAGGGGAAGTGGGATTAGCTGTAATGAAAGAATGTCCAGAGATCTGTTCCTCACCCTGCTGAATTTAATCAAGGATGGTGTGGCTGTAGAATTGGTGAGAATTAATAATATTCTTAGGATGTGACTGAAGTTCCTTCAGCTTCTAAAGGGCATAGCTGCTGGTGACAAAGTCAAATGAGAGTAGGACACCTTTAACTATAATTGCCTATATGAGCTGATTAAAATGTGTCCATGGGGCTCAAGCTTCTGAAGAATCCTCCCTAAATTCTTTATGGCTAAGATTTTTTTTTAGGAATAAGACCACCTGTCTCTAAGGAGTACTTCAGCAGCAGCATCTGAATCTGAGCACAAGTAGCATTATTCAGGTTATGGCAGACCTGGGACTGAGTTTGACTGCATCCCTCGTGTTGAAATGTGGAGGTATTCATTAGAAAGTGATGTAATAGGAATATCTGATGGCCTAAAGGGAGCCAAGTCACTAAATCAGCTTGGGATCTGACCCTCAGATACTCCAAGTACTTGCATCAAAGGAATATATTTCCATGGAAGCTGGTCTTAGGAATGTTTAATGATGCAAACTGTTGCACTAAAAGCGAGCATGGGCCCAAGATGGAGCACTGAATTTGAGCTGTATGCTGTTCTAAGTGTTAATGAGGTGCTTGATTCTGATTAAGTGAGGTATCCTTCTGCAGTCAGCCTCTCTACTTCAATCTTGATCAAGATTTTGTCACTCATTACTTGATATTTATGGACTCTCTTGTATCTAAATTCTGTTACTACCAGTTCTCAGCCGTGAGCCATTCCTTGGGAGCTTGATTCTAACTCTAAAGTAGGAGTATTCTGTGTGTGGTATGTACTCAGTAGGTCCAGCTGGTCTGGAAGAGAGTAGCAAGGAAGAGGAATAAGGATGCTGTCCAATGGTTAGGTAGCAATCCATAGGTTGTTTACTTGCATTTCTCTTTTTGCTTAACTGTAGAAAAAGAAAACTCTGGGGTCCCCAAATCCCACTGTATTTCTTGATTGTCAGCATGGGGAGCTATAAGCAGCAAAGACACAGGTGTGGGTTTTGGTGAGATCTGTGAATGGATGCTTAAGAAAGGGTGTGATTTTAATTGCAAGTCCGGGAAATGCTTGGCATCGCGTCTTTGAAGTACATCTTTGGGCTGAAAACAAGTGAGAGTGAGTTTATGCAAGCTGAAGCTAAAAAGATAATTATTTTTTCCTCTCTCTGACTTGAAAACATCATATAGTCCTAGAGTAAATTGCTTTTGTTGAAATCTGGCAAAAATAAGTAAAGTTTACTGGAAAATCTCATTGCCAAGGAAAATAATGTTATGATCAGCTCTCCTGAATTAGCGATGAGCAGCCTGTCAAGATTGCTGATGTACAGACTGGAGACAGGCTTGGCACTATGGAATTAGTTCATCACTTGTCAGTGTGCATCACTGCTGGTGTAACTCAAATGCCCCTGCTAGTTCACACCTTCTTCATGTATCCTTAATAAAAATTCTGTCTGTATCTGAGTAAAATGAACTGTGCTGGAAGACTGTCTAGTCAAAACTGAGAGCTCAGAAGTCTCGTCTATCACATGCATAGACTAAATAGCATGGTTATTACAGGGGTAAATAGCAGAAATCCTTTCAGACAGCACTGACTAAAATTTGGGTTTGAGTAAGGCATAACTGGTTTTTGATCAGTAGCGCATGGTCAGAGAGCAAAAGAGACACAGGTAGCTGTCTTCTGACAAGTGGAACATCTCCAGGCTGGGAAGGGTGCACCTTCTGTTCCATCCGAGGGCTGTGAAAGGCTGTAGCAGCTGCCTCTATCTCACAGTCAAACACTCTGAAGCACTTGAAGCAAAGTATTTATGCTACTGGCAGGTTTGTTTAGTTGATGATCCTTGTTCTGATTCCTTTTATTTTTCCAAAGAACTGAAAGTAAGTGATGTGTGCGCCTTAGTATAAATAAGAAATGCATGACTTCTCATGTCAGTTGGAATTAGTAATGCTTTGTGGTGCTCTGAATGATTTAATGAAATACTCATGTGTGTGGACCCACAGCAAGTAAACATCAATTATAAGGAAGAACAAGAAGCTGCTTGATTTTGCTCATTTTGGCTTTAGATAGAAAACCTTGAGAACAGAAAACTCATCTTTTAAGTCTGCAGCTCTTGGTATTAAGGGTAATGTAGCTTAGGAGGGGTGGACTATCATGGGAACGTGCATCTTCACTGGATTCTAAGAAGCTGTAGGAATGAGGTGAAAAACAGAGCTACTGAAAGAAAATTGCTTACAAAGATGAATCCCCTTCTGAACAGCCTGTTTCACTGAATAGAAGCCACAATAATCCAGTACTGCTGGGGTGGGGAGATTGAGTGGCTATAATATGTGTAGGAAGGAGAAGCTATTACAGCTGGATTACAGTGGAACAACTCTGGCATCCCTGATCTGTTTGCCCCTGGCTTGGGGAACATAGGAAGCTGACAGCAGGCTTTATTTTTACCTGCTCAGCCCTTTCCATTGATTTTTCTTTTCTATTCCACAGCTTTAAATAGGATGCTGCATGAAAACATGATTATCTACATAGGATGCTTCACTGTAATGCGTGGTTTACAACTTAGTATTGTTTTCTCTCTAGCTAGATGATCCTCGGGTCTGAAGCAGTGTGGCAACATATGCGTTTCTTTGGCAAGTTGCTTGGACGAAAACAAACACGTATTTAAGAAGCCAGTTACTTGGGTAAACTTTGAAGGCTTTCAGCCTATAGAAATACTTTTGCAGTTTAAGAAGGTGAACTGGGCAGTGGGCATCTACTCTGGAGAATGCCACGTTTTTGCAGGCTGCTGCAGTGATAACCTCATCTCAGGTGGTGCTGCTAGGTTCTACTCTGATTTCTTTCATAGCTGTGCAATTTCCTGAGGCTTGGATATTGTGGAAGATGCCCCTAGGTCCCAATTATGTTTCATTTCTGGTAAAGTTTCAGAGTAGGTAGATCTTCAACTTCTTCTGTCTTCTGCTATGAAAACAACTGAAAAACAGACTGGGGGGGGGGGGGGAGTGAAAGCAGAGGGGTTTGAAGTCGGCTCCAAGATTTTCTTTGTTGGTGGTTTTTTGTGTTTGTTTTTTTTTTATAGGTATTGTGCAAACTGGAGTAATTCAGAACCAGAAATGGATTTGTGTTCTTGCACATTTGCTCTTAAAACAGAACTAGATGAAGCATTAACTACACTCTGGAGACGAACAGAAATTCTTTAGCTATAAAACTATTAAATGAATCATGTATCATCTTTAGGAGGTATCACAGATCTTTTTTTCTGGGATCTTCTAAACACTTAATTCTTTCAGCTTTGGGATGACTTCTTGTTATAACAAACTTGATGTTTTTATTCTTTTGGGAGTTCCTCAAGTTGTAAATTAACCGTGCTTAATTTGAGGGTCAGATGGCATTGTGGATTAAAGCAGTTTTAATCTGTCAAGAATGTTTTTGCTTTGCCAGGCCACTTTATTACTGGAAGTTCACATCTTTTATTTGGAAGTTTTAAAACTGTATCCTTAAATATACGAGTTAGTTTCAGTGTCTACATAGGCAGTCAACAATGCAATCTTTGCGCAGATACTTAATCTCTGATACCTACTGTGCTTTTGTATTTTTCCTACCGAAATAAGGCTTGGAAAAAAAGTTCCTTCTACAATGCTGACAAAATAAACAGCTAATAAAATTTTTTTGGCCAGTTTTTCTTTTAAACTGGCTGGATGATATTATTCAGGCTGCTGCTATAGTACAAAGGCAGGACGGGCTGAAAGGATGGGCTGAAGAATGGTTTAGGCAATGCTCAGCCAGTTCTTGTGTGATTTGTGTTGATCTCTTCATAAAGGCTTCCAGTCCTGTTCATTCACTAAAACTCTTCTATTCAGATATAACATTCTGGAGAGAGGGTGGGATAAATAACTTGGCTCTGGCAGCAGGCTGATGGGTTCCCAGCTGCAGTGCAATCAGTGGGCCTGGGGAGCAGGGCACTTCAGCTGTGCTTTGTGGGGACTGGTGGAAGGCGTTCTTGAGATATTTTGGGTAGTGGTGGTAATGTGAACTTCAAATTTTTTCATTGAAAATGAGGTCTGAGTTTTGGTGAGTCAAGTACGTCTGTCTGTAACTCCCTCCTTCTGTTGGTGACTCTTGCTTAAATGCACCAGGTATGTTAGATGTTAGTACCATCCCTTTTCCTGCCCCGTTAGGGGGCGTGTGATCTGGTATGCCTCTGCTGAAATAAGCAATGTTTTATGAGAAGGCAGTGCTTGATAATGCTAAAGGAGACAAAATAAAGTCATGTTGCTGATCAAAGGTCTTGCACAGTTTCAAGGATAAATGCAAAGAAAAATGCTTTTTTTTTTTTTCCTGAAATGAAAAATCCCTGACTTCTGGGAAGAGAACAGAACTCTTCTCACTGCTGTCTTAGCTGAGCACTGAAGGCACCAAGCGCTTTTCTATGAAGAAATCATAGATCTCCAAGGAGCCTTGTCTGACCACACTGCCCTAGCTTTTAAATGATTTCTTTTTTTCCCCTCCTTCAGAACATTTTTTAAAACAACTCTACCTCGTTTGGTATGGTAGAGAAGCTAGCTGCCTAAATCACAGCTAAATCAGAAACAAAGCTGATGATTTGGACAGATACAAGTTGTGTGGGCTTCTTGCCAGCATTATATTTTCTTTTGTCAATTTTTTAAAAAAAAAAAAAAAAAAAAAAGAAAGAAAAACAACCACAACTGTAGTCCTGAAAGATATAGGCTTGCAAACAGGCTCACAAAGGCATGTGCTTCCATATAGCTTTTTAGAGAACTTAATTTTCCAGTCTGCCAGCTTCACGCGTTATTTCAGGCCACGGCACGTTGCTTGCTTTTTGATCAGATGCACAGCATGATAATGGCTGGGGGGGGATTTAATAGCTTGCTGCTGGCCCCTGCAGGTTTTTGTAATTGGATGCAAGTGTTTAAAATTGTGTATTGTCCACTGTCAGCTGTCCTTGTCTGGGTCCATTTTACAGATGTGGCTGTGTTGGGAGCAGCTTGTGTGGGTTGCTCAAGTGCTTGGTATGGCAGAGGTGAGGCTGTTGGTAAGAAATGCTTGGTGTCTTATTGACAGGAGTTCTTACGTTGTTCAGTATCATGTAAGGAAATGGAAAGGATGAAATATTTTGTTTCTTATATTAATGAATTTGAGCACGTGGCTGATTTTAGAAACCTGAGCAGTCGTCAAGGATTCGGTATAACACGTGACATTGGGGAAAGTGTGGGACTTGAGTAATTTGATGCTGAATCCTTACTTCATGTGTGCTTCCTGTGGGATGTGGGGTCTGCAGCTTATTGCCTGCATCAGCTTTTTGCTGTTAAAACTATTAAGATAATTTAACAGTTGCAGTATGTTCAGTGCTGTAGTTTTTAAGCCCTACATCAATAGAGACTAGGTAAGTGATTAGCACAAATGGAACTGAGTAAGCCTGTGTTGCCTTTGCCAGGTCAAGTTTGGTGCAAGTCTAGTAGCAGAAAGGCCAATAGATGTGAGATGGAACTTGCTGAGGCAGAAGAGTTCTGCTGGATGGACTAATTAACTGCCTTGGCAGAAAGATCATTAAATACACTATGGCCCCGAAGCTATGGCTCTGAGGGAGATGAAAAGAAAGGTGAGATGGATGTATATGTACTGGGAATTGAAAGTGGCAGGAAGGTTCTTAGTAAAGCAAGGTAAGAGTAGATTTAGAGGAAGATGCTGGGAAGAGGAAAAAAAAGGAGATCCATTTACCAGAAGCCCATTTTAGCCTTCTGTTGGAGAGGACTGCGTAATGAAGTTTATTCTATATGTGAAGAGAAGTTGTGGTGTTGTGGTTTTGTTTCTGTTGTTGTGTGTAGTTTGTTTTTTCCTGTGTCAGAACTCTGTGAAAGTAGTCTTACCACCAACTCTTTTATCAGGGACTAATTCACCCACACCATTCCTACAAGAAGTTTCTGTACGGACAGTTCATTGCAGAAGTGCAATTAATCTGCTTCGCTTCTGTATTCTGCTTTCCTTTACCTTACAAGGCAAACAGACCCAGGCAGCAATAGGAAGAAACATTTTTATGGACAGACATGCTCTAAAACTGCCATTTATCTTTGAGATGATGGGCAAGCTTAAATATCCAAGAAGTCTGATGCTGAAGTTATGTGCTCAGTAGACCCAGGAGTTTGATCTTGTTTGTTTGACCTTGTCTGCTTTTCTGTAATGCTTCACTCTTCCTGCAGTGGTCTTACTTGTCCCATGATAAAAAGATTGTTCCTACTTTTAATAATCTTTGCTAGGCATCTTGCCTATTCAGCATGTATGTAAGGACTCTCTGACTCTGCCTGAGGCTTGATTTTCTGTTTCAGGTTTAGCACTGCACTGCTGAGGCTGCATGGCTTCTGTGTCAGGGCTGGTTGGGATGGCTGGCAGCAAAGCATGGCTGGCAGCAAGCTGGCTGGCTGAGGATGAGGATAGAGCCATGCTAGCCAACAGCTGCCTGGGATATGAGGGATATTATTTCAAATGCTACTGGAGCTCCCTTCCGTTAATTGGATTTAAGTATTTATAGGGGTTAATATACTGAGAACAAGACAAATATTTGTCTTTATATCATTAGCGGGTCAGTGGCACAGTAGGGAAGGCAGATCGATGTTCTTCCTTGTGTTTCTACTCTTTTCCCATCAATGCTAAGCTGCTGTTGACCCTGTTGCCTCCCAGCTAGATGTCTCTGTTCATCTGGCCCTGACAATAAACAGGGTTTCAGGACAGAATGCAAGCTAATGAGCTTGGTAAGGTCTGCTGTCTTGGGCTCTTCCTCTGTGAATATCACTTGCAAATTGCTGTGTGTTTCTGACGGGCAGCTGAAGGTCTAGTGAAATTATTTCCCCTGCTAATTATTCATCTTAAATTAATTCTAAACTTTTAGTCTTATTTTTGAAGGCTGTGATCTGCCTAAAGTAATGCAGTATGAAACTTTTTATGAAGCTGCAACAGATTTTTATAGCAGTTTTACATTACGTCCCCATTTACCTCGCTGTCCAACCACAAGATCAGGTAACGCACATCTCTGGTGCTAACAATCCTGGCTATAATTTATCCAGACTTCTATTCCTTCCCTTCTTCACTTCGTCCTTTTTAAGATTAATAACATTTGGATGGTAGTTCTAGCCTCAAGGCTTGTGTAAATTCATTAAAGAACTTGCCTTTTGAACTGGAATTAGTAATTTGTTAACACTGTTCTTGTGTTCTGGGTCATGAACCTTCTAGTTAGAGGCCTGTGTATATCTGGGCTGTGTTAATTAAGGCTGTCTGCCCTGAAGCACAGAAGCAGAGGAATCGGCTCAGAGCACAGTCAAGCTCCTGAGATCTCAGTTGCAGAACAGCCTTTAGCTTCTGCACTGGGTGCTGACTGACATCAGACAAGCCATTGGTGTGGAGACATGTCTGCTTGTATGGTAATCTTCTATTCCACAGCATCATCTCTTTTTTCTCTTATCAGAGAAGTCTGATATTCTCTGTTTTCTTATCTGAAGCCTGTGTTATAAAACCTCTCATCTAGGGGTATGGACTGTGCATCTTCCAGCCCTGTGTGTCGTTGCCAGTTCCTTCAGATGCTGCATCGCTGACTCCTGATTGCATTTTGTTAGGGCCGACAGCAGGGGATTCTGCTTCAGAAATGCACGCATCTATTTTCTCAGCTTAAGGTCCGTATTCATACGAGTTGTTAGCATGGCACTTGCAGCAGACGTTCAGGTCCTGAATATTTGAAAGTATCTGGTTTGTGATAAGTACAGAATTTCTGGAGGAAAAAAAAGACCCATTAAGAAGAGAATGATGTATTTTGGGAGCGTTACTCAAGTATGAAGGAGCTGGGTACCTAAGCAAGTTAGCTTTTGTGGCTCTTGATGAGGTGTTTATTAGAGCTGTACAAATTATTTAACATTTTTATGGTTCGATTCTAAACTAAAATAAAAATATTTTGCAATTAAAGTGTTTCTGATAAACATCTCAGGCTTTTAAGAAATACTTCTGGTTTTACTTACCCTCCACCTGACTTCAGTGTTCTACCTTGCTTGGCTTCAGCTCTCAAGACTGGAGTAGTACTTCTTGAAAGAAAAAGTTGGCCATGCGCTTTGGCATTTATCTACAAGTGCTTCTGGTTGGCGTGGGCTGCTTTACTTTTTGTACAGGGCAAAAATAGTCCAGAACTAGTTATCACCAGCAAAATCTGCTACTCAAAACAAAGAGGCATCAGATGGCCCTATATGGTACAAGTCTTGGCAGTAGCTTACTTTGATCAAATACAAATCAGCCAGGAGGTTTTTCCCTTTTCTCAGCATCTCTTTTGGCAGAGCCTCCATCTGTGGTTAGGTCTGGAGAGCCTGGTGGCTGTCTGAAGCTGAAAAGAATGCCCACTGGTGGGATGTGGTGAATAGCTCCATTCATAAGTCATCTTGCCCTCCCCCTTCCTCCCTCCAGTAATGCAGTTGAGGTCTCCAGGATACTTGTGCAACCTTGGGCATAACACACTGAGCAGCATGGAGGGGAGCGCAGTACAGCCTGTCCTGAGGAACAGGAGCAGCACGTAGCTCCTGTTTATAGAGCACATCAGAAAAGCAGCTCATACTTCATTTCCTTCTTCAGTGTAACCTTACTACTAGTCACCTTCTCCAAGGCCCAATTCCTTCTGTTTCTGCAGTCTGGCTCAGTTCTGCTTCCTATAGCAGACTTTGTGGAGGGGGAAATGGCACTGCCTTGCTTGGACACAGAGCCAGTCGTGTGGGTCGCTGAGCCAAGTGCCTGCTGCGTGTCTCTTGTCGCGCTATTGGGGCACGTGATTCTGGGCTTGGGAAAGAGCTTCTTTAAGGATTTTTGAAAGCTTTTTTTCATTTTCTGCTGCCATGGAGCTTGACTGCTGGAAGAACTTGGCTGGTTCTTGTTTATTTTACCAGCGGAGAGGAAAATGTGGGAAGTAGGAGGGAAAGCAGACAGGAGGTGAGAGGGAAGGGACATGCAAGAGTTAAACATAAGAACTAGAAACATTTAAGAGGTAAAAATGGAAGTGAAACTTCCTGAAATTAACTTTTATAGAATTTTGTAAATAAATGTCAGTCTT
>JAOWBP010004368.1:2609757-2623748 GCA_028571105.1 Tragopan temminckii | reverse complement strand
ACATTTAAGAGGTAAAAATGGAAGTGAAACTTCCTGAAATTAACTTTTATAGAATTTTGTAAATAAATGTCAGTCTTAAAGGACTTTCATGGCTGGTGCAGCAGCACTGCCTGACAGTGATGGAGGCCTTGTCCAGTCAGCTGCTTCTCTCTCTCTCCATTCCCACTGTTCTCCTGTGCCCTTGTCCTCATCCACCAAGCTATTAGGAAGAAATTTGACTGCATCATCCAGCTACAGCCAGGCTTTTAGATCTTTCCACTTCCAGAAGTGCATCATCTTTGCTTTACCAGAAATTCTGGGTGAGTGAGTGGCTGTGTGGCACTGAGCTGCCTGCTGGGTAAAACCCCAACGTGTGATGTGCCATGAGGGTGATCCCTTAGAGATGGGGTCGAGCTCAAAGCACATCTGAAATATGGACTGGCATGCCTAGCAGTAGATAGTCCTGAAGAATGTTGAGATGTGAGGAAATGGCTCAATACAAGATACCAGCTGAATTGCAGTTCTCCTTTAAGGTTGTATAAGGTTGTGGCACTTATTCCTTGAAGTAGCAGGCTGAAGGCAAAATACACCATGTTGAGGGCTGGACTTGCTGGCTATAACCTTCCTGTCACATTTATGCTGTTTGCAGTGCTTTGTGCTGTCTTGATGTGGAATTAGGAACGTGTAGTCCTTAGTTCAGGGCACTGCATGGTCTGGGATGAACTGAAGCTGTGAGAGGATCTTCAGTGTAAAAATAAATAAACTGAGAATTTTTCAGGCTATATTTTAAATTATACCAAAACACGGTGTCAGCTTTAGATCTACCTCAGTTCTCCTTTTCCTTCCAGGCTAAGAGGTGTCCTGTAACAAAAGCTTGGGTTGTTTTCTTTTTCCTGCTTCCCTGAATGAGCTGCTCTCCTGTTTCTTTGGGTTACATACGCTTTCAGATATAGTTCCAGTCAAATGACAGCATGTTCGCTGGAAAAAGTGAGCTGAAGAGATGATGGGTGACTGGAGACTTTTTTTTTTGTCTGGAGTTCTGAGCTCGCAGCTAGAAAAGCAGTCATGGCACTTAAAGTACAAATTTCTCCTACACGGCCCACTATTTAATTCTGCAGGAACATGTTGAGACCAGCTTAGGGAAGAGGATGGGATTTACCGTTTTGTGAGTAAAACTTTTCAAAGGGAGATGAAGAATAAAGACTGTTTTCCTCTGCCTGGCTCAGAGGTTTATTTCTTTGGCAGTCTGGAAAAACGTCTGTCCCTCCCATCTCTCCAGTCAATTGCACCATAAACCCCTCCTAGCACTTGGCTGCCCTGAGCAGCTCCTTTCTGCAGAACAGAGCTAGCTCCACCGGGGCAGTTAAATACTTTGTTCTAATGTATGACTGCTGTATATGTTTACAGAACATCTCTTAAATAACCTCATTTATCTGGTCCGTAAGAGACATTCTTCCTATTCCTTCAGGTCTCTGGAAGAAGATGCTCTTCTGGTGGAAGCAGTCCAGTCTTGACTTAACACTTTTCATTCCTTCAAAACTGTCGGTTGTCCCCACCACTAGGAAAAGCACTTCCTTTCTAACACTACAATATTTCCAGCCTGTGAAGCCAGACATAACTGACCAGCTTTTGTCTGCACTGACTGCTGGAAGCTCTGCACGATGCCTGGCCCCAGCAGCCTGCTCAGACGTGGCAGTCTGGGTGCTCATGGCAGTTTTCTGGCAGTGTGGGATCATCCTGTTGGAGCTCGAGCAGCAGGAGAATCAGCACAGCTCTCAGTTGTCCCTTCTGCCTCTCATTCCTACCAGGGAAGCTGTTGCCATCTGCCTGGGGATGCCTCTGTTAACAAAAGCTGCTGTCCTTTAAGGATGCATTCAGATGCTTTTTTCTTTCTGTAGCATCATGTGGGATGATAACTGTGAAGCGAGGCATGCAGTTGCAGTTTGGGAGAACTGACTTTTTGGACTTGCATCCTAGCCAAGATGTTCTAAACTGCTGAGGTTTTTTTTATTATTATTAGAATGCTACTTAGTGCTAGGGCTGAACAGTGCTGCAGTAAATCAGAACCTGAAGAAATCATCAAACTGGCTCTTGTAGGAAGAGTATTCATGTGTTTAAGGCCAACATTTTTCAAGGTGACAAGGATAATAACAAAAAATTGTCATACTCTGATACTTGTATGAGAGTTCGGGTAAGTGGTTATCTAGGAGACAACCAATAAACATCTGGCTGCTCTCATATCCAGAGGGGTTGTTTCTTATTATAGTTGGCAAATGGTATGTAGCTTTTACTCTGCGAAATACTTGAGCAGTAAACATCTTATCTATAGTGAGACCTTGATAAAAATGATTGTTATCTTTGTTTACCTGACTTTGCTCCCTCCCCTGATGGATTGCACTCCAAGTTGCATAGGGATGCCTGAGCCTTAAGCCTGGTGCTGCAGATTGCTGCTGAACATGAATGCCAGTGGCAGCTAGACAGGCTTGCCTGAGGGGAAGAACATGCACTGTACATCAAATGTCAAAGCAGGGCGATCTCCTGCATTGCCTTCAGGCAGCATTTTTGACCACGTGAGTTGTGTGCTGGTTGTTTCTCTCTTTGGGCTTCCAGGAGAAGTGGGATCTGATAACCTAATTCTCTGAGCAGGTATGGTGGCACTCTGTTACCTTTGTTCCTTCTGATATTACTTCACAGGAGTAGATTGGCTGTTTCTGCTGATTAGATTTCACTGGCCAATGTACAGCTGGATGTGAAATGCAGGAATCCTGATGGTGGCAGAGCTTGGAAGTTACACAGTCCTAAAACTGGAGAAATAGGAAAGTTGGGATGATTGAAGTAACTGTGGGCTAGAGGTTAACTGCTCTGTGGGCAAGCTGTAAGGCACGGCTTGGTGAGCAGGAGCCTTGGCCTTGGATGAGCTCACGTGCCAAAGCTGGCAGAAGCAGTTGGGTACTGTTGAAAGAAATGCTGTTCTTGTGAATAAAGTGGAAGCTTCAGAAGTTGAAAGTCACTGAAGAAACAAGAAACCTTGGCTCTAGAGGGACAGAGACTATGTGAGGGTGTCTTTGTTTGCTTCCAATTTGTTTTCACTTGAGCTGCTGTTTCATCAGTACTGTCCTCGAAACCTTGGCCATTACCCGAGGAGGGAAGCTAAAAGTGATGGAGTGCCTTTCCAAAAAGCATTAAAACAAAACGATTGGTAGCCTCGCAAGGTAGGCGGCTTCTAAAAGCAAGTTTCAGGTGTGGCTTGAACTGTCATTGTTAGGACCTTTTTCTGGATGGTTTTCTAAGCCTGCTTTGAGAAACCTGAAGTCCTGTATGGTGTAGTGTCAGCTTTATGCATGTCACGGCAATAGCCGTATTTATTACCTGTTATAAATCTCAGTGGTGGTGGTTGTTCCTTCTGGAGCTGCAGAAGGAGAATAGAGATAAATGACTGCATTGCCACAAATCCTTGCTGTATACCTAGTCCTCCTTTTTTTGGGGGGGGTGAGGAGGGAATGATCAGCATTACAGGATTTTTCCATACACAGAGCTGTTCTTCAGACCTGCTCTCTTCTCACAAATCTGTGCACTAGCTCTAATTTAACTTAGTACATCTGGGAGTAAAGTACCTGATCCTTGAATCAGTCAGAAATCCTTAAGCCCCTCTTAGTTATTCTGGGAAATGTGATGTATTTGACACTCTTAACTCTTTAACCATGTCCAGATAGCTTGAGCCTGCCTGCTTGTTCTGTAGGAGCAGGTTTGGGTTACTCACTGATCAAGGCTGGCATCCTGTTGTGACCTGGATGCAGAATGACACATTGGAATTCATCGTGGCTGAATCAGATCTCTGTTGCTTAGAGACAGTTTTTTCTGAGCAGACTTAGAACAGCAGGTTCTGTAGGAGTTCAAAATGTCTTCAGATGAGAACTAGATCTTGTCTTCACCTTGGTGATTCAACCTCTCAAATGGCTGCCGCTGCTGAACAGGGGCAGCTTTAAAATCTACCTTAGGTCTGCAGATGGCCAAGTGCTTTTTTTTTTTCTTTTTCTAATAGAGACAACTATTGTTGTTTCCATCTTGCCTAAAGGTTTCTGGTCTGAAAGTGGGGTACTGTCCATGTCAAAGGTTGACTCAAGTCTTGCTGCCAGTGAGATTGACTGGAAGTGCAGTCGCCCACACTTCCAATGCTTGGCCAAAGTTTTTATATACTCTGGACATATTTATTCTTTGAATAAGAACTTCTATGGTATTGGTGCCTCCATGTTAATTTCTCCTGTGCTCTAGGCATAAAACACTTCCTTTTTCTTCCAAACTTAGTATTTGTCAGTGGCAATAAAGGAAGATGCTTTTATATGTAACTAGATATCATGACTTTTTCCATATGACAGCAGTACTCCAAATCTAAAAGCATTATCTCCCATAAGCCAAATGAGGTCTCTGTGCTTATCAATAATAAAAGGTATGCTTATAGCATGGTCTAATGTAGAAGTATATAGTTTAGTGTTCTGGAATCAGTTGGGTTTTGACATGATTAAGCTGTAAGCTTACACACGAGAGCACACTAACTGCTGGTATCTTTTGCAGCCATGATTGCAAGAATCTGAACTTAAGCATTTCAAACAAGCTTAATGTCTGCAGCTGTGCTTCATGAAGCAAAGCATGTTTAGGCCTCCAAGGGTATCCACTGTCTCTAAGCAAAAAGCTGCTAATTCTAATAGCAGATGCAGCACAAGTGTCAATGATCCTATTCTGAGGTGGAGAAGTTGTGGTTTTGGGAAGAGAAATTGCATCTCACTGCCCACTTTGAGTGAATAAGCAACATGTTTTTCTATGGGCTCAGTGTCAAGGGACAAAAGGAATTAAACAAGTGGCTGATCTAAAAATGCACCTAGGGCAGTTTGACTATGCAGGGTTCAAAAGATACTGTTCTGAGGCAGAATGAACATGGTGGTAACTTGGCTTATACAAGTGCTGCCTTTTGGCTGGCCTGCAAATGCTGACAAATCCCAGCATAACAAAGCTATGAGGTGTGGGGCCAGGTGGTTCTTTGCATTTGTGTTAGCTCAGAGAACAGAACTTGCAAGACCTGTGCAAATGATTACAGAGTTCTGGTACCTTGTGTGGGGCCCTGAAAATAGTAGCAACAGAAGTCCATCAGCAATGGTGTGTACCAGGGCTCTGCATTCCTGAGTGCTCTGCAGCTTGGATGGTTGCAGTTAGCATCTTTCATTTGCCTAGGATTTGCTCTCAGAACAACTCAAAATATCTTTAGTTTCAAAGTAATTTTTAAGCATCTAAATTTAGCTTAAGGAAATGCTCTTCAGCTTAGTTACGGGCTTTTAAGATGTCAGAGAAGAATACTACATACTCTGAACATACTATACTACTAAATCTCTACTGCACTGTCGCTCTTCGACTTTGAAGCTGAGTGTCTGTCTGATTTTTTTTGGAAGTGTGCTTGTCAGCTGTGGGAATGCTGAAAGGGACTTCTGAACTGTGCAGTGTGTACAGAACAGCACAGCTGGAAGCCTGGTCAGCATGGGTAATATGAGAATTGCTGATTGCTGTTAAAATGGAATTGCTGTTGAGAAGGCTGTCATTAAGTCACGGCTGGCGAGAGAAGGGGCGTCAGACAACTGGGTGGCTTTGGGAGTTGCCCATGGAGAATATAGTGATGATTAAGAAAGCATAAATTGGCTAGCAAAGCCTGAGGGGGTGGATTAATCTGGCCTTCTAAAGTTAACCAAATCAGGAAAACCATAATTACAACTGAGCATCAAGAAATAGTTCTGCAGTTTGACTGGACTCATATTTGTTCAAATTAAACAAAGCTATGGCTCTGCTAAGTCAGGGTCACTGTTACTCTTGTCAGGGCTTCTCTTTGCAGAAGCAAATACTTGAGCTTGAAAAGATGACAGAAGAAACACTTTGCACAGCTTGAGTTACAGGGAGCTCTCATACCATCTGTCTGACCTCTTGCACTGCTGGCAATAAGTTTCTTTGCGATTCCTCTATGGAGCACCAACTTCTGTTAAACTTCTGGAGGCATATGATCTGTAGGCATTGAGGGAGACATCCTGGCCTTGCCTTCTGGGGTACCAAGGGACTGATCTTTGGCTTGATGTCTTCCAGAGGTTATTTACCATCTCTGCTGAAAAACTGTACCTTGTAACCCTATTTTCTGCCTTAATACTTGACTTTTATCTTCTTTGTCTTTTATTATAAAAGCCATTTAATGTCTAGTAGTTTTTCTTCCTAAGGGTAAGCTTTAAATGTAACGACACTGAATACTTGAAAGGACCTTTGTGCATAGTCAAGGCTACTAGAGAAGGCGTTATTTCAAAGTGAGGATCTGAGGAAGGTTTCAGCTTTTGGATTCAGTTCACAAGTCGTAGCACTTGCATGTCTGGGCTTGGGAGGGATGGGGTATGGCAGAGTGCATCTGTACAGTATTTCTCTGTGAAAAGGAGTGGAATAGGTGAAGAATTTGTTCCGAGGAGTTTGGTTACTACTCTAAATTGTTGTGGAAAAACACCTACAGCTGCTCGGCAGCCACCGCCCTAACAACAGAAGAACAGCACTTGGTCTGCATTCAAGCTGTATCATGTAGTGGCCTAAAAGGCACAGTTGTCAAAGCATGCTTTTGTTACTTTCCATTTACTTGTTACTGGTGTTCCATAGTGCTGTTGTTGCACTGAGTTCCTGCTTCCATGTGTTTTACAATCCACACTCACAGCTTGTTTCAGCAAGCTTGCTTTAAGCTGTGAAGTTGATATGAAAGTGCTAGGTCTTTTCCAACCTTAACTATTCTGCGTGTCTGTGGCCTTGTGCAAGAACTTTTCTGGATACTGTGTTTTTGTTCCATAGCACGTGGCTGTGTGCTTTAGGTAAGGGGCCATTTGGCTTTGGTGGTTTTGCTGAGGAAGAAAGCATTGTACTTCTGTGCAATGCACTTGCATTGGGAGAATGCTGATCTTCAAAGACAATAAGTGCTTGTCACTAACAATACATATCCTTAAAGCAGGCAGGAGTGGTAATAATAATGTAAGAAAGTGGTGAAATAGCACTACCATGGCCTGGAAGAGACTGAGTGACCTTCTGGTAATGACCAGATGACCTGCTTTGTACTTTCAAATACAATTGCTGAGTACAACTCTTAGTGCCCCACAGGACACATGGGTGTGCCTGCTTCCATTTTTTGATGGAAGCTTTTTTTTGGGGGCTCCTGGCATTTATTACTGGGCCGTATTCATGTGCTGCTACTAACTGATTACACCTGCATGATTACTGGGTGATAATTCTCTTGCATTATTTTATCTGTAGCTCCATTTCCCTCCACTCCTGTAACTCCACACTTCAAATGCAGACAAGTAAGCCCTGTGCTTCCTTTTAGGCAAGATGAGTTGAAGTTTAGACCCAGCACACCTGTCTAAGGAAGTGTGTGAAGTATTTTCAGACTTAATGGATATAGAAATTACAAATCTCTTACGTGCTTAGAGTAGCTGGCTTCAAATCTACCTTAAACCAGTGCTTTGACACTTGAACTTGGAGTTGTGGATGGGAGAATACGTAGGGATAGCAAAAGCTCTGAATGTGTTGCTGTCAGTTAGAAAGCCCTGTGTGGGTTGGTTCCAGAAATCTCCTGCCAGCACTTCCCTAATGCTGCCTGCTCTTACACAGGTGGCATTTAACATGCCCGTGCAAAACAGGAGTGCCTTTTTTCCTCCTTTGCCATCTTCTCAAACCCAGACCTCTTGTGCTACAATTCCTGGAGGGCAGAGCTTCAGTTCAATTTGTTTGGAACAAAGCAATACTTAGTACCAACAATGACACCTGGTAAAGGATTAACAGAGAGCCAGGACTTGGAGATACCAGTCAGTCTCTTGCAGGACTCACCACTTCTATTTGTTGCAGATATCTATGCTGTATACACAACTGTGTAGTAAATAACATGCTGTTCACACCTACTGCTGAGTACTTAATGCAACAAGAACCAAACAATCACTGTTGTTCCTCAGCACCCTAATGAGTTCACATCCAATTTTTTTACTCAGTGCACTTCTTGGAAACTGGCCTAGGTTTATTCTAATTATGTTGGGTTTTTGTTGATTCTTTGTTGTTGTTTCTGTTCTCCATTTGGGGTGAAAAATGAATAAGAGGGATCCTTGCAAGGTCTGTTTAGCTTTAGGAGCCTTTTCAAGTCTGAAACCCTCTTTTGGTGCACTTTCACTTTTGTAATGTTTAACCACTGTCACTGCATTGCATGACTAATGACTCTGAAATGACTTGCTCTTCCATCTCTCCAGTGGCTGCATTATGTACACAGTCAAGTGTGTATTTTGGGAGTGTTTTCTGCTTGGTATAAATGTGGTGCTACAAAGGGAGAGCTACAGCGGTAAGATCTTTGTTGCTCACTTTGAGTGTGCATCGCAGCATTGGACCTAATACTGTTTTTTGTGCAGGAAGTATAGAAAGTTGTTTGGCTGCACTTTGTCATATGTCAACTTCAGCCATAACTGCAGCTCTGTCATTCTACCTTAGATTTAACTTTTCCTTCTGCCTAGTCTGTCTTCCCCTACACTGATATAAAACAAAAACTGCTATTAAAATCAGTGAGGAATACTGTAGCCCTCTAGCTTTTAGTGTTCTTACAAAGGAATAATTAAGTTATTGGTTAGGTTTCTGTGGGGTTACTTGTTTTGAGCAGACTTCCTCTGTTCATTACTTATACAAGAAGTTCAGTTTGATTCTGTCACTAGTTTGCATCCCTAAAGCTGATGCATAACAAATGGGAAGGAACAGTGCTATAGTTAGAGCCACAGTCAGCAGAAAGGGGACCACTGGTCACTGGCATCTTGTAATTGCTTTGCCTTGTGGCAATGAGTTTGGCTTGAGTTTTTAGCTGTACAGAGAAGAAATGAAAAACTGCACCCAAAATTGGAAGAAACCTTTATGTAATGGGTGGCTATTTTCTTAAATGGCTCACATTTGTCTTCTGCAAATGGCATGTGGTCACAGTTGGGACACTGGGTTTTATCCCAGAAGACATACAGTCTGTGTGTCTGACACAGCTCCAGTGACTCAGTTCCCATGCTGTGACTAGTTGAAGTCTGAAGAGGACTGTCCTCAGCTTCAGAAGTCCATTTTGTAGCTACACTCAGCCTCCAAGTTGACCAAGGATGCCAGCAGAGACCAAATACAAAACCAGTATCATCCGGTGTAAGTAGCTACAAGGCAGGGAAAGACTTTAACGTGTATTTAAAGCATATTCAAATGCAAACCCATCTTGGATACTAATGTATTATTCTACAAGGAAATGGAAAGAATTTGAAATGCTTTAGGGCTTCTTGTTTTCTGTTTTTTTTTTTCCCATTTCTACTAGGCAAGCTCAAGCATCCCACTGAAGAGCACCACCTATATTAAAGGCATGGTGAAAGGAGAGGTGGGATGCAGAAGGAAGGAGAACAGTATCTGAAGAACATTAGCTTTGCTTCAGAAGAGGAAACAACCCATGTGATATGCAAAAGCAGTGAGTTTTAATAGCTTTTAATATGTTTTTAAACATTTCCATCACCCTTCTACATTTTCAGACGCAGCTTGGCAATAAATCAAAGTAAAAACAAACACACGCATCCAAGCTAGCCATTAAGCTGAAACAGAAATAAAACGCTGGAGGGGGTGGGAGAAGGCGGGGGAGTACTGAGTTTACATCAGTGAGGTTAAGGAACAGGCAGACAAAACATTCAGCAGCAGGGGGAATACATCCTGCTTTCATTTTGGCCTGACTGTAAGCCAGCACTAGAAATGGAAACTTGTTGACTGCAGTAGCCGGCTATGGGCAAGAGAGCTGCATAGCTTGGCTGCGTTGCTTCATGAGTGAGAGGTCTGCTGGGGAAGTGGTGGTACTTAGGACTTGCTTTTAATGTCAGCCTGCTCCAAAGCTACTGCAGAAGCCACTTGTTGATTGAAGCTTATTTTCATCCCTCATTTGAGGGATCAAGTATCAATGTTTTTTTTCCTTTGCTGCTTCTGCCTCTTGGTTGCTAGGCCTCAGCTGGTGCTAGTCAGTTTAATGCAATGAGACCATTATCTCCTTTTTATTTCTTTGGAAGAGTATTTCTAAGTCTGTACTTATCCTTTGTTTTAAGTCAGTACAGGAAATCAGTTGTATATTATGCTCTAGAATCAGTTTCAAATATTGCAAGGCAGAGAAGCTGCTGGGATGTGACAGGGTGAGCACAGCTGAAACCATAGAATCATTTAGATTGAGAAAGAACTGTAAGTTCTTGCAGTCCAAATGTTACCTGATGCTACCAAGTCCACCACTAAACCCCATCTCTAAATGCTACATCCATATCTCCTGAATACATCAGGGACAGAGACTCTACCATGTATTTTCTGAGCTCTGCCCTTGTGCCAAAGACTAATTTTTTCTCTTGATAATCACCTTAAACTCAGCCTGTCCTCGTGATTTCATTCAACAGTGTCTGGGTTATCAGGAGCCTAGGGGGTCCTTTCTGTTTTTCCTCCCCAGGCACAGAGCCACGAGTCAATAGGATGCATTTCTCCTTTCTTAGTGAAAGTTGATAAGAGGTAGTAAAGAGGAACAGCCCAGTCCATTTATGCTTTTATAACTTTCTTCTGGCTGTCTTTTCAACCCCCATCTGTTCTCAGAAGGCTTCTAAGGATGGAGATTAGCATGATGAGAATCCCAATAACAATGTCTTCATAGGCAGAACAGAGAAGAAATTTCAGCAACCTGCTGAAGATAATGCAGCAGGCTGAATCTGGCCTGACCACATCACTGGTGTTCCTATCCAGTATGATTCTCAGTAATACATGCTGTTAGTTCAAGTGTCCACATTTGTGTTCGCTTGGAGTGCTGACAGATGGAGCTCTAGTAGGTTCAGCAGCCTTGTTCTGATGTTGCTTTCTCCAGCCATCTGTTCAGTCCCTGAGCCAGAGATGGTACCTTGTGTTTCAAGGCAGCTGGATGGGATGTGTGCCTTTGTCACAGCTAGCAGATGAGCATCCTTTTGTAAAGCTGTCTTTAGTGGGCTCAGAAAGCCCTTCAAGTTCCCTCTTGATAACAAAGCTGTCATCCAGAAGTGTTTGTTATGAACCTTTACCACTTAGCACCACCTGAGGCATTAGTGGTTACCTTAGGCGAGAGGCACTCCCTTGTTTTATAGAGAACTGAAGCTATAGGCTGACGGAAGTTTTATTTATAAAAAAATCCACGGAGTTTTCAGCCACAGCTTGTACTATATTTAGGCTGTCCTAAACCACTGCAAGCTTCAGACCTGAAGGGCTTATTACAGAGTGTATATGTACTTGTTTGTTTTTTCTATTGTGGAAGAATAATCAACAGAGATTTTGTGGTTCTGTTTGGCAATGATGAAGTAATTAAAGTGCATTTTGAGGAACGGTGGGGAAAGAAATGATGAGAGCTGAGGGGGGGAAGCAGAGGAAGAGGTTCAGGAGTTACTGAGAATAACTTACTTAACCCTTCCCCAATTGCTCTTGCAAACCACAGACTGTACCTCACAAAGGTGGATTACTGCCAAGGGAAAGAGAAT
This sequence comes from Tragopan temminckii, assembly GCA_028571105.1. Lineage (NCBI taxonomy): Eukaryota > Metazoa > Chordata > Aves > Galliformes > Phasianidae > Tragopan > Tragopan temminckii. The sequence goes on along the minus strand of JAOWBP010004368.1, from coordinate 2,612,202 downwards.
TAAGATCACATCAAACCCTGCGCTTCTTATTGAAAGATATTAAAAGCTAGAAAAATACCCAGACCGCCCTGGAAGGTTCTAAGCAGCCCCTGTAGTGACTCATCCAGAAAGATTCCCCTATTGTCCTATATTTTCCAGCCTGCCAGACAAGCAATTATTTCAGAGGATATAAGTGTGTATACACGTGTATGTATGTATGCCATAGCAACAGAATTCATAACAGCTTCAGGGTTTCCACGTCAGACACCTGGAATGAATACAGTACGCTGTAGTGACCAAAACACTGGAGACATTCATGGCACTATCAGCTCTCAATATTCAGTTTTGATTTCAATAACCTTGGAAACTTCATTTTGTCTTCTGAATTCTTGGCTTTTGGCTTCCTGTAATTAGGTGAGGCGATCAGAATTTATTTTCTTTTCAAGGAAATTCTCCAGGCAGGCTCCCTCCATGGATGTTGTAGACCACTAAGTAACCTCCCCTTTTTCCTATCCCAGATGTTTGGATGCGTGCAATTCCAAATTAGCATGTGCTTGCATTTGTGTGTCTTTGAAGTCCATCTGATCAACTTGCCAATGGAGGTGGATGTACCACAAATATGCAGCTGTAAGCAGGCGTGCAGAGTGCCCTGTGCAAGGCTTGCCAAGGGGAGAGTGGAACATCAGGTCATTAAGGAGGATCATTTGCTGCTGCAGAGATCTGCTGTTGTGGAGCAGCACGTAGGTGTTTGGGGAAATGTGATTTTCCAGCAATAGGGAGGGTTGTGAGAAAACCGAGGAGAGTTCAAAATTTGGTTTGGATCTGACTCTCTTCTAAAGTGACTAATTTACTACAGAAGTTGCTGCTGGGGGTAGAGAGAACAGAGGAGTTCTGTGTTGTTCCTTTCTCACATACATTAGGAAACTGCTCTTATTTCCAAGTGCATCTCTGCTTTGCTACCAGCCTGGAGCCAGTTCAGAAGAACAGCCAATTTTGAAGAACACTTTCTCTTGGTAGAACTTAAGTAATATGAGAGCTATACACATTGTTGTGGATACAGCAGTCCTGCAGATAATTTCCTGACCACTCACTATGCAGCTTTGAGCATGGTTGCAGTAAACATGACTGATGAGAAAGCAGTATTTAATCAAAGTAAAACTTCACGTGTGATGTACAGTAGATGACAGAAGATAAAGCCCTCAAGATGCATGTCCAAATATTCATTTCTGTTTTGAGTTTGAGTCCTTGAGTGCAAGCTGTGCTGTAGTATCCAGGTATTTTGTATTTACTGCAACTGAGCTTGGCTGCTTGCATGGAAAACCAGGGCAAATCATTGCCTCGGACACAGACAGTTAGTAGAAAGAAAGAAAGAGGGAAGGGTTGAAACAAGGAAAGAAATAGGTGTGCTGAGCTGTGGAGCTTTCCCATACTGCACATATGTCTCCTTTCCTTGGCAACAGGGAAACTTACATACATACATCCCTCTGAAATCCCTTTGTATTTGCAAAGATATCACCTCTGTCAAAGAGTTGTTCTTTAAATTAATAATTCGCTACTTTCTATTTACTCTGTGCATGCCAAAGGGTTGAGTCAGAGCTTTGCAGTCAGATTCTCCTCGACTGGTTCTGATTAGAGGCTGAGTGATGGAGCAGAGGGTCTGGCATGGCTCCAACTGGATTCCATGATGTCTCGACTTCAATGCAGTTAAATCCCAGACCTAGTGCTGTAGTTTACTGCTGTTGACTTTCACCTTGCCTACGGAGCTGCAGAAAGCACAGCGTGCTTTAGCTGAGTTAAGGTCAAAGGCAAAATTCTCAGCATGGTTCTGTTTGGAGCCAATCTTGTGATCAGTAATACTATACTATTACTAATAACAGTAGCACCACGGGCTACTTCTGTTTGTACAAGTTTGTAATGGAGACTGTCTGCCCATTTGTCTTTGAGATTACCATTTCAAATCAGACATTGCTACTGTTCCTAGCAGCAAAATGGTTCCTTCTGAGGGGAAGTCAATATATACTGAATAAACGTATTCTTCTTAATCTTCTTCATTAAGATCCCATATGTACATTTTTGTGACTCTGTTCTTAGGTTGCTCATCAGTTAACGTTACTTTTCACTGGCGATAATCAGTGAAAAATGTCCTCTGTGCTTTTCCACAAGCGAGGCTGTACCCCACATGTGGGATACGTGTTAAACTTAGTTAATGTAAGTAGACTTAATAACCTTTCAAATGCTGGAAAAACATTTTAGCACAGATGTTTATGTCAACAAATATTTGACTTTCTGGTAGACTTCATTCTGGTGGACTGTCTCATTGTTAGAGGTAAACCAAAAAGTTTGAAATGTAAAACAAAAGAACAAATCTCCCTCTCCCCCCCTTCCCCCCCCCCAAACTACAGTATGAATCATAACAATCTGAGATCAAAATTTTTCCTCCTGATACTATTAAGTAGCTCAGTCTCT
>JAOWBP010004368.1:2581889-2596848 GCA_028571105.1 Tragopan temminckii | reverse complement strand
CTCCTAATATCCAACCTAAACCTCCCCTGTCTCAGTTTAAAACCATTCCCCCTTGTCCTATCACTATCCACCCTTGTGCAGGTGTGTATGGTGCAGACAACATTAGGCACTGTCTGATGCCCATAGGGTGGTGTTCTGTGGAGGCATTTCCTTGAAATCTTTATTCTTCTTGGCATAAGAAATAAGGCACACAAAACCTTTTTGGTGTGGACCCCTAACAAGTCTGCTCATGGAGTGCAGTGGACAGAGGAACTCCTGATAAAGGCAATAAGGGTCTCCAGAGCTGCTTTTCTTTCTGGGCATTGCCAACACAGCAGCAAGTGCTCTGCAGCGAATACTGATGTATCTCAAGACAGCATGCTGTTTGTGTGTGGTTGGTGTGCTGGTAGGTACAGCTTTCTTCTAATGACCAATCCGAGGTTGGAGGTTGCTGCTCTCAAACTATTTCTGCTAAATAGTCAAAATGCACGTGCTCAAATTATTTTTTTTCCTCTTAATGAGGAATAAATAATTACTTATCCTGTGCATTTACAGCCTGGGTGTTTATCTATACAAAACCTCCCATGCTGACTCAGAAGTTTATGTTCATTTCAAATTAGAAATTTCCTGGTAAGATTCCTCTAGTAAAATATCCCATGATAAAAACTGTTCCTGGCTCCGTGTGCTGTCGCCTTGCTAAATTGGTCCTCACTTGTGCTGAGTGACTCTTGAGAGTGGAGGTTCTTTGAATCAGGTCTGGCCAATAACGCAGTGGGCTGAACGCGGGTGGGAAAGGGAATCAGAAAGATAAGCGGTGTGGATTTATGCACTGCTGTGTTTGGTTAATTGCAGATCGCTTCACAGGCCTAGTTTTAAGTGCGCTCACAGGAAGAATGGCATTGCTACAGCTGAGAGCAACAAACCTTTGCTGGGGGCATCAGAAACAATTTGCTGAGGTGGGAAGTAAGGGATTTCAAATGGAATTTCCCGATGAAGAAGTTGAAGGCAGAACTGCTCATGAGGGCTTCCTTCTGCTGATGGAAATAAGATGGCCCACGAATAACCTTTGTTAGGGCAAAATTGGACATGAAGACTCTATGACTTCTGGTGCAATGATGCCATACTGGAGCAGAGACATCCCAGTGTGTTTCCAGCTGGGAGTATTTTAGGAATCTGTTTTAGCTCCCACTGGGGATAGAAGGGCCTGGGAGAAGATGCTGACCATGTGGATCTCAGATTTATTTTTACAGAATGAGAGAACTGGCATGTGTGATTTTTTTTTTTTTTTCTTCTTCTGTATTTCACAGTAAATTTGGATTTTATTCAGGCCAGAACTTAGAGGCATGCTTTTCCTCTAAAATATAGGACAAAACTTTAGAAACTGCTCATTTCTTGTCAGCGATAATAAGGTACTCATGTGGCACTCTTCACTGTAGCTTTTAGAAGAGGTCAACGTCATTAACCACACTTTGAATAGAAGGTGCTGAGACACACACAACCCCCTGATACCTCTATTTCCATTCCACAGCTTCTGTGGAGCTTCCACTCCTAGACAGTCATGCAAAGCATAACAGACACTGAAACATCTAACTTCTTGGGAATGGCTGTGACCATAGCTAGGGGTGACGCTGCAAATGGTTCCTGCTTTCATATTGAAAATGGCTCATAACGTTCCCATTCCACAGCTGCAAAAAGTATATCCACTCTTGTTCTATCAACAGCCACTGCTTAACTCTGCTGGCCTCTTTTTGTATCATATGAGATTGATTTGTTGGTAAGCTCAAAGATTTGGGCCACAGAAAAATGGGTATCTTTTAGTGGAATTGGACAGTTGCTTTTTCAAATTGGAGTGTCCGAGGCTAGGAAGAAAAAACCTTTTTTATGCAGCACACATATTAGGCCAACTTGGAGATCTAATTACAAAGTGAAGGAAACAGCTTTTGCTGTTCCCAGAGTACAAATTTTTTCTTTCCAATTGCCACATGTTCAAGCTGATATTCATTTCTGTAAAAAAAAAAAAAAAAAAAAAAAAAGTGGTGCCCAGTGAAATGGGAGGAATGGCTGCTGCTTGAATGCTGCATTTCTTCAGGGTAGCAGTTGGGCAGGAAGATCTATGAGGGTCCCCAATTTCTTAATGGGACAGTGCTGTGTAAGAAGGAAGGACGCAGCCCGTGGCTGCAGGGTGAGATGGCTGGGCCCATGTAGGGGGAAGCTGATAGAATGAAAGGAAATCAGGAGGGAACTGTGAGTAGGGTACAGAGACAGAAATGGGACTGGAGGTGAATGAAAGTGCTTTAGTGGGGAACAAGGTGAATTAAATAGATGAGATATCTGGCCAATTAAATGCCTGTTTCTTCTTGGCCCATTCTCAGGTTCCTAGTTGACTCAAAATGTATTTTAATATTTTCCATTTCTCTCTGGAAGGAAACCATCCCTTATTAAACTTGTTTTACTGCAAATAAAATATTTTGTGTTCTTGGCATTTGGGATCTGAGTAAAGAAAATCTGAGAGCCATAAAAATGATATTCCTACTTTTTCTATTGGACTGACTGACTGCCCTAGTCTATACTTCAAGAGTCCGGCTCACTTTTCTCTTTTTTTTTCCTGAAAATATTCAAACCTGTATCTTCTGCATCCAAGAGACTACTCTAATTATCCATCTGTAATTTATTTAAGGCTAAGAGCACAGTTTCTTCCTGCTGGAAAGTGGAAGACTTTTAAGCATTTCCAAGTGATGGTGGTATTGGAGATCTGAGGGACAAGTGCATCTATTTCCAAATTGTCTTCTTTCAGTGGTTCTGAGTATTTCTCTTCATTTAGAGGTGTTAATCTGGGAGAAGAAATGAACTGGAGAACACAGAAGTCTTAAAGGGAGGAAGAACGAGAGGAGCTCAGTTGTTACTGTTGAAATGTCTTAGAGAATTTTTTGGGGTTGAAAATAATTGGATCTGAACAGCTGCAAAACCAAAGCATGACAAGCTGTGTGTAGGATTCTTGAAGAAACTCCCAGTGGTCTGTAGCAGGATTACTTATTTTTGTTAAATTTGACTTGAAGTTAAGTTGTCTAATAGAGCCCTCAGGCCTCTGTTATATTTCAGTTTCACTGAAATAAGATCTGAAAAACATGGAAGGAATTGAACCAGAGTAGAAATGGAGTTCTGTTTTGGGGAATGGACCTCTGGAATAGTAGGAAAATGAAGCGTTTCGTCTTGGAGAGGCTGACAGTGATCAGACGTGGCCCTTCTCAGGACAAAGTGACCGCAGGTCAGGAGGCAAAGGAACCCTCAGAGATGGGGGCACCTGGGAGGCACTGTCCAGCCCACTCACAGCTACAGGCGCAGTGTAAGCAGTTTGAGCTCCTGAAGGGAAACGTTGCTTTGCCTGGAATTTGAATCCTCCATTTCATTTTTCCAAGCCCTCAAAGCAGACATCAGCTCAACCCACCGCAGCCCAGGGAAACCTCTCTGTTATCCCTCCTCGTCTCGCAGCCCTCGGGTGTTTCTCCCTCCTGCCCTCTGCCTCCCACGGCAGCTGGGGAAGGCCTGCTGGAGTCCCTACAAAGAGCACTCTGTGCAGGCTCCTCTGACCTCCCATTACCCAACCCAGCACAGTGCCTATGGGGCAAGAAGTGCTGCATCTGCTGTGAGGAGCCCTGTGGGAGGTCAGTGCCTAACAGGGCCCTCTCTCTTCTGTGGCACTTTTCTTTCCTTTCTGTGTTTCTGGCATTTCCTCTTGTTGCCGTGATCTGGCATTTTCCCTTCTGCCCCCTCAGCTATACACCAGAAAATTAGTTTGTGTGCATCCCCCGTTCATCCATCTCCCTCTAGGAGTGCATTTCCCCATGGGATCTCTAGAGATCAGCAGCAGGGCTTTGGGGCCTCTGAAACTCTTCCTCTTCTATTTTCTTTTTTTCCCCCTCCTTCTCCTCCATCTTCTGAGAGCTCATAGAAAAGACAGACGTATCTTCCATCTGCTCGCATTAAGTGTATGGCACAGTCTGGCTTGTACTTAATCCAGAATTTATTGACTCACTTACTGAGCCCTTTGTTTTCGAAAATTGCTTTTGTATTGAAAACAGACAAAGAAAAAGGGAGGCAGGGGAGGGGATCGGAGCGGATTCCAAGGAAGCAGAATCCCTCTGGTAGCTGCAGAGAGATCGTTAGGGTTGGAAAAGACCTCTAAGATGATCAAGTCCAACCATCAACCCATCACCACTTTGACCACTAAATCGTGTTCCTGTGTGAACAGGGCTTGTTTGACAGGGAGAAAGGAGAGTCCTAAAGGTTATAACCGAGCAAAAAGCTATAAAGAAGCATGATATATTTCCTGTCTCTTCCTGTGGTCAAGAGTTTGCAAATTAAATTGGGAAATGCTGTAACAAAGCTCTACTTGTGCACACTGTAGTCCATTCAGCATGACAAGATGGTTAAAGGAAGGAGCGGGGTATTACGATGCCTTTTTCCTAATTCCCACTAATTAAACTTCAGATGTCAAAATAGCAGGTGTTACCTTTTAACTTAATTATTATAATGGTCAGTTGTAATATGTTTGCTCTTCAGTAGCTCAGATAACTTAGCTTAGTACAGCCAGAGATGTGTGGCTGCGTGGGTGAAAATGAAGATGTGTCACAAGATGGAATTGGGTTGTTGAAAAAAACTTACAGCAAACAGTCTGATTTTAGTCTCTCATCTTCTATATAAAAATATCAGTTGAATAATGTCCTTAGTGAATTATCTTCATAATGCCTTGATATCTAGAGCATCCTGTGGGTACTTCGTGTCCCTGAGAGAGGGCCAGGCTTGAAGAGTCAGATGGAAGTTGCAGAGAACTGCGATGGGGAGGAAAATAAATGTCTGAGCTTTCTCACATGTTATTATTTAAAGATTTAGAAAAGAAGAACCCAAACCACAAAACTATCTTTCAGTTGTAAGTAGGCCAGCATAGAGGGGAAACCCTTTTCTTTGTAACAGCAGTCAAATAACTTGTTCGCATTTCACAGCTTATCAGGAAACAACTTTCATAACCAAATCTTGCTGGAATGTGGCTGCATTGTTATGTGTTGTGTTTCTAGGCTGGAAACAAAAATCCAAACAAGTTTGTTAGTTAAGCAGTTATGAAAGGCATAAATGAAATGATGCTTTTGGGGCCAGCTAAGAAATACCCCAGTGGCAGCTTCTACCTTCATCCAAATCAGAGATATTCTGCTTGATATGAGGAGAGCACCTTGTTAAAGATTTAGGGCTCTATTTCGGGGTCAGTATTTGTAACTAGATCTGGCTTTTAACGCCTCCTTACAATCCCAGTGAAAAAAAGTGGTGCAAAAGTGGGTCATTTATAATGTACTGCCTCATTAACTGCTGCTTACATAGGAGTGCACAAGTGAATACTCTGCTTCCCTCTAATGGTGCTGCCTTCCTCTAACGTGGCTCGACTGAGAGTGTGAGCCAAACTTCACCTCTTATAAAGCTGCACCTCAGCAGCCTCCATGGGGACCCCGCATGAGGATATCTGCTGTCTCTTCTGTGGCTGTTGTCATCTTTCTGTATTTGAGGTGTCCCATGGAATGCCCTAGTACGGGTGGGTTGGCAGAAGTGTGGGTGATAGACATGATCTGTTAAAGTCCAGCCTAGTAATTTTTTTTTTTTTTTGTCCAAAAGCCACCATTTTTCATCATCTTGTGGTACTGCTACTAGCATTACGTTCGACTGACTTGATTTTGCTTGCTCTGCTTTGGGATCTATTTGCATGCAGACTTGTGCCCTTTTGCTATGCCTTTAAACAACTTTTGCTGGACTTGTGGCAGTGCCTGATATGCAGTAATTTACTGGTGCTGAGTATGGCCATGGATGGTTACAGTGAGTCTCTGTTGCATTCTTTTTTCTGTGCATACTTTAGCCTAATTCACAATGGAACTCTTAGGGAAGATTTCATTTTCTAATGAATGAAAGGCATTCTTTGTAAGTCTTTCACTGTGTTAAAACTGTTTTGCTTTTATATTATGTTTAGCTTCTACAAATAACACCAAACAACATTTTGACTTAAAAGAACCAGTTGTTTCCTTCTAACCATTGAATGCAAGCTGAGAGATAACATGTGAGTGTTGAATTCAGCCATGTCTACTGAAAGTTCTCAAGTGATAGATGGGATTGCCTATGTCACAGAAGATTTTCCTTTAAGGGAAGATTGCAGGGATCTATATCAGGACTAGTTTTTCTCCCACCAGGTGAAATTTTGAAACAGAGAAATAGATCAGCAGAAATGCAGAACCTGGCTGCATGCCTTTATGTGTGTACTGAAGTGTCTGCTCCAGCTCTGTGAGCATCAGTTGATATCTGTCTACAAGCTGTGCAGCCACACTGGTGTGGCAACAAGCCTGGGGCATTGGGGCCAGGTAGAAGTGGCCCAAGTGCTGATTAGCCTGAGACCAGATCACACCTAGCTCACCTGGAATGCAGACAGAAACAGGTGTGTGCTTGCTAGGAGGGTTTGGATGTGCCTGCAGGCAAGGAGGTGAGCACTGATCCCAGTGTGTAAGGCACAGGGCTGCTCTGATCCCCTTCAACCTGCACCAGCTGGGAGAAGCAGGGTTTGGATACCTCAGCCACAGCGGAGCACGAAGGAAACACTGCTCTGCTTTGCAGCCCACTGGGATTAAAAAAAGAAAAGAGAAAGCAGCAGATCCCAAGTTACAGCTATCCATTAATGAGTGAGTGCCGCAATCTTGGCTTAGAGTTTTAGCTCAAGCTTTCGCAGCCCATCTTTTCAGCTCTGAAAGCTGTGGGTTTTCTCTCTGGAGGAATGATTTGGATGGTGTTTTCCAAGCAGCTGCTTCTGTGGAACTGAGTCCCCCTGCAAGGGGCAAATCCCAAAGCTCAGGCCCTGTTGTAAAGGACTTAGGTAGCACTGTTTGCTCTCTGCTCCTCCATCTGTGACCTTGTGAGTGAAGGTTCCCGCATGGATAGCTCAGACAGAAATGTGCCTGATTAACATCTGACTGATAGGGCTGATGAAATGGTTTAACCAAAATCCCAAATGGCAAAGCTTATAAACTCATTTTCGATTTAAGTGTATAGAGGAGGGAGTTAGGAGGGCTGTTTTTTTTATTCAGTTCTTTTTTGCTTTTAACCTCAAAAACATTTGGCACGGAAAAGGAACTCTCCAAAGACGCTGAAAATAACAAATCTGCATGAGTAGAATATTTTGCAAATTAGGCATCACAAGCACACGCAGTATCCCAGAAGCTAAGCTCAGAGGAAGAACAGCAGTCATCCCGTGGGAATAAGGGCATTCATCTCAGGAACAGGAAAATGAGGGGGAAACACAGAAGCAGACACCTAAGCATGACTCATTAACGCCATTTGTCTCAATTAACATCCTGAGACAATGGACTGATTATCTCAGTAATGTGGGATCGTGTAATACCCACAGCATGTGCTAGGAGGAATTAGCCTCTCATCACGGAACAGGCCGAACGCTCTTCTTCAACAGCAGCTGACTCATCAGTCATGAAAGAAGAATAAATCCTAAAGAGGAAAAGTGGTTAATTGATTAGAGAAACGAAACAAGAGCTGGGGCTGCCTTGTCCAGCCTCTGGCTTTAGAATGACTCACAGTGAAGCCCTGGGCAAGCTGTTAACCTCTGTATGCCCCTATTTCCTCAAATTGAGACGATTTACATGACCTGCCTCACAAGGAGGGCTGTCTTTTGATTCTTTCGTTGTTGAACGGAATCTCTTGGTCATTATTGGATGAGTTTCTCAACATTCCTATGGGGATCCAAGATTTCTGATGTATAGTTGTGGAACTGACGGAGATTGGGTTACAGCAAAGAGGGGAGGTGGAAAAAAGGCACAAACGTGAAAAAAGGAGGGGAGGGGGTCCCAAAAGCAGGGAGGTACTGAGAGTTTGACCATCAGGGTTTTTTCTCTTGTACTTTCACAGTATCAAATATGTCAGATATAAAGGATGTTAAACGTGTTCTGCATGAGAACAAATGCTTCTTCTAACCAACGAGGCACTGATGTTGCAATGCAATAATTAATGTTGTTGACTCATAATTTTTATAAATCCCTCTTTCCTTTCCAATTCCTGTTCTCAGTTTCCTAGAAGCTGTAGGAAAAGGGATTTATGAGCACTATAGGTTTTCTATGTAGTAGAGGCTGATTTTTTCTTTGTGGAGAAGATTGAAAAGGAGAATTGTCCTCGCTTCTCAAGCTGAAAAGTGAGATGTTGTGTCTCTAGTTTGCTGTAATTCTGTATAGCTAGGAAAAAATCAGTGTTTCGGCTGAGGCTAGCATTGCTTTGAGAAGGGATTTTTAGTGAAAAGGATTTGCAGAGACAGAACTGTGGCAGAAGAGATATCTTTGTTTTAGTACTTAGTGAAGACAGGGCAGCTGTTTGCAGTTTGTTTCTCTTGTGTAGACTTTTGTAAAGAACCTGATATATCCTTTCTTTTGTATCATCCTTCAGATCACTTTGGATTGTGCATCTTCAAGGGCTGGCATAACCAGGCCGGCTCCAGTTACAGTGGCTGAGGTTAAGTGTTTTAAATCACAAGTCAGTTATTGCACTTGATGTCAAAGAGGTTTGTCCACAAAAGGTTGTATTTGTTTGCCAGATGTATGGTGCAGTTGCAGATGTTGTCGGGGGTTAATCTACCATAGGAAGTTAAGCACAAGTGGAATTGCTAAAAGGCCAGTGCATCTTCCTGTTTTACACTGCATGACTTTTTGAGTCTTTTTTTTTACCAAGAAGAAATTCAAGGGTAGAGATGTGCTGCTAGCTTTCATGCTATCTTTGTGCCTTTCTCTTGGATCTCTTGCTTAACCACCACCGAGTAATGATGGCTGCCACTCAGATTCTATAGCACCTCCTCACTGATGTCTGTTCATAACACCTCAGCTCTCATTCCCGATTTTTTCCTCTTTCCAGAATATTTCCTCTTCCTTAGGAGACTCTCCAGAAACTCTGCAGCAACCCAAGTATGTGGCCTCTGCCAGATGACACCTCGAGATGACAGGATGTTCATTAAGATGCCACCATCTAGAATTAGGGTTGTCTTTTGCAGACCTTCCCTGCCCTTTTTGTGCCTCAAGAAAGCCTGGTTTTTCAGATCTGCACCACCAGAAAGGCAGGACAGGGGATGTGTGCTCTGTGTCCTTTTAATCAATGTCTGGCCTGCTCAGAGCTTGGGTAGAGGAAATTCCTCAGTCTGTTTGGATGTGATCTAGTTCAGCTGTAGGGCAAGATTTTAAAGCAGGACTTGCTGCCTGTGTGGTGTAGGGTTGGTAAAGCACTTGTATTTCCCATTTCTGTGTATATCCATAACATTCTTGGCAAGAGGTTGAAAGAAAAAATCAGTTAAGTGGTGTCCTATCATATTTCCTACAAAAATGGTAACGCTGGTATTCTGAGTTGTGTAAAAAAAAAAAAAGGTATTTTATCATACATCTCAATGAATATTCACAGAAAAGTTTGGACCAATCTCTTCATTTTAGGCTGGTTTTTAGAATCTCCCCATGAGTTGGTTATGGACTGTGATTCTCTTATTGAGAGTTGCATTTTGCTCTAAGAAACTACTCTTTTGCCAAAAAGTAGCTTATGTAAGGGTGGAAAGTCAACCAACCAGTGCTGGCAAAGATTGGCTGCTCACAGAGAGTAAGTGAAACACACTGCAGTGTTGCCACATAGGGCTCCATATGTGCTTGCTTGCTTCCCTTGGCTTACTTTGGTTAATCTTTGGATACCACAGAATTCTTTTCCTGCTGGGAAGAGGAGAATTTAATTCACTGCACAAACCAAGGCAGCTTTCTGAATGAAATGGAGATGTGAGCAGGTAATCCAGAGGAGCGGATCACAGAATGCTCCAATTTCCTGGAGAGCTGCCTAAAATGAAGGAACCCTTTATTCAGTGCTATTTTTAAAAGAAACAAGGCAGTTCTAGCCTGTCTGTGTTTTCCAGCCTGTGTCAGAGGGGGTGTTTCTGTGTGGTCGTTCCCTGAACAGGCTGCCTTGCCTATACAAATAGGTAATGATCTTCCTAGCTTAGGCTTAACCTTGACTTTCACTTTTGATAGCAGCGTGACCAGAAAGTATGAGGCAGCTAGTGTATGCATGGAAAGTAACGAATTCCTGCGAGACAGTAATGTATTTAACAGGAAAATATTTCAGGAGGGAGCAGGATTGCAGCAGATAGTTGATAGCTTTTGCAGGGATTACTGTTGTTAAAGCAAACACCTCATAGAATGTGTTTTTTGGAAAAGCAACTGCAGACTTGAAGTTGTGCATTGTGTGTGGATTAATTATTGGAGTGGGTGGGGAGGAATTGCCCACCATCCAGATGTGGCAATGGATTGGAAAACCAAAACACGTTTTGCAGCAGAAAGCCAACACAGCATGGCACAGCTACAGAAGCCCTCTGGTTCCTGACTTACAGGCCATTGCTCAGGAAAGCAAGAGACGACAAAGCTGTGGTCTCTGGATGGACTTGTTAGCCCTTTTTTGGGTTTTAAACCTAAGCAGAGCAGGAAGGAAAAGGCAAATGGAGAGTTGCTGCTTGTTTATTGCTTTTTCACCAGGATAGTTGTGGAGCAAACTAGGAATCAGACAACTGAAGGGTTTCACCATTTGTAGCAAAGAGATAAAAGTGTCCCTACAGTTAACTGTCCCCATGTCTTTCTAGGAAAAACAAACAAACAAACCCAAAACACTCCAGTTGTGAAATGCTTCAGAATTTTTGAGCTTAGCAGGTAATTTGTGGTTTCTTTTCAGTCTGTTCAGAGAGCAGCAAGCTGCTGTGTTCCTCCATGGCCGCACTTGTGTGCTTAGGTTGGTTGCTGTTTTCTGATTGCAAGTGACCAGCTAAAGAGATGGCCGTGCCAAAGATCATGCAGTGTACTCTCTTCCCCTTTCCCCAGGTTCATCCCTGCCCAAACCCAGGGCTGCAGCCACTGCTGCTGAAATGAACTGGTTCCCACGGTGCTGCCTGCCTCAGAGCCTTCCCCCAGAGACACTGGGCTACAGCACAGTGGGGAAATTGCTGAAGAGCAATGAGATGGGCTCTGTGTGATGACTGTGTTTCCCTTTTCTCCCTTATCTTCAAAAGTGGCTGCCATTGCCTTTTGAGAAACATCAGCAAAGCCTTTAGACCGATGATGAGGGGCTCTGCAAGCATGTTGCTCAGTTGGCTGAACAGAATTGTGCTTTTCATTGTCACTGCAGCCTTCTCTTTAAAAGAAGCAGATGAAAATCAGCAGCGTTAATAAGCAGGGAACAAGAGGTGGGATGAGACAATGCTCTGCTATCTGCTATGGTATTTTGCATCCTCATTTGCTAAAGCAGTGACTCCTGTAGATCAGGCATCATCTGTCAGAGGCAGCCAGGTAGGGCTTAGCAGTTCCTGTGATAAGGATCAAGGCTCACAACATTAACCTTCTCCAGTAACATCTGTGCCTACCAGTGTTTGCTGACTGAACTGTTGATGGCACAGGGCTTGGCTTTGCTGAGTCCCCCCATTCTTGTTGTTGGTCTGGTGAAGCTCAAAGGGTAATGAGAAATCCATTTATATTTTTAGCAGCTTGTTTTGCAGCTGATGATCCTGCACTGAAGCATCTGCTTCTTCTACTAAAGTGCAGGTAAAGAGTCTGAACTTGCTTGTGTACAAATCAGAATGTTTAGATGGTGGATTTTCCTGGGGAGACATTTCCAGCACAGAGAATGAGGAATATTGTGTTCTCATGTCGTTGTGCTAATGGGGAATAAGAAAACAAAACAAATCTGATTGCACCCTTTGTCAGAGCTTGTAGTTCTTTCAGACATTGGGGTCAACTTTGCTGTTGAGTGCAAGATGAGGCCCTTATTAAACGTCGTCTCTTAACCTATGAGTGAAGAAAAGTGATGATCTGAATGAAATGACCATTAAGAGCAGTAGATACCCAGGGCAAGATGCTGCACTAATAGGCTTTTGTTTGTTGATGTCATTTTGAGGAGTAATAAACTCTGTTTTGTAAGTACGATAATCCATTAAAAATGTTTACAGCTTGACAAATAAGGGTTGGATCTTTTAAAATAGTAAAATAAAATTAAATAGAAATTATAATAATAAAAAAAAATGTCTTTAGATGTGAAGCTTGCTGCAATTAATCTTTGACTTCCTGATTTCTCAGGCTGGGTGGTCTGATCCACAATGTCAGTGTGACATCTGTCCTTCATGAAGGCATAAACTAGAGACCTAAGGGCTGAAAGTAGCCTTCCTTCCATGGGTGCTTGAAGCAGGAGACAAGGAAAATGAGCACAGAGTGCATTAGCTGGCTGTGGGAACTAAACTAAATGGATAATAGTTTGAAGGGGGGTTGATCTAATGTAGGTATTTTGCAGCATTTGGTCACTGAGATTTTCCATGTGTAAATCACAGTTGCTGTATTCTGAATGTCTTTGTATACGATTTGCTGGGTGTTCATGTCACTGACGATAATGCCAAGCAGCTCTCAAAACTTGGGCTCATAAATACGTGTACGGGAGCAGAGGTGTCATGCAGACATGACTGAGTGCTGGTCTCTGTTACTTTTACCTTGGTTTTGTCTTGGATTCCTAATGAAATAAATATTATGCAATCAGACACTGCGTGTGCCAATTTACCATTCCAACTCTAGCAACTTCTGTGCCAGGTGAAGTCCGAGTGAATCCTGATTTCACACTCTTCCTGGCAGCTCCACAGCCTCATTGGCACACCAGAAAACAGTAGCAAGTACATTTTTCCAGCTACATGCAGCTCCTGGCCAGCCAGCTGGCCAAGCAGGTAGCATCAGATCAGGCCAAGCTCATGCTGACTATTGCTCTGCTAGAGAAGTGGAGAAAGCAGATAAAGAAAAACAGTGTTCCGATCAGTCTTCAGATATGCAACTGGCCGCAGTTGTTCTCTGATCTCCTGAAAATGGGATTTCCACGTGGTTTGTTTTGCTTGACATCCCTTCATACCAAAAACAGTGTCTTCAAGAAGCCCCGTTCATCCACTGATGGTGTTGGCAGCATTGGTGCGTGGTTTCTCGGAGTCACTGCCAAGAGTTCTCTCACAAGCTGTGTGCTCGACTTCATGGAGAAAGTCATTTTGCTAACAAAGGCTGAGTAGATGATTGGGAATTTCTGAAGATGTTGGTGCCAGTAGATTTCCAAAGCTGTTCTGGGAAATGGAGCGGTTGGGATTGAATTTATCTGGAAGAGTTTTGTCTCCCTAATTGGAATCAGTGGTGAAGTTTTAGGGGAAGGGAAGTGTCTTGGCTAGCCAGCTTTCAACTGTGGATGAAGTCAGGTTCAAGTCATCCTCCTTTTGCAGAGGAGCATTGCAGTAACTAATGCCATTTAGGAAGGAGACCAGACCATCAGAACCTGTGCTCAATTACTGGAAGTGGTGTAGTTCTGGTAGAAAGGCTCTTACTGTCTTGTTGATGAAAGTGTTTTCCTGAGACTGGGACTCCTGGAGCAGTAACTTGAAGTGAGTTTTGTGCTGTTCCTGGGAGCACACTGGGCACTCATTCCTGGATTTTTATGGCCATTTCCTGGACTTTAAGTTTCATTTTCTGTGTGGAATGAAAATGTTCTGGTTTCATTCTGACACTATGAGAAAAATCCCTTTTGAATTTTTATTTATTTTTTAATAAAGTAGATTTAAAAAATAAAAAATCATGTTCATAGAATCATAGCATGCCTTTGGTTGGAAGGATCATCCAGTTCCAATTCCCCTGCTATGGGCTGGTTGCCAACCTCCAGGTCAGGCTGCTCAGCATCCATCCAACCTGGCCTTGAATGCCTTCAGGGATGGGCACCCACTGTGTCCCTGGGCAACTTTTCCAGCACCTCACCACCCTGAGTAAAAAATTTCTTCCTAACAGCTAACCTAAATCTCCCCTCCTTTAGTTTAAAGCCATTCACCTGTCACTATCTGACAGTGTAAAGTGTCGGTGACTCAACGTTAAATCAATTCTGTTACTGTAGTAAAAGATGTTGTACTTCGTTTTCATTGGTATTATTTTGAAATATTGCTGGTTTGAAAGTGGACGGTAGACACAAGTTAACCTTATTGCAATGCACAATTGAGAATCTCAGAGAGATTTGGATGTCAGTGAGATTCATGTCCCAGCAGCAATAAGCCTCCCTCCTATGCAGATGCAGCACTGACTTGTTTTAGCCCTGATGCTGTAATGTGTTAAGCATCTTCTTGTTGGCCTGACTTTAGAACTGAGTAGAACTCCATCTGAGAAATTTGCAGTGACGTATTTTGCTGCTGCAAATCCTTTTTTTATGCCTCATATGGAAGAATGGGTCAAAGCCATCCTCTTCATTGCTAGAAATGAGCAGAGTGTCTCAGAGAATAACTGTGGAGTGATTTGTAGATTTTGATGTATTTTGCAGAATGTTTTTCAGTGTTGCAACAGTATTTTTGGATCTGCCACCATTGTTATGAAACAGGAAAAATTCTTCGGCATCTCACAGAAAGGAAGTCGAAATAAATCAAGGTTTTCTGCTCAGAACTTTATGAATAGAGCCTTAAAATAAACATACAAACAGGCTGTAATGAGTTAGAATTGTCCTCCTTTGGAGATTTCTCTGAAAGTCCACAACCATCCGTCATGTCTGAAGCATGATTTGGGAAGAAAGAAGTTCTGTTTTGAAAACTTGGGTCCAGGTAAAATTGAGGAAAGCAGTGTGTGCCTAATTGACTAACAGTAGAAGCGAGGGTGAATGATTAACACAATGCTGCTTCCCCCCCTGTAATAACAAAGAACATTCTGTTTAGGATAAAAGGGTATGGCATCTAGGCATGCCAGAGCATCCCCGTGCTTTCATTCTTGTGGAAAAGCAAATTTGGAGGAGGATTAGTAGCCGTGTGGGACAATATGAAAAAGAAATGCTATCCCTTGTATTCAGAAAAACAGTGGAGTAAGTAAAAACAACACAAAATAAAATCGTATTTGAGAATCATAGA
>JAOWBP010004368.1:2558564-2577217 GCA_028571105.1 Tragopan temminckii | reverse complement strand
GATGGGGCATCCACAGCCTCCTTGGGCAACCTGTTCCAGTGCATCACCACCCTCTGTGTGAAAAACTTCCTCCTAATTTCCAACCTAAACCTGCCCTGTCTTAGTTTAAAACCGTTCCCCCTTGTCCTATCACTAGGAGGATGAGGAATGAAGTGTGAGCAGCAGTGTCAGGGAGGAAAGATGAGGGCAGGTCCCTTGAGCCCTTAGAGGACTCATGCTGGAGAAGCAGGATATTTCCTAATGGGAACTGTGGGAGACTCGTGGTGGAGAAACCTAAAATGGACTGAAATCTGCTGCTGAATGCATATACTTGTATGTTTTATTGAATAGGGTGAAGGCTGAAAGAGGATTGTGCAGCAAGTCAGTTTAAGTGATGCTCTTAGGATCCTGATTTAGTGCAGGTTCCAGATCTTTCACACCTGGACACGTTCATTTAGGATTAATCTGTCAATTTTACTGATCTCCACTAGCACATTTTACCAAGATCCTTTTTTTGTTTTCTTAGCCTCCTAACACCTTACCAAAGGCTGAAGGAGATGCGATGCCTCAGAACAGCTGGCTCTGCCCACAGATTTGGCAGCTACTGCTCCTCTTGGAGCCCAGGAGACACGAGAGAAGTGCTGGAGGTACCACACAGCTGGAAGCTCGGTGAGCACGATTTAAGAACACTTACTAATTTGAGACAGGAATCTAACATTTCCTTGGGCTAATCGTTCTGAAATTAATCATCTGAATCCATCACCTGCCTAGGTAACCACCATAGCAATCACAAAACAAACAATAGCAGTGTTAAAATTATCAAGGCAACCTAAGGGAATAAAGACCTGAGTTGGAGTTTTGGAAAGTGTTTAAGATTATGCATATGTGATGTCTTGCAGGAAAAGATGAGCTTATTGCCCGTCTGTGGGTCTTCTGTCCCCAAGCTGTCCAGGTTCCATGCTGTTCAGTGGCTGTTCAGTGGTGTTCAGTCCTTTAGGCTGGTTGAAGAATATCTTTTATTGAAAAAGTCATGCTGCAGCCAGCTGAACTGCATGAAATCATCATTTGGATTGAAGTAAAAAGCAGTAAACATGATTAAATGGATATTAAAAGGAGTCTGAGGGAAGGAAAAGGGCACAGGCACCCATATATCTCATTACAGGGTATCTGTATCAACGAAGCCAGAAAAGCAGCTGTTGGAATTGTCAGCAAAAAGCTCTTAAGTCATGATGTCTTTACGTGAAAATGTGCAGTTAGCATCTTGCTGTGATAGTATCAGCATCACTTTTGAGCTTTAGCCATTCTCTGGAGTTCAAATTCCATGCAAACCAGCTGAACTCTGTCTGTCCCTGTTGAGGGGGGATACTAGACACTTAGATTGGCTTTTCTTCTGCAACGTGGAATAATCAACGAGTTCATGGTTAAGGAATGCTGCTAAGAAACCACAACAAGGAACTATGAACAATTGCAGGTCCAGCTTCCCTATAGAGAAAGGTGGGGGTGACCCACAACAGAACTGCTCCAGGATTTGACTTATCTGCCCCAGGAGCTGTAAAAGCAGCACATAATGTTGTTTGTTACAGAGAACATGGAATTTCCTGGTGGCACCTGTAATGGGCTGGGGCAGCTCTGGCCCCTCCAGCCTTCCCTGGTATTTGCAAGCTGTGCTGGGTGATGCACTCAGTGCAGGATGGGCATTGGATAAAGTAGTGGCTCCAAGGTAACACAGTTGTGTGCCACAGGTGTGCAGTTTTGCAAAGAACAGACCTCCAAATTGTCTGTGTTTGGGGAGGTGACAGATAGAAAAACACCAAAGAAACCAAGCTTCCAATGTTTAAAGGATGCCTACAGGAAAGATTGGGAATGTCTCTTTATCAGGGAGTATAGGATAGGACAAAGGGTAATGGCTCTGAACTAAAAGAGAGTAAGTTTAAATTAGATCTCAGGAAAAAAGTCTTCACTCAGAGATTGGTGAGGCCTCAGCACTGCTGCCCAAAGCTGTGGGTGCCCATCCCTGGATGTGCCCAAGGCCATGGGTGGGCCCTGGGCAGCCTGAGCTGGGGGCTGTCCCTACCCGTGGCAGAAGTTGGGTCTGGATGGGCTTTTTGTCCTTCCCAACCCATTCTATGGTTCTACAGTAAAAAAAAAAAAAAAAAGAATAATAAAAAAAAATTCCACCAGAACTGTTGGATGCCAGTATAACCCATTCTGTAGTGGTGCCTCTTTGATCCTTCTTACAAAGCTGATGGATGTTTTTTTTTTGCATAAAAGCCATAAAAAGCAAGAGTAGAAATATGTTCCTGGATCTGCAGATCCTAGAAACATCTAGCCCTACACACTGATTACAGTTTTTAACTTATTCCAGGCTTTTTCCAAATTGACCAATGACTTTGCCCAAGGATGAGATGTTTGGTGCATGTGTGCAAGTATATATAGATTGGAATCATGCTGCGAGCAAGTTTAAAATAAGAAAATACAGATGTTTATGAAAAATGGGAATGCTGTAAATTCTCCAGTATGTTGTCAGACAAAGGAGAGACCTAACAACATAAGGAACACTATAAAAAGATTTCAGAAGATATTTTCTAACAGCAGCCTCTGCTTCTTTGATTTTTTTTTTTTTGTCAGATGTTCCTAATAGCAAATTACGACATAGTGTCAAATGACTGAGAGTTAATGAATGTGATCAGTAATTGTGATGTGACAAACACATGTTTATAAAGCATGATGATTATTAACAGTTGCAGAATGTGTTGTGGAAATGGTCTGTGCTGTTTTCAACACACTGGTGTTGTATGTGCCTACAAAGGACAGAATCTTTCATCTGCGTTGTAGAGAAAATTTGTCACTGGGACCAAATGCTGTCTTGGGTTATAAAATGGCAAAATCTTGTTTTGTGAACTGTTGTGTTTACATCATAGCTTTTCACAAGCTCCGACAGTGTTCTTTTCATACCCACTCTTCAGCCAGCATACCAAACAGCCCTGTATGCATCGCAGCAGCAGCTCTGTATCTGCACAGCTTCTCTGAGGCTGATAACCCTGCTGACTTCCCGTCTGTAAAAGAAAACACGCAGGAGGTTGTTGCTCCTGCTAAAGAAGTCATGTTGTCTAGCTTTACAGTTTCACATGGCTATATATCTAGACCCGAGGTCCTAAAAGTCTGACTCTCCTGAAGGAATGCATACTGCACATACTTGATTGCCTGACTCATAAAACTGGTGCCAGGACTTTGGCTTTTCATTTCTATTTATTCACCACGGGAAACCTAAAGTACAAATAGACTGGATGAAAGCCTGGCTCCACTGAAGTCAAGGACAAAATTCTCATTGATTTCTGTAGGCAGAGAACTTCACTTCTGTGCTTTTGGTTGTTCTTTACTGTTTCTGGCTTAGGGTTAAAGTGACTTTTGAAAAGGCTCTGTTACCCCTGGTGATGATGAATTCCAACATCATTCCCACATATGTGTGTGTAAGAAGCATCTCTTTCTACCCTGAAGTGCTTATAGCTTATGAAGTAAGACAGACTTGAAGAAGAGCTCGGTAAAAAGTTGTTCATGAAACTCATACACAGACTTTGGGTCTGTTTAAATCTTCCCTACACCAGGATATGGGGAAAGGAAAACAGGGAGGCATGGTTGACCTGCACATTGGTGAGCTTTAGCAGCACACAGCTCTGGTAAGGGGCCTTCATGTGGTGCTTCTTCTGCCCTCCTCTCCTACATCATGTCCAGACATCTCGGATTTTGGTGGTTCTTTCAACAGCCTCTTGGTGGTGTAAGCTGCCCTGCACTCCTGTTACTGTCATTTATGCTGGGGATACGCTTTTTTGTCACTTCTGTAGAGCAGCGAGAACAATTTTATCAAATCTGTACTACTGTTAGGGAGCAGGACTTGACTGCTGCCTCATTAACGCATTATAAGAGCTCACCGCCCTTTTGTCTGCTGTGTCAAGTGCAAATTCTGGTAAATCTTTACTGAGGCACATGCATTTCTGTTAAGAAGGCAAAAATAACAATAATAATAATAGTAATAATAATAATATATATATATATTTTAAAGTGTTCAGCATCCAAACTGAGAAATCCACTGGTTTAAAAAAAATAAATAAAAATACCAACAGCTCCCCAGTGCCCAATTAATCATTTGCTTTTAACAACAGACTCGCAGGCAGACACAAAAGTGGAACGGGAAAGCAGGAGAAAAGAAACGCTCCTTTGTCTCGTGGTTGAACTGGTTGCCCTTGCTGGGACACAAGCAGTTCATCTGGGCAGAGAAACCCACTGGCCCACTTGGCATCCTGCGGCTCTTGGCACACGTTAAACAGGTCGGTAGGTGGTCTGGCACAGAGCTCTGGACGTGCTTTCTCACAAGGGTTCTTGCTTCGCAGGGGGAAAAACAGTTCAGTGGAAAGATCTTTTCTGCAGGGTTCATCAATGGCTTCATGGCAGTTAGGGAATGGTGTTCAGTGTGTTGCTGAACGCTAAAAATTCTTTGGTTGTCTGAGGTGCTACAGTTAATTTTGTTGGTACAGTCTTATTTGGAAATAAGGAAATTTGCTTGTTCTGTCCCAGTGCTTTGTGCAGCATTTTTGGTAGAGGAACTGTGGATTTAGAGATCACTGACATTACTGGATGAAATAATCCTGCTGGAGATGCTAGGAAGGCTGACCAAGAGTCACTGTGCTCCTCTCTGCCTGGCTATCTGTTTTGGCTCTGAGGACTGTGAAGCGTCTCGTTTGCTCACCCCAAATCTTTGAAGGAGCTGATTATGCTGACAGTTAGTCTTACTAATTGTTATTATATCACTGCTGCAGGAATAGATTCATTCTTATATAAATTATGCCTGATTTACATTCAGCTCTTGGAAGAACTTTCAGTTTCCAGTAGGGAGGTAGGTAGGAAATAAGAGGAAGCCAGTAGAAAATTCAGGATGTGTTGGACAAATTTGAGACAGACCTACTTTCTATCCACCTGATGTTGTTTCTCAGCCTTTCTTTTTTGCATGGTTTGTTCCTATAACAACTGACCATTACCTGCAAGGTAATAATTTTCCTCTATGATCTTTCACTTGTGGGCATTGAGGGGACATTGGGCCATGACTGAGGCAGTGGCTGTGACACGTTATTGAAGCTGATAGTTACAGCCTCAGCAGTGTCATCAGCTGGATCAGCAAAACTGACCCTACAAGGAAGATGTGAAGCTTTATGTCTTTCACTGCAGTTTAATCTGTCATAATCTTACTCTTATTTCTTCCCAGCGGTTTGAACTGTGACTTTTACTTGTAGTAAAGACGGATTATCTGTGCTGATGACCTCATGAGTGGAAAACTCCTTCAGCAAATGCAATTTATTCCATTTAAGAGAATTTTTGCTTTTAAATATGTGAATTCACTTCAATTACTTCTTGATATAAAGAGCATTAACACGTGTACCTACATTTTTTTTCTTTTGGAAGGCCTTTAAGGCTGGGCTGCAGAGTTACTGCCCTCACTCTCTTTATTCACCAGCCACTCAATTCTTTTTTATGAACTGACTTCATATGGATTGTTCCTCTCAGTTGTAACGTGGCCCGTGGTTACGGCCTTTCTCAGTGTATGAGTTAGGTGAGGTTGTTTTAAACTTTTTGTTTTTGAGACAAAGGGATAACTGCTTTCCCTATCTCTGCAAACTGAACTGCTCTGTGAAAGAGACTTGTCATGTTTTCCTGCTGTGCTTTTGAATAAAAATGACAGTCACCAGCATCGTTTGTGCAGAGGTCAGCTTGAGGAAGGAGAGGTTCTGTGATGATGAAGATGCCAGTTAATTTGGTTTGCAGGAGGTATAGGGAAAAGAGCGTATATCAGGTGGGCCCTATTTAGATTTAGGGAAAAATGTTGTTTAGTCCTATTAAAATGATTATACTTCTGGACACATGAAGAAACAGAGCTTTAGATACCAAGAGAATGTTATGGAAAAAAGTGTCAAGGACTATAAAGGGGCTTTTTGAAACTGTTGATGATGCCTAAATGGTGACAGCATTCCACTTTCATCTCCTTTAAATGTATCTAGGCCTTAGTTTTTCTGTGTTTTCTGTCTTTAGCGAAGGCAATAAGTTGTCTACTTTCACAAGGAACATTGAATCTACACACACTCCTCTCAGAAGCTCTCAGGTGAGTGGGAAGTGCAGGTAAAGGAATGATAAAACATGGTGAGAGCAGCTTTTAATTCAGATACTGCTCTCTCTTCCAAATCAAGAACTAAATGTACTATGCAACAAGCTGAAGAACATTTAGAATTAGAAACTCTTTTAATAGAAGGGAATGCAGCAATTCAGTTGGTGCCCCACTATTCAGATCAGTTGTCTCCATGAAATCACAACACCCAGACGTTGCCAACACTATCTAATTATTGGAGATTTTGACAGCTCCATCAGCAAACAAGAAGTCAAGTCAGACAAATATTTTTAGAAGTTCCCACATCCTTTCCAGCCACATGTGCCCATCTTGTTGGTCTGGATTGGCCTCCTGAACCATAAAATGTTTGCATCTGCTTCCCATTACTGTCCTTCATTGTGAATTCTGTAATGTCAGCAATGTTTCTGCCCTACTGGTTTTTGTACAAGTAGATAACACACTTTCTTCCTTAAGAATTTGTTCCTAAGGAGAAGAAAAGTACTTCTTTTCCAAACAGTTGTCAAGAACTCCTAAGCCTTCTTGGAGCGTTGCACAAAAGCAACTTAATCTTGCTCTCTGCAAATGTCGTGTTGCCTTGATCTCTCTTAACAGGAATTTAAATTGTTGCTACAACATGAGCAACAATCACACCGCGTGTCATTGCCGCGTGCCACAAATCACATGCAGAGAGCTGTCGGGAGTAACAATAACACATCAAGGATGAAATGGCTTAAGTCTTGTGTGAGAGATAGTGTCATCGTTCCAGATTGCTCATTGGTTTTCTTCTTTGTGCTTCTACTGGATGCTTTGAGACTGAATTGGGTCATGGATCTGTAGGGGGGTGGAATTTGCTGTGTAAAGGGAAAAAACAAAGTTTAGTGTAGCTAGGGCTTGGTGCTTTCATAAGGATTTACTGAAAATAGTTTTAGTTTTGCAGTGTGACCTGTCTTACAACTGCAGTGTAGAGAAAAGGGGATTGTTACTGCTGTGCTGCTGGGCAGAACAGTGAACAAACTAGCTCAAGATTTGTCTGCAGGCATTGACTACTCCATTAAAGTTTATTCTTTTTCTTTTTTTTTTTTTTTGCACTAAATCCTCCTAAGAACATTCATCTGTGCATGTTCTTGCTGTTTCAGCTCATCTGCTTCTAAACTGGATTAAGGTAAGCCTTACATTGGCTACACAGGCAGGTGCAGACAATTGCACATTGCATAGCATGAGCTCTCAGCTGGTCAGATGTACAGCAGCTCTGTGTTAAAATGGCATTAGCATCCCAGATGCTGCTGAGAAACATGTAACAGCTTGGGTTTAGTGCTGTGCTGTTACAGATGTGATTTGCTGGCTTGCTACCTGCATGCATGTATTGCATGTATGCCTGTGCCCTTTAAACCATTAGTACAGAACGAGAGAAAGTAACCAATTAGTTTATAGTAGCTCTTGTGGACTCTTTTCCTCCTCAAGGCTGGAAGCCCCAACTCTTCCTTTGTTCAGAATGGTCGGTATCTCACTTCCAAACTCTCTGCAGCATTCCTCTCTTTGTCTCTCTGTGCTCTTCCCATTTAGAAAGGGGAGTAACAGAGAAACCTTATCCCTCCCTGGTGTGCATACCTCGCCCAGGTGCACGTGTACGTTTGATGCTGAACACCATCTCTCTTACGGTTAGCTGGGGGGGTGTAGGCCTATCTGAGCAGCTTTGCTTGATCGTTAGGTTCATCTGAAGGTTCAGATGTTGTTCAGGAGAGTAATGGTGATTTTGTGCGTAGTTGTACAACGCTGCTGAGCTCTTCACCTTCCTGTGGAAGTTCTAGGCAAAGCCTGGTTTCATGCAGTTTAAAATAGCTTTATGAGGCAAAGGCTAAAAATAGTAGGGCTCGATTTAACTCTAAAACAGATCAACTGTGCCGAAAAACAGCAAGAAGATAAATCATTCCAAACCTCCAACCTCCTCCTTTTCCTTTTTTTTTTTTTTTTTAATGGGGCTTATATAACTGAAATATTTGTCAGTTTATCTGCTCAGCCTGCATGGTTCCAGTCGGACGTTTGAGGAGCAGAAGCCCTGGTGTTAGTAAAGCTCTACATGTTTGTGAATCTAGCAGCTATGCTGAGCAAAAGAGCCAAATCTGATAGAAATACAGGCAATTCAGACATTACACAGACATGAAAATTCAACTGTTATCCCCACGGTTGGTTGCAGCCAGCTAGTGAGTGAATACACATGCACTGACTGGTCGGTCAGGCTGCACAGGTCTTAAATAGGAGTAGAACACGATATTTTAGGCTTGGTAGGAGCATTGTGGCAGGGAAGGGCAAAGGGGAAATTTCAGAGGCAAAGGACACAAATCAATAAGAATTCATTCTGTTCCACTGCTTCCAGAACAGCTTGTTTTGTAAGCAGCGCAGTTGTGAGCTGGGTGTATATATTTGGGAAGGGTAAGATACAAGGCAGACTGAAGTCCTGGTTCTTATTTGAAATACAGCTTGGTCATACCAAACTGATGGCATAAGAAGGCTTTAATAAAATCGTAAATTTCATTTGCTCTCCCTCCAGGGCAGGCAACTCAATGTGCACGTTAATGTTATTTGGAGCCTTCAGTTTATATGGCAATGTTTTATTCCCTTCCTGTGCAAGGAAGGAGATTTGTTTGTATAATTTCACTTTTTGTTAGCATGTAAAAATAGGGTGAGAAGAACCAAATGTTCATCTTTAGATGATGACAAGGTGTTCACAGGCACAAGGTGATGGTAAGAGAGCTATTAGCATCAGATGAAGGTGACCTTCACTGTGAGACTTTATGAAAACCTCTTACTGATGCATTTTTGGCACAGTTATCCTTTGCCAGCAATAATTTCAACTGGTTCACAATTAGATATGATGCTCTTGTACCTCTCCACCTCCTCTAACTACATGATATGTAGTCATATGCTATAGGCACTACAGCACAACTCTTAAGTTGATGAACTTTGAGTACTTATTTGTCCTCCATGAATCTGAAGCTGGATTAGAGTGTGTTGTTTTTCTGAATATGGGTGAATTCAGCATACAACGTGAATTTGCCTGCAGTTCAAAATGATACCTTATGGCAGGATTTGGGATATCACAGTGGCGCTGTAACTTTCTTTTGGCTTTTGGGAATATCTTTTTTGTGTTCATCTCTGGGTGTACGTTTTGTGACTCCTGTTTGTCTTTCCAGTCAGGATTAAAATCTCTGAGCATTTCTCTACCAAGTACCTGGTAAAGTCCTACGTGATATTAATCAGCCAACAAGACTTTCATTTGGTTCTTTCATCTGAAGAACATCTTTGAAGCCCATTCCCATTTCTATTCTAAATGCTGCTTTCCCAGTGGTTTTCACACAGAAAGCTCTTTCAATTAGAGAAGAAAATCCTCTGGAATTAATTTTCACCTCTGTATTGTCATTTCCAGTAATCAAATGGGACTTTGAGTCAGCAGCTTGTGAGCATCAGAGTCTGCTGGTGGACCTAACCCTAGAGCCTTGGCCAAGGTAACGAAGTGTCAGTGAAGGACAACCAACTTACTGCAGAACACAGCTGAATTTTTGCAGCTATATCCTCTGAGAGTGAGAGCCCTACTGAATATTTAAGCCTTCCCTCTACAGCTCTCTTATTTAAGAGAGTGATTTTCGGATCCCATTCATTTTCGGTGATGACTTTGTGACACCAGTTCTGTGACAGTGCATGTCCCTGGGAGGGGCAACGCGGCAGTGGCTGTAGAAGAAGATGCTGGGGTTAGGCAGGCAAGCAGGCTTTGTGTCCTCTTACAGATCATTCATTGTAGCTCATTGAGTAAGAGAAGCACAATAAGCACACAGAGTGCCTTCATTTCCATGCTCTGAGGAAAGCTTTCTTCACTCATGGAAGACTGAGTGGAAAAGGAAACCCAAGCCTCTGTAACTGCTGTTTCTGGGATGAAATGGGAGGAGATCCAGTTCTAACTGGGCTTTGAAAAATGTTGTCAGAGTGATTGGACCACTGAGGACTTCTGGGTTTGCAGGGGGCTTCAGTGTTCCATCAGAAGGGTCTGGGTTTCTGCAGTGCATTTAGTTCTGATTTCCAAATATAACCGCAGCACGCAGCATCCTAGCATCATTTAAAAAAATAATAATAAAAAAAAGAAAAAGTAACTTTGTTCTAGAGAGAATTAAAGGAAAGAAGCTTTTCCTTCCCTTAGAAAGTAACTGCTACCCAACCCTTAAAAACAGCTCTGCAGAGGAGCAGTTCCCCAGCTGGTGGGAAGACTCACTGTGTGGATTCATGTGTTTTGTTACAGAAACAAAACTGTGCTCTGCTACTGATGATCCTCACAGCAGAATCTCTGTGCTGTTGTCAGCCTGAATGGGGGGAGAGGAAGGCTGCTGAAAAATGGTGTGTAATGCTCTTACACCGTTTTCTCAAGGGCTCACAATTAAAGATAATTGTGTCATCACAGGATAGCCTGGAGATCCTGTGTGGTATAGGAAACCCCGGGCAGGTCTCTTGAAATAGTAAAAGTAGATAAAAATGACAAACTAATGAGATACAGCCAGCTTGTTACTTAGCATGACTTCACCAAAATCAGCTGTGCTGTATCACTGAAATCTTCCCTGGAACACTTGGACTACATAATAGAAGGACAACATTCTCAGACTATAGGATGTCACATCCTTTTGAAATACAAATCCAAGCTCAGTCTTTTCTGGAGGGCCTTCCTCATATAAGCTGTCCATACACGAGGCGTCAAATTGATTATCCACTTTGAGATTAAGATCTGACCCTTTGCATCTCCGTGCAAATCAGAGCAGGGCTGAAAGACGTGAAGAACAGATGTGGAGAGTGCACGGCTCAGACAGCAGCACTGCGTGGGTATCCGTAGGGTTTGAGAGAATTGCATGTCCATTTCATTTGTCTCTGTGCAGTGCTCTCTATCAAACTGGCATCAAAGCAATGATTCCCTCATCCTCCATGAGATCAGAACGCGTGTAGAGAAGCACTCTTTCACACTCCAGTCCCCCCGTGGCTATGGGGTGTTGCACTGGGCTGAGTGCTTCCTGACTTTGATGCTCTCCATGCGGAGCCCATATTTGTTCATGTTTACACATCTTGGCAGGAAGGGAGTCGTTCTGTTTTGTATCCTCTGGGTTTCTTTGCAGTGGTTTTGAGCACTACTGCGCGAATAACGAACTCAGCAGGTCTTCCAGCAGCCTGCATCCCACCGGGCAGAGCTCGTGTTTGGCAGCAGGAAGAAGCACAGATTGCTGATGTTGACCTCAGCCCTACCGCCTCGCCAGCATGCAGATATGTGGAAAGCTCCCATTCCCTCCAAATAGGGATAGGAAAGCGATGGAGATACTGCCATAGATCATTCAGCTTGTTCCCTCCTCCTTCCTCCCATTTCAATCCACCTCGGCGTGCTTTGTAAACCTTCTCACAGCAGCTGGGCATTGAGGAGTCATTCAAAAGCACCTGTTGCTGGGATGTGCTGGAGCTGTGCGTCCAGTCAGTAGAATCCTGCCGACCACAGCGTAAGTGAACGTGTCATTAAATTCCAGGCTTGTGGCTGGGTTTTACGTAGTCGATGCTTTGACACTGAATTTCATTCTATTTTGAGCCTTTTTAGGGCTAACTGCTGAATATCCTCTGTCAAATTTTGTCTTCAGCTGTGTTGCTTTTATTCAGCGCTTGTCTTGCTGCAAGCACTGCTTTAAACCATTGTGTTATATGCAGAGGGCCCAGAAAGTCAGGCAGTTCCTGCCCTGGAAATTGGAAGAAATAAAGGACTCATAGGATTTCTGATGAGGAAACTCGGGCACAAAGACTGTTAAATGATTTGTTGCTGTCGTGGGGGTAATCGGGGCACTTATTGCAAGGCTGTCCTTATGCTTCTGAATTTTGATTGCATTTAATATCTCTTAAAATGATTTTTCTTTTGAGTTAACAAGGAAAAGCAACAAAGAATCCAAAGCAAACCTAAAAGGTGTAAAACTTATTATAAACTGAAGTTATAGCATGCTTTCCTCTGAAGGACTTTTCATCTACTGCATTTATCACTACAGGGAGTAACAAGGAGTTACTGCCATCTGAATGACTTCATAATGCAGGAGGGAAAGCTGGGAGTACAAACAGGCACAAAAATGAATGGCTTATATTGGGGTGAAGCTTTCCTCCCTGCAAACAAGCAGCAAATGATGCTCGGTTCGGTACATTCCAGGACTGGCCTCCTCTTGGTGTTCTTTAGAACTAAGGGTCACGTTTCAAGACGAAATCCAATGAGCTGAAATTTCATTTCTATTCAGGATCAATGAGGTTAAATGCAGTAAGCCAAAACTGTCATTAAAATGCAATTTCGTAGATTGATTTGGGCTGGAAGAGAACCTTCTCTTCATTCCAAAGTTTCCTTCAGTCTGTAAATAAACTCTGGGGGGAAAAAAACCAACAGAGCCCTGGGTCTAAAAGCCAAATCTAATGCTTGGGGTGCTCTGCACTTCTTAAGGAAAATGTGGGAAACTGTATCTACCAGGGAAGGTGAAACAGGTAGTGTGGATGTATAGTATTATAACAAGGAAACAGGTGTTATAGTGCTATAACAAGGAAACTTTTAGGGACTGAAAGTAAACTGTGGAAAATCAGATCTGCAGCTGATGAAAACTGGCTGAACTCTGTGCAAAGTTGAATCCTATTGCTTTATATTTTGTGAGGATCTCTGTTTGGCAGCAGAACAGTTTAGGCGCCCCAACACACTTGAGTGTGGATGGGTGGATGGAACAAAGTACAATTTCATTCAGTTGCTGTAAATATTTATGAACATAGCCATCATTGGTGGGGAATGTGTTGTTGCTCAGCATTAATAAGACGGAATGAAAAGGGCAAACGTGCCTGGGGCTCATGAGGCCAGATCTGGAGCCCATGAAATTTATATAAGCATCTGTTCCTCCTTAGATACCCATCTGAAACTCCAGACAGGTAGGTAGATATCTGTGCAGAATTATAGGTGCCTATAACCTATAGGTGCCTTCAAGCTAGGAATTATTCCTTCATTGGTATTGATGTATTGAATTCTTAGAGGATGTTCTTTGGTTCTTGAAGGCAGATGCATGGAGTCAGTAGTGAGTTCCTTCTGTGCTGGCTCTTCCATCCCTCAGCTTCATTCTTCCCGGTGCTTCTGGTCCCAGTGAGCACGACACTGACGAACCAGAATTCATGATGTTGGCTGTCCAGAGGGTCGTAGCCAGTTGAATGTGTAAACGTCTACAAGTTCAGGGTCTGACAGTTACTGTGAATCATTAGGGAAAAATAATTCTTTAACTTATTGCAAGGTTGGGAGAGGCAAGGGCTTTTTGGTGTATTTTTTGCCTCTTCTCCCTTCTTCTCTTCTTTTTCGGAATCTGAAGCAGGTTGTTTGTTTGTTTGTTTGTTTGTTTTTCTTTTTTAACCAAAGACATCCATTCCAAACAAAAATCTCCCTTCATCTCTGATATCAAAGTGATGAAGAATCTGGTTTGGCTGAAGCATCCTCCTGGGTGCAGAGCGATCTGCTTTGTGGCTACATCACAGATTCTGCATGTGACATCATCTATATTATTTGGTCCTTGTTCGTATCTTATCTGTAAACTGCACAAATAGCAGTCTGGTTTTCAGGAAGAGGATATTGGAAAGGGGAAGAACTGCACTAAGCACAGCTGATTTTTTTTCAGGTTCAACTTTCAAACATAGCCCAGTCTTTTTCCAGAATGGATTATATTGTGGTTTTCTGTGCCACAAAGAACGAGATCTGTATCATGGAATACTCACACTTTCTCCTTTATGGGACTATCTAGACAAGTATTTCCATCCTGCCCTGTACTTTTCTAATATGCTGATTACTTTACAGAAGAGAGGAAGTGCCACAGTAATCATAAGTAGATACAGCTCCAGTCAAACATCCTTCTTCGCTTTTAGTGCTAGCCTGACACCTTAGGGACCTGTTTTGTAGGCGTGAATCCATTTGTCAGACTTCTGGCTAACACCTCCACACAGCCAGATGTGCTCAGCTCGTTGGCTTGCTGTCCTGTGGCTTCCGACCTTAATCCCTGCAGCATCACTTGGGAAAGAATGCCTTCCCCCTTCACCTTTCGCCCAGTCATCTCCTCGCTTCCAGCCTGCCTTCCGGCACCTTTCTCAGCAGCATGTGATTCCTGGAAGTCTCTGGTCATTCGTTATGATGGTTGAGATGATGTTGTTGGCCGGATCCTGGCTTTGGAATTCAGTGGTAAACATTCTCACAAAACGCTTACTGTCTGTCACAATAATTTGCTAATCTGTTTATGGCTGGGATTCTTACAAAATGAAATCAGTCCCCCGCATTGCCTTTTCATCCAGATGTCTCCAAGAAACAGAATTGGTGCCTTTGATGACATCACTTTTCTTGCTGCTGTTTAACTCAACGTTGAGCAATAGGCATTCGGGATTTTTCCTACTTTGGAGCTCTCGAGGTATAAGAATAACTGAAAGGGTTCTTCCATCCCCTGTTGCTATTGAAGGCAAACCTGAATGGAAGATTATTCAACATATCTGCTGCAAAGTGTGTTGTGTATGTTGGCAGACGGTGTGAATGGGAGCCAAAGCAGTGTTTATATGTACATTTGAAACTTCGGTGTTGTGTCCTTAGAGAAAGAACACTGTGCTATTTCTGTTATTCTGTATTACAAGTTGAGGAAAATGCTGCAGCTACAGAACGTATGGATATCATTTATGCCATAACTTTGGGGCTCTTTGGCTGCTGTGAAAGACTGAACTTGCAAAGAATCCACCTGTCCTTTCCATCCTCATTCACTGCCAGCTGAAACATGCAGATGTCGTTCTGAGGGTCATGGTTTAGTAGCAGATATTGGTGGCAGGTGGGCGGGTGGACTGGGTGATCTTGGAGGTCTTTTCCAACCTTGGTGATTCTGTGATTCTCTACGCTCATATAGCAAAACAGAGACCTAATTGTATTCTTAGTAAGTATAACTTCCAAGGAAGTTCCAGATTGGGTGGCATGAATGCTAAGGTCTATGAAATACAAGACAAAGTTTAGGTAGCTGGAGTCTCGAGTAGGCTCTGAAAGCTAAGCTCAGTTCCTCCTCTTGCAGTCACTGTATTGCAGAGGTGGAAGCAATGTTGCAGGTCACGCCTAACTTAGCTCAAGAAGCAAACTGATATCTGACATTAAGAGGGATTTCACGTTGATGGAGAATGCAGAGCTGCTTTCTTCAGCATGTCTAGTAAGTGACTTTGGATAAAGCACACTTAGCAAGAAAATACTGAAGTAGGTCTTCACAAAAGCTTTGCGTATCAAAAGGTGTTGCAGGAAAGATCCAAGCAGCCTCATGTGGGAGATCAGAACACGCGAATGATGTTTCTGGATGCAGAAGGATACGCTGCATTCCTCTAATGGAACTTACACAGGAGGAGGCAGCTGTAAAAGCTTCAGTGCAAAAAATATCAGAGGCTTTAAAACCTACCTAGAAGGGGTAAGGTACCAATTATAAAAAGAGAAGGAAGGTTGGACAAAAACAGCCCCTTTGCACAGAGTGCAGTTTATCTGTGCTGGAAGTATGCATGAGTTAAGCTGCTGCATGTTTTTTAACAGAGATACTTAAGAGCTTGCAGCTGTTTCTAAGAGCTGCATGTGATGCAGGGGTAGTTGATGGAGCAGGAGGAAACATCTTTACAAGCAGTTGGAGGCATCCTGAGTTCAGGCTGAGCCGTATGGCCTGGCAGTGCCCAGCTGGGGAGCAGAAGGTGCTGAGGATCTGCTCCTCTTCTGCCATTTCTGCTGTGGGTATGAGGAGCAAAAGCATTTTAAAGGAAAGACTGTGCTGATTTCCAAGGCTGCTTTCCCTCTTTAGCATTGCCTTTTTGACTGTAGGTCTCTGCACCTGGTAAAGATGTGTTATGTCATTGTATGATATGGTCATCCAGGACTGGAAACTCACAGGAAGAGCCAAGTGTCCTCCTGAGGTGGTGGTCAGTGTATGTGGTCTCTGATTTGTGTGGCAAAGCTCGTATCATTTCCTAACCTTAATAACTGCTTGCCTGGAGAACGGAAACTCTTCTGTTTGCCCAGTTGTTATAACTGACCTTAGAGGTGGGCTTGTGATCAGGAACTTCCACTGATTAACTTATGGAAATATTAAAAAAGTTATTTTTATAAACTCTCCTATGCTGTTTTACTTTAGCAGGGAGAGGAAACCATTCAGATTATGTCCCACAGGTCTCAGAGCGCTTCTGAGGTCTTGTGCTGTGCTCAGCCTCATTTCCCAACTGAATTTCTAGGCAGACTTTTGGTGAAAGTGCAAACAAAGTGTCCACGTTGTTGACGTTTTGTCCAAATAGACCTATTAACCTGTGAAGGAATTGGAGATTTGCAGTCCCTGTGTCACGAGGCTCCCTGAGCCACCCTTTCAGTGACCACACTATTCATGTTCTCAAGAAAAAAAATTCCAGTGATGTATTATGTCTCTCCCAGTGTTTCCTGATAACGTATAGGATGCTGCACCTATGCATTTCTGGTGTCAAATTCAGGCACTTCTAGAAGCTTTCTTCTTCTAGATGGAATATAGTCTATTACAGTTGTCTTCTTACAGCACGTTGAAACATTAACCACTTCCCCTCCTCCAGTCTTTCATTCCGTCATTTAGGAAGTGAGTTCACTTGCATCAGCTAAAGTTTGCAGTAATGTCATTTGTTTCTAGGAAGCTATTTTGGATTTACACCCTTTAGGATCAGGATTTGCTCTTGAGTGCTATCCTTCTTCTCAGCCCCTTTCTCCACAGCTAAACCACTCCAATGTTTTTGAAGGCTTGCACATTCACATCCCACATTAAATCCACAGTAGCCTGGAGGTCAGGCAGTCCCATGGCACTGTGAATATATCAACTCTCTGAAATAGAGTTGCCTTTCATCAGATTCTTCTTTAGTGGGGTGAAAGATTTAATTTAATGGTTAAAAAAATAGAATAAGAAATGCGATACGTGAGCAACTCCATCAGACTGTGCAGGAAAATGAGAGTTGGCAGGTGGAAACAGCAGCCCAGCCTTTCCATAACTTCTCTCTGAAAAGGCTGATTATGGAACGAGCACTCTGCTTAATGCTCCCCCGTGAGCCCTGTCTGTCAGCATCCAGAATCCACTTGTGTTTGAACGAACACTACTGTAATTATCTACTTGTTTTTCAAATACTCTTTTTTAGAAGACAGGTCTCCTCTTCAGAGCACATCTCATGCATTCTCTCTTCAGTGAATGCGTTGCACCTAGGCAAAATGTAAGCATAAGGGTTAGAAACAAAAGGGCAAGGGGAGGAGCAAGTCTCAGTGAAAAATACGTAAGTGTAACCTCGGTCTGCTTTTAGCAGAGAAAAAACCTGCAAAGTGTCTGCAGTCTGTTGTTCCCTTCAGTGTAGATCTTACACCAACAGTGTGCTTTGCAATCAGCTTCTGGAAAGAGCATAGGCTAAGTGAAAAAACTAGGAACATTTTGTATGTTCTTTGCCCTTGTTACTGAACTGCTTGCTCTCGTCTGCCAGTAGCTGTTAAAAAGGTATTTTCCTATTTTACTGAGGGTTAACCGCTTCATCTTTACCACTGTTGGAACAGGTGCTGGTGCTAAGGATCACTTCCAAGATTGTCTTTGAAAACTTCCCCAAGTGTCGATTAGCCCAGAGATGTAAATTGCTTTCCATTCTCTGCATTCTTTTTTTCTTTTTTTTCTCTTTTTTCTGGATCTATGACCTCCCAAATCTCTGAAACTGGCTCTGCTGTCTGAAGCAGCCACTGAAAGGAGTAAAATCCACTGTTCTTTCCTTCATGAATTGTAATGTGTCTTTACATATATTCAGTTCACAACAGAAAGCCCCACAGAATAAAAGCAGGGTATTTCTCCCCATTTTTCTTGCCCTCATTGTCTGGCTGCCTGAGCATTTGATGTACCCTGGTAGTACTCATGAGCTTCTTAATGAACTTTACTCAGTGTATGTCTGTGACACCTCCATTACAGAGGCTGTAGGCTTGCTTATACCAGCCCATGCTCTTGACTGGTTACTAGTGCCTACCAAGCCACTGGTGCGTGTGTTGACATGGATTACGTTGCATTTATGTTATTAGCACAGAGGCTCTGCATCAAGGGTTTGTACTCCCTCTGCAACTCTATCTTGAGAACCTGAGGTCTGGGAGCGTGGGTGGGGAGATGGCATAAACAGGGAAGGTGTGTTCTGGCTCCATGAAGCCTCTGTGCAACCTGAGCCAAAGGGAGAGCAATCTTAGAAGGGTCTCTGCCACGTCTTGGCAATCTCTCAGTGTGGCTGAGCATCCTCTACTTACAGAGAGCAATTTATTTTATTGTGGCTGCTCGCAACAGCCACAATAGCTGTGAGATGCCCCAGCTCGCTTCTGCAGCTACGTCATGGGATACTCTGAATGCAAAGGAAGTTATTTGGCAGCTGGTTTCAGCAGACAATACCGTTGTTACTGCCAAATGCTTTCTTTCTGGCTTGCCTTGGGGTGGGCAGGGGG
>JAOWBP010004368.1:2546678-2558464 GCA_028571105.1 Tragopan temminckii | reverse complement strand
GGGGGGGGGGCGGGGGGGGGCAACAGACACAGCTAATTGGAAACAGGTATTTGTCTGCAGGTAGTGCTGCCAGACAGAAGCCCTTCTTCATCTCGCAGAGTCCACGCAAGCTGCAGTCTATGAACAAGCCCCATGGGGAAAGGGATGAATTTTTCACACCTGTTTCTCCAAATTTAATAATAATAAAAAATTCCATGCGAGCTGAAGGAAGGCAACATTCCAGTAACATTTTGCTTTTACTGACTGAAATTTCCCGTAAGATGGGCCTCTGGCTATAGAATGGAAAATCTGTCCTCACTCACTTCCCCCCCAGTGCTGGGCGGACACATGGAGTCTGGTTGCTTTCTTCATTCTTGCCAGGGCTGCTGCAGTAGCTCTGTGCTTGTTAGTCCCGGGTGCTGTGAAGTCAGAGCCACGAGTCTGCCCGTCACAGGAGGCAGAGAGCCTTGGTGGTTTGTTCCAGGGGACGTTCCTAAACCCTGTGTCACTTCATTACACAGCAAATTGAGAACAGACACCGGTAACGCAGACAGAAGGAAGGAGGGGGCAAAAAAAAAAAAAAGGGAAAAAGGGGAGTCATGATACCATCAGAGAAATATGTGTAAAGTCCAGAAGTGCTTCTGCACTTTGGCCAAAGGCCAAGTGGAAATCCAAGATGCTTGATGTATTGAACTCTGGGTTTCCCACCACACTTCTTTTCAATCGTTTACCAACAGGTAGTGAGACACAGAAACTTCTCAGTGCGGCTATTAATGTGTTGAGGTGGTGGAAAACTACAGAGGGAGGACGTGGGCTGAATACAGCTATAATGGACTGGAATTCATGACACGGAGTAACTTGTTGGCTTTGTAAAAATGGAATCACTTCCTAACTGTAACGAGCAATCTTGGACATGATCATTTTGGGATACCAAAGCACTGGCTGCTACATGAGTACTTGTAATCCTCATTGCATAATAGTGTCTGTAAAAAGCTTTTAAAAGGAAATAAAATATTTGGAATTTGATAGCTGCATAGGTCCTGCATCCATCCTCTCTCTGTTCTGCCGGCATCAATTTTAGAAGTCAGCCTTGTGGGAGTCACTGCCTTTGCCAGAATAAATGTGATTGAAACTAATAGCATTAGGAAAACACTCTCATAATATAAACATTTGCCCTTAAACTTATTTTAGATGAGAGAAACCTGAATGTACTCTAGCAAAATCAGGGCTGTTCTGGAGATAACAGATGAAAACAGAGATCTACAGCAGGAACCCCTTTCTTGGTTAGATCTTCACCTTGGTTGTGTGCTTCTGTGCATTCCTTATTATAGACAGCAACTGCCATTCATTTGGGATAACCAAAGAATTGAATTACCCCCATATGCAGCAACAAGACTTTTCTGCTCTGTCTTGATTGTTCTGAATACATAGATATTATTAAATGATTGGTACTGCCAGTGCAGGAAAAGAAATGTCTATTCTTTTGTGAATTAAACTTGTGTATCGAGTCAGCTTTGTTTTGGAAGAATATTTGCACAATAGAGTCCTACAGTTTTTCACTCCAAAAGCTCCTGGATGAAAGAATTGTACTCAGAATAAAAACAGTGATTTCTGTTGTTGCTCTGCCATATAAATGGGTTGCAAGCAATTTTATTTCAGTGTGGAATGATGTAGGTTATTCTGTTGTAGAAGTTACATCTTGTTTGTTAGCTCTGAAAGGGCAACGATCTTAAGTCTGACCATAAACTGGGAAACTGGACAGTAATAATGTTCAGGGCTCAATTGCAAGCTTGCAGTTTTTTGTTGAGTTTGGGGCTTCGATGTTTCTGACAGTCACTCCATCTTTCCTTTTTGGTTCAAATTAAAGCTAAAACCTGGATTTCTAAAGGTATAGAAGCTACGTAAGAACTGAGCTAACCCATGTGAAGAAGTCTGGGATTACAGCTGTCTTTAATGAAATTTGAGTTAGCTACAGAAAACGTAAGTAAGCTAAATCCCATCTGCTTTGAGGTTTCCCTTTGGTCCCAGAAGCAGCCAACTGCAGGATATGAGGAGAGGTGTATGGGGTCCTACCGGAAACCTGGGGGAAAGGCAAGGCAAGAAGGGGCCTCCCTCTGCTCCTCGGGTCTGCGTTTGTGATGTGACCTCAGCACTCCCTGCCCCACATAAAGACACAGTGCAGCGTCTTGTGAAGTGCAAGGAGAGAGCAGAGGGAGCTTGTCTTCCCCCTCAACACCACACAGATGGGATCTGAGCTGGCATCACTCCCTTTTCCCACCACTTCTCTTTGTTCGTAGATCACAGGGAAAATGGGCAGTGCCTGTCCAACCTATCAGACCCCTTTTGCCCCCAGGATTTTGCTCTTGAATCTGTGGTTCAACATCTAGAGGTCTTCTTTGAAAGTGAGCACGTTAGTTCCAGCTCGCACATCAAGGATTTGGTTGCTCTGTACAAAAACACTGCAGTTTGAACAGCTCTGTTGTCTGGCTCGCATTCCTGCTCCTTCAGTGAACCTTTCACCTCTCCAGCTGCCTGCAAAGACTGAGAGTTACAAAGCTAATGATGGCTTCTGTGTCAGTCAGATTCTTGACTTCATAATGATCTGCTGCTCAGACTCAAAAGCAAGACAGTGGCTAAATGTCCCTATTTGCTAATTTGTAACCATAATTAATCATTTTTGAACAATTTTAGGATATGCTTTGAATACCAGAAACACAAATGCCTACAACCAGGACAATAATTTGTCTATATGCCTGCTTACTTTACAGGAATGGCAGCAATGATGCAGGTGTTTATAAAAGGGATTAAACTGCAGATTTTTTCTTAATTTCAAAAGGGTGTGTGACTGAAGGTCCTTCTGCACTATCTGCCTTTGCGTTTGGGTTTTGCTTTTAGCATTAAGACAGCTGTGATGAGAGTTTTCTGCTTAAAGGCTGGGCATGGTTACCTTGAAAGCCAGTGAGTTTTATTGCTTCTGTAGTTTTCCCCTCAGGAAGCTCTATACTCATCACCAAGCTAATTTTACTATGTTGGTTTTGGTATAGTTTGTTGTGCCTATGGAAAGTCTGTATCACCTTTAAGGTCCCATCTCATTCTTTTTCTTTGTAAGTGCTTTGATAATTTTTTTTTTTAATAAGAAATGAGCACTTGGGATTCAGTATTTCTCTTAAACTCATGAAATCATTTTTCCAATGTCTTTTAGTACAGCATGGCTCGTGCTGATCAGAATTACATCTAAGGGGGGTGGAAAGAGAGGGGGACAGACTTTAGTGGGGTCTGTTGTGATAGGACAATGGGACATGGCTTCAGACTAAAAGGGGAGATTTTGGTTGGATATAAGGAAAATGCTGTTTACGATAAGGGTAAGCGTGCTCCCATCTGTGCTCTGTAACTGACTGCCCTTCAGGCTTTTATTGACATTAGGAATCTCATCACTTGAGGACATGTACTGATAGCAGCTATCGTTACATCTGCACATTGTTTAGCTAGAATGGATAAGCACTACAGATTTTGCTTTGTTGTTGTTGCTGCTTAAGCTTCAGCATGAAAATGGTTCCTGCAGAATACTTAGGGGTGTGTTTAACGTCATTACCTGTAATTTTGGCATCAATAAGCTTGAACACATAATTATAGTGAAGGGTATTTACATTTATTGTGATGGATAGAAGCACGCATTCAAGTTTTTCTAATGAACTCAAGCACTTAGAAATGCAAATTGGCATGACAAGGTATCAAACCTTTATTGGCAAGCAGATGAGGTGTTTTCCCTGTGCCATCTATGGCTTTACTGCTTACAAGTAATGCTGACATGCTGATAAAATCTTTATGCTATCTCAAATAGTAACCTTTGTTTTCTCTCTTAGTCCTCAGCACATTGGGATATTCTTGTCTCTCTTCCTACCTTGATACATAGCAAAAACCTTATTTTGCCTCATAAACTTCTAATAAAATCTACTGTAAGTTTAATTTATGCCAAAGATACTTTTGAAGATTAGAAGCTACTTTGCCACAGAGCCTGGCACCATCAGTTTGGATGGAAAATACTTAAACATTGGTATAGTTTTTCTTCTCAATTTACTCCTTATTTCTTGCAGTGAAGCTTTGATTCTTCTTGAGTGATTTTTTCATAGGGCTGTCTAGATTTTATTTATAAATATTTTGGATACCACTAACAATAAACTCTTGTCTGGTGTACGTTATGAGTGTGTTGCTGCCTACCTTGCAAAAAACGTCTGTTTCATAGGCCAGGGAAAGAGGTGTGAGGACATGACCAAGGCCGTCTTTCAGAGCATGGCAGTGTGTTCTGTAACTGGCAGGATATTTAATATCTTATTGGGCATTATGGAGCCAAACTTTACTCGAGCTCTCAGTACTGATAATCTGAGCATCAACTTGTACCCTCAGATTCTGTGTTCATCTGCTAGGTCAGACTTTCCTTGGAGTAGGGATAAACTTTTGCATTTTCTAATATCAAAACAATGCCATTCAGCATGGGTTGCAATTATCAGAATCAATCCAGCCTCAAAGCAATGTCATTGTCAACATTGTTGAATTAAATGTAGTCATACTGCTGTTTACACTGGGAAAGGATGGTCTATAGATAACTATATAAAAGAATATTCTCATTTAAACGTATATGCACTGAAGAAATAGTCAAGAGTTTGCAGTGTTTTTGAAAACCCATATTATATTTGAGAGCCATTAGTTCAGGAAGGAGGATATTAGTATACAGGCAACATGAATTGTTGTGAATATCAGATATTTAAAGCAAGAGTTTCGCTAGTCAGATGCTCTCTGAAAAAGAAGTTAAGCTATCTTCTTGTGTATTAGCAATGAGTGATTCTAAACAGCGCATGTAGAGGATCGACCCTGTGATATGACATCTCTCTTTAAAGCTGCTCTTTTATCTTTCTCTTAACATCGCATGAGATAAACTGTAGTTGGTGGGTTCTGTTTCTCAGGCTGCCCATTCTGAATCTGGTGTGGCCGTCTCTGCTGTGCTCTCGTGCTCTGCTGTTGAGCCTGGTGCTGCTCTAACATCATTTTTCTGCAAGAAATGTGCTTCCTTCCAGCTACTGAATACTTCCAGGCACTGAATACTTCCCCTGGCTCCCGAAATTGTCCAAATCGAGAATGTTTCCTTGCCCCAAGCCATGATCATCTGGCCATTTGTTTCGTAAGTTATATTCCAGTGGCTCAGTGCATTCCCATCAGCACACTGTTGAAATCAGCTTCGTTACGTGCGTGGCAAGATGCATCTCAGGATGTGCTCATCTCTGTGCCTTCAGGGCAGCTTTCACACTGTCTGATATACTGATACAAAACAAATTATTCCTGAGACTGGGTGGATCAATCCAAGT
This sequence comes from Tragopan temminckii, assembly GCA_028571105.1. Lineage (NCBI taxonomy): Eukaryota > Metazoa > Chordata > Aves > Galliformes > Phasianidae > Tragopan > Tragopan temminckii. Next base: position 2,553,125 of record JAOWBP010004368.1, on the reverse strand, counting down.
TTTCAAGCTGAACTAAGTCTAATTACCTGTGTTGCAATAATTTTGTCCCAAGGTAACGATGAGTACGTAGTGTGAAATCCACTATTTTTCAGAATAATGAGTTGGGATCTCTTTCATACTTTCCTGCTGTCCTTGATTTTGCACTATGTCCAGCCGTTCCTAGATTTGTCTGTTACAATTATCCTTACATGCATGAATTGCATCTCCAGTGTGAGCTCGTGTGTAAAAGACAATAAACTCAGCTGCATATACAAAATTTAATGCTCGTTTACTTTCTCCTTCTTTTCATTAAAATAGAAATCAACTGATATTGACAGTTATCTAGTGAAAGAGAACAGCACAGGGCAAATGATTCAGTTGTAATCCTTCATGTTTGACATCACAACCTAAAGCTATCTTTCTGATTAAAATACATTTTCCGTGTTCTTTCATGTTATCGTTTGCTTCTGACTCAATGTATCACTCAGTATTTTCCACAGAGTGTATTTAAAGGTGGGTGAGCCAGAAAAGATAAAACCAGGGCAGGCCTGGACTCTTACCTGACTCTCATCGCATCACGGCACGTTGTTTGAAGTCAGGTAAATGGGTGGAGAAAGATAGGAGAAAAATTTGGTTTATATTTTGATTCAATAGCTGTTGGCAGAAGACCTGGTGTTAACAAACACTACAAAAACAAATCCCACAGATTGCTTCCCGTAGTTTCCTCACAAGCTTTCTGTCTTGCTTAGGCTTGTGGATGTGGACGGAGAAATAAAGCGTTTCTCAAATAGATCTGAAAGGACTTCTGAAGGAAGAGATGGCAAATGGTGCACTGTATGGGAACTGTCTGCTTCTCAGTCCCCATCAGATTTTATTGGGAAGATCTCACATTGGGTTTTTACCCTTGAGTACAAATTTTAATTGAATTCCATAGGAGTGTATAACTGGGGGAGAACTAAGGTGGGCTGGCACCATGACCACCTTGAAAATATTCTGGGGAGAACAGTAGACAAACATTGAGTATTTATTGGAGGCTGCATACGGTAACCTTGTTGCCTTTGGAATCAGTGGAAATGTTCAGAACAAGTTCTACTTTAAAGAGGTGTAGTGTTAAGAGGTGTTCCAGAACCATGGAGATGAGGCACTGCAGGACATGGTCAGTGGGCATGGTGGGATGGGTTGGGGTTGGATGTGTTGATCTTAGAGATCTTTTCCAACCTTAATGATTCTATGATTCTAAGTCAGCAGAGAGAATCCAGTGCCTTTGCTGGGGAGCAGTCAGCAGTTCTGACACTCTTTCCAGTAGGATCTCATTTCTGCTCTTATGGCATGACTGCTATGAAACACAGCATGCCAGAAAATTAAAGCAAAAACTGAAAATGAGTGCTCATAAATGGCTGATAGAGATGCATCCCTGATTGTACCGAAGCATTTGATCTCAGTGTTTCTTGAATACTCTGTTGCTCAGAGAACTGGGATCTGTTTGTTGTAAAAATCATTTGTAAAAACGTCACCACGTTTTGCTTGCTTTTTTGTCAGCATCTGTTTAGAAATGACTGAGAGTTGTGCTGTGCATTGAAGAAGGGATTGAGTTCAGTGTTATTGTTACACATCAGAAAATAAACACAGGGATCACTGGTAAATAGGAAATCCCCAGCAAAGAAAATCTGACTCGTGTTACCAAAAGAACTCTGCTTTCTGTAACAATAATAATAATACTTATGATTCTAAAATGGCAATTCAGAAGTTCAAGGCCAGGAATTCCCCATCCTTTCCTGAAGGTGGAGGATGGGCCAAGTTTTCCTGATAGTGCTGTGCTGGTGAAGCAGGAAAAGGAAAAAATCCTAAGTGATCGAAGGCCATGGAGACTGGGGAAGGCCAGCTGGGAGGAGACACGCTCAGAAAGGGAGAATGCTCAGGAGAGAGTCATTAAGAGAATTAAGAGACAGTCCCTCTTAATTCTTGTGAGCATCCTTGTTGCTGAGTAGGATCCCCCTGCTTTCTTACTGGGCAGTCCCACAGCCTCCTGAGATAGGTGGATAATGTTTAAAGGGATTTGGGTCAATCCTGCTTCTGAAATGGTGAAGCAATTTTATCCCTTCTCCTAGAACATAGACATGACAGAGCTTAACTCTGTATTTCGCCCTGCAGCTCCTCTCCCTCTAACTACCCCGAACCCCAAAAGAAAAAAAAGTAGTACCAGATAGAAGGGAGCTGAGTGCTGCTGGTAATTCTTTAATTGTGATCACAACTCTTTGCCACGAGGCTGAGATTTGAGGGCAACCAGGAAACACTCTGAGCAGCACTGTGCACTACCCACAGCTCTGGGACTGACCAGGGGACTCATGGAGTGCTTGGAGGATCCTTCCGACACCCAACTGCGTGGTCTCTCTTTAAAAAAAGGAAGCTCTCCCGTGTGCTTCTGTAGGTTTTTCTCTCTCTCTGTTTAAGAGAATCAGCCCAGGATGCTGCTGTCCCCCCAGCTGAGGTAGAGCACAAGCAGTGCTGGGATGCAGAGATCACAAGGCTGGAAAAACCGATGTGTGCCAGATCGGCAGCTTGTGCTGTGCACATCTGAGCTGTTCTGCTCATCCCCACGGAGCGGTGCCAGCCTCACTTGCTGCCCATCAGCCCCAGCACACTCGGAGGGACTTTCTGGAATGGAATCCCTGTGCTTGTGATCCCCCTGATTTCAGTTTGCTACTCTTTCGCAGTGTTAAAATAATGGGGATAGGGGTTTAAAATTCTTTATAATGCGCTCTGCTGATGCTGTAAGGAAAATATTCCTCTTTCTGAGTCATTTGCCCTGAGCTGACTTTTTTTTTTTGTTTGTTTGAATGGTTCAGGGGTTTCCTTCTTTAGCCATAAACTGCATGCAAATTCTTTGTGTGTGTGTGTGTGTGTATGACAGTGTGTGTCTGTAAGAGCGTGTGTGTTTCTTCAGAAGCTAAGCCAAAGAGAGAGGCTGTTCCTTTAAAGCAAAATTGAAAAAAAAAAAAAAAAATGCCTCCAGGCATCCTATTACAGTGGAATGAGCCAAGGATCAGGATTTGCAGCTCAGCTATATAAACCCGGCAGAATCTGGCTGATCCGACCAGTGTGCCGCTCTGTCAAACGCTCCTTTCGCACACGCGCACCAGATGAGACGGCACAACTTCTCTGAGTTTTGACAGGACGGCGAGGAAGTCGGGAGCTGATAGCTGGCTGCAATACCTCTGCTTGGTGGAGGGCTGCTCGCAGCGGGATCCGATCTGTCAGCCCACACGGTAAGCCTGCTTCCTTCCTCAATTAAAATATCAGGAGCTCTTTTCCCACCCAAGTCTGCAATAGCGTTCCATTGCGACCGTGGCAGCTGTGATTTTGTTCAGTTCAGCAGACACGGGTTTTAGGGAGCGTTTCTTCTTTCGTTCGTCTGTGCTCCCTGATGGCATAACAGCGTAGGAAAGGTTTCAGTGGCATTGCTCTGATCCGATGAATGAATGGAAGGTGGGTTGGTTGAGCGCTGGTAGTTGACAGGTTGGGCAGAAAGTTGGGTTTGGAGTTTTCTCTTGGCTCATCAAGGTTAACGTGCCCACCATTCTCACACTGTGCACCAGACAAAATCCACTTGTGATCTCAGACCTCACAGGTGACTCTTCCTATGCTCTGCTGTACGACCTGAAAAGAATCAGGCCCTTTTTCGTTTGCTGTCTGCACGCCTATTTGCACTGAAGCCTTTGTCACCTTCCTCCCTGCCTCCGCTTGGCTCCAGTTTCTTTTAAAGCCCACCACTGTCTGAGTCTGCACTGGGGAGCCAAAAACAAAAGAGGGTTCAGCCTGTAGCTTGTTTCCAAGTGCTGAGATGGGTGGGTTCTGGGCAGCGGGGGGGTGAAATTCTCCATCATTGTGGAAAAATGAAGACACTTGCTTTACGGTGTGCCTCGGCAGCTACTTGCTGCCTTGTGCACGGAGCTTTTCTGCATGACTGTGTCTGCACTTAGGCTCAATTTGGCATAAAATAGGGGGGCTGACCGGGAGAAAGTCATTGCAGCTGAGACTTAAGGACACTTACTCAAAACTTTGTGTTCGATCACCTTTGCAGAGTTTCCTCTAACTCATTTGCTCTCTGGCTACTTGGGGGAGTTTTTGGCAGTCGCTCTAAACTGTATCATGTCACACACATGGATGGTGTGTTCAGAGGGTTGTGATGCGTTCCATCGCACATTGGAGACATGAAGTTAAAAAGCAGAGTAAGGTGTTTATCAAATTGTCCTTTATGTAAAAGAACAGACATCAGTGAGTTGTGTGGTGTTGTATAGACAGGGCAAAAATCTTCCCATCAGGCTGGTGTGAGTGTGTGTGTTTTTACCTAGTTCTTTTAAAGATTAAACAAAAAAGAAGTTAAATTATGGGAATTCATTTTACACGCTTCATGGATGGTGTTACAATGTCTTTGGTTTGTTATTATGGCGAGGCTCTGCGTTGCCTTTTAGAGCTGTGAAGCCTTACAGGTGCCGCAGGCAGTGAATGAGATGGGCAGCGGGGGGCTGTGATCATGCATTGAATTCTAGGAAGAGTGGCAGAAAAGGGTTAAGGGCACTCTTTTTTTTTTTTCTTTTTTTTTTTTTTCCCCCCTCACTGCTAATGGAAGCTTAGGAGCAAATGAAACGTTTAGCCAAAGTAAGGGGCACAGCCTGCCTGCAGCTGACCTTCCCTGGCATTGAGTTTTGAATGCACTTGAAGAGTTATTGGGGAGTTCCAGTGAGTCCCCATTGCAGCTGCAGCCTCTGCTCTGTGCTGGGGAAAGGATGCGTGCCTGAGCTGAGCAGGGGATGGGCAGCTGAAGGGGCAAGGGGAGGAGAGATGTTGTACAGGGCAGCAGCACATGTTGTGTTGTGCTTGCCTCCCCATCACTGAGCCCATCACATCAACATCCTCAGCAAATTGCTATTTATTTGCCCCCTTTGCTTTTTGCCTGTTACTTTTATCCTCTGGTTTCTTGCAGCCCAGGGAAAACTCTTTCTGAGGTCCTTAATCTTGTAACTACCGTTAATCTAACACTGTTTTCAAGGCTATAGAAAAGCCCTGCGATCTGCTGAAAAGCAGGCAATCTGCAGATCAGAATGCCCTGTCTCCTTTGGAGGGGAAGCTGATATGCTGTTGCAGAAGTGTCATCCAGGTGCATTGTGGAAATAGATACATGATAAGAGAAAACAAGCCAGATCCAGTCCTCCCAGTGGCATAATGGTGCTTAATGATGTTGGATCTTAGCTGAAGCATCCCTAAACTCACACTAAAAAGTGCTCCACAGAGCTACAAGTAACTGTTCACTGGAGGTTTCTGTTAATAGAAATCAAACCATTGTGCTGCCAGAGCAGTATTTCTGTAGGTGTTCAATGTTCAGGTGGGGATAGCGTATTTTTAATATTACTGCTTTTTTTGTAAGAATATCTATAAAAAGCCAAAGACTATTCACAAGTGAAGATGTTCTGACTTGCTGTAAAGAGGCTGTCAAAGTGTTTTCTTGGGCATTGTTTCCCTTTTTGATAAGATGATGAGATGAGGTGGGAAGGTGTGTGCTTCTTGAGAGCTTTTCATCCTCCCATTCCCAAGAGCAAAGCAGAGGAGCAAATGTGCATTTGAAGCAGTGAGGTCGCTTTGGAGCCAGAGCTCCAATCCTTTCATCATTCTGGTAAAACCACTGAAATAACAGACCTCTTCGTGCAGTTCTCTGCCTTTTTCCTAGTGCAACAAAACAGTCAAGTCCGTTCCTCTAGCTTTGTAGGATGTGTTAAGGGGTCTGAGTGGTGCTGAGCAGCAGTGCAGTGTACTGGATTGCATGGTGTCGTTGGAGTAAATGGATGTCTCACATTGGCAGATCTGTAAGGGAGTAGAAGTGTTCGTTCTGTAGGCTGTTTCCATTAGAGAACCCAGTCATCAGTCTGGGTTAAACGTGCATTTGCAATATAGTATAGCAGAGTGGTTTCTACTTCATTATTAAGCACACATTTACCTGTCCTAGTCCTGTGGTGGACAGTGAAACAGCAGAAATTCAGAGTAGCAAAAATTACTCTGGTTTGAAGTCAGTGATAATATATTCAACCTTGGCAACATTCCATCACAGCACTGCTCAGCTCAGGGGCCACCAACCGTTCTGAGGTCTGCTGTCTCAAAAAGCTCTGAGCTTAGAAGGGTGTAATTTATATCACTAGAAAGTCAGAAATCTCAGCTTCTCAATAGTGAAAAAGTGTTTGTTTTGAACTGTGACAGATTGGAATACTGGACTTTAAAACTATGCTCTGATTTACCAACCATGCACTTTTTCAGATTTAGTTTCTGGTATGAATTTAGTGCATCCTTCTCAAGGGCTGATCACTGTCATCAAAACCAATGGCTATAAAACACCAGGTGGTAGCTATTCCTTGTAGTCCTACGTGAGTAGCCAATGTAATGTCCTTGTTAGCAAAGTAGGAAACTAAAGAGGATAAC
>JAOWBP010004368.1:2511006-2529328 GCA_028571105.1 Tragopan temminckii | reverse complement strand
TTTGGCTTTGGCTGTTACTACTGAAAAGATTAATTGCTCCTAGTTTAGAACTATTGCAAATTTCAGCTCTCAGATGTAGTTTGACCTTCAGCTCTCAGATGTGATATAAAGTAGTTTGACCTAAAGTGAGTATCCCTGCTGATTCCTTTGCCCTAGTAAAATTGGGAATGGAAAGAAAATGATTTTCTATAGCTATCAATGCATGGAAACAGCAGTGAAAGGCAAAGTCAGAGCTGTTCATGTTTTGGCCTCCTGTGTCAAAACTTGCAGCCCTCACCAGTCTCTTTCTTTAATAGCACTTCAGTTTACTTCAGACTTAATCCATCTGTTTGAGGAGATGCCTGGAGCCTCCAGAGTCATATGCTCTTGGCAAAGCTGTATTATTAGCACTTTTTCTTCAAAAGGTTGCACCTTCTGAAAACCTTCCTTATAAAAAAAGCACTCTGGCAGTCAGCTTCCATTTATTAATCCTCTGTAATAGCACTGCTTTTCTTCCTTGTAGAGAATGCACAGATTCCCCGTGTCAGCACACAAGGAGCATCCCAGGCCTGATCAAATTCCCTGTGTGACTCTTCTGCCTGCATGGCAGTAGATAAAGAGGAGAGCACAGTGTTATCATGATGCCAGTGCCCACACATGGCACTGCTGGATGCCTGTTCTTCAGGGAACAGATGGCAGGATCCCACCTCAGTGGAAATTCTTAAGACATGAAGTTTTTTCCATTAATAAATCACAGAAAGCTGTTTTGAGGTTAGCAATTAACAAACCCTAAAGTACACCCTTCTGTGTTTTCTACAGAGGGCCATGGCTCTTCTACAGCTGAGGTCTTCCCCTCTGTCAGAATCCATCCCATTGCTACTTCTGTCCAAATGTTAGCAAGGTGTGCTGGAATTGATATAGTTGATATAGTTTTGTCCCCTCCTGCTGTGATGCTGGAAGTATCTGTTGGGAGAGGAGTTGTGTTCTTTTTTTCCTCTCTTTTTTTTCTTTCTGTCTCATTTCCCAGTCATGGCATGTACAGGGTGCCTGAGCAAGGCTAATCAGCCTTCTGCCTCCTTTCAGAAGGACAGCTGAGATATTTTTTTTTAACATCTCTTCCTTCGCAGCTGCAATCTGTTTTGATTAAAATCACACCAGGTTCTCATTTGCATCTTTATCACTCCATGTGCCCACAAACAATCTCACAGCCTCTACCATTCCTGAATTTGCAAGAGAGACCAAAGCGGTACACTAGAACTATAAACTATGCAAAAATTAATTTAGCTTCTCACACCTGCTGGTTTCCAGCAAATCTGTCTCTGGGGAAGGAAAATATTCATACACCGCCTTTGCTGAGTGTTCCCCAGGAGTCAGGATTCCCTGGGCTTCTTTTCAAGATTGAATGACGTTTTCTTATTAAGAAACAAATTTCTAATTAAATTGAAAGGTCCTGACAAAGTTATGATGTCAGTGGGGGAGAGGAGATACCTAAATCAAAACATAACCCTAATATTTTCTTGTCTTTGACAGCTAAAGTATGCTGTACTTTCAGATGCTCAGATGAAAGGGTTTGTAGTGGAAGTGAAAATTGTTCCTTTTCTTTGTATTGTCCATCTTCCACCACATGTTATTCACAGTATTACTTGCTAGTGATCACAATTTTAAGGAGTGTTTTTCTAGGAGTAGTCCTTTTCTTTCATTTTTTTTCCTCTTTAAGTGATATCTAGCATTTACATTTATGATTTAGACAGGAGTTTTTTCCCTTACCCTTTTCGGGTCAGCTGGTATTGTATAGAGGCCATGATTAGCTTCTTAATTTTTAGCCTTTATATTTCTTTCATAAGTCAAAGAAATTCTGAATATGAACATCATCCTTTGAGCCAGCCAAGACAAAAGGATAGGGAGGAGATGGCAAGTTTTGCATGTGGCTGGGGTGAAAAAATGTCCATTGTCTTAATTCTCTTTTGACTTGAACTGATGGGCATTTCTACAGGCTCTACCAGAGCAAGATGCTGGCTCTGCACTGTGCTCCTGTCTCACAGTTGCCCTGGAAATAGTGCTGATCTTGTTGCATTAAGAACTAGAGCCCAGGTCATGTCCTCTGGTCTGTATTACAATGCTCTTGGCTATAATCCTTAAGGTTAGACATAATGAGGTGATGCACAGACAATAACACAGACTATGAAAACATCTAGACCAAATGGCATCTTATGTCATCGCTAAAATCCAGCTCTCCTTGCAGAGATTCCAAACTTGCTTCATTGCTACTGTTCTGGTGGCTGAGCCACTATCAAGGGCAGGTGAGAGAACACGAGTTTTTAGGATATATTCTTTTTCATGACAAGCAGAAGGTTTTGCAGACCAGCCATGAAATCGTTGCTGAGATTTTTGAAGTAGCTGTGTTGTAGTCAAGATGGCAGGAAGACACAAAGGGGCACAGTTCATAATGGATGAATAATATTTCTTATTTGACAAATTGCTTGTTAAAAGGACACATTCTTGGGCAGACAAATTACTCAGCATATCTGACAGATGTGCCACAAGCATCACTCAGCTCTGTTTTTATACACTGCAGCAAGGCCAAGCTCATGTTGCAAAGTCATCTTCTTTTGCAGACTCTTGCTCCAAGACTCTTGGGTGCCTGTAAATAATCTAGCAGCTGATATTTGCAAAGAAAAGGATGTCTCCAAGAGGTAGTATGTCTGCAACTTTTAAATACAATCCGTGTAAACCATTTTGAAAGGAAGAAGATGGGGAAAAATGGAAGAAACAACTGAGCCTGGCAATGGCTGTGGCTTCCATTTTTCTTTAGAAGAGCCTTCCTGGGTGGTCCCTCATGGCCTGAGCTGTTGTGTAGACATGTTTGAAGGATTTTGAATGGAAGGATGTCATCTTTGTTCTTCCAGCCAAAAATACAGCTAACACATAAATAATTGCATGAAGGTGTCTTGTTCTTTGGGTCTCAGATCTATCAGTGGATAGTTTATCGTGCTGGGTCCTTGGCAGATTGGATGAGAAACACCTGATCCAGATTAGCTCAGACATGGCACTCGGTTTCAAAACACAAAGGTCATAGATCAGAAACTGTGGAATGCTTCTTCCAGACCACCCTTCATAAACTTCAAAAGGGTGTCAGACAAGATATATTACATCTCCCAGTATAATCAGTAGGCTGAGATATTTGGTTGACTCTAATGCAATGAATACCCAGTAAAAGTGATAGTGTTAGTGTGGCTTTCATCCACAGTGAAAGTAAGTGTCTAGCTTTTGTCATTGGCAGGGTTTTCATTTTCCAGGCACATGCAGAAACCATAGTTTGTATCATCATAAAATAATCTGTAAGCTCATAGCAGTCAGCAGAAAAACTACTATCAACTTTCTAGGTTTGGACAAGACTCATGTTCCTCTAGGCTGGGAATTAAAAAAGCTGTAAGGAAACTGATGATCACCTTTCACAGAAATTCATTAAGAATCAGGTGCATACCTTCCTCTAGTTTGTTCTGCTAGGTGATGCATCTTTCAAGCAACCTGCCCCTTAAATAACTACTTGAGGCCTAGGCACCCATTTCAAATATATGAACTTGTCTTAAGGCAAAAAGTTACAGCACATGGCATCTCAATGCATGGAAAGCAGTTTGCAAACTCCAAGTGGGTGTGCTTGAAGGTTAAATACCACTTCAGACATTGTCCTGAATCTGTTTCATGAGCTGCAGTCCTACTTAGGGATTGAGTCACAAATGAGCCCTGGACCATGTTTCTCTCTTACTCTTTATTAGCTATATTGTGATCTCTTCTGGTGCAGACAGAAGTTGTAGATATATCTGAACAAATAGGATAAGTGTTAGAAATGGCTTAAAGCTGAATGCTTTTCCACAACAAGATAAAAGCCTCCACTGCTGTGTGTTTACTTCTGATTTATTCCCCAATAAAAAGGGGCGAAGTTCACTCTTTGTGAGCTCAACATTGTCTACACAAAAATTACTTCAGTGAAGTGTGTGATGTATGACTGTTATTTTTCACAAAACAGCTGGGATAGTATGGGAAAGTGATCCCACACATTTTATGGGAAGAGAGCAGTGGAAGAAGCTAGTCTCCCATTTAACAAATGAATTATCATCAGAACTGTGGTGTTTAGAGGATAAACTGCTGTTTCCTCTATTACTGGTGCAAAGAAAGGAACTTACAATTGGGAAAGTCCAGTCACCAACCTAACTACTTAAATGAGTAGAAAGAAAAACTAATGTTAAGATGACATTTAATAGGTTGCTTTGTTTAGTCTGTCCATTAGCTGCTGTAGGTTCTTGCTGTAAATGGTAACAGGCTGATTTTGCATGAAGTCAACGAAAGTCTTTCATCTTCCATGGCTTCTTTGAAAAGAAAGTGTTTGGAGTGCAAAGGAAGAGGAAATGTTGAGGCAAACTGAATAGAGTGAGTTTCGGGAAGAGTTAGTATAGCCCAGCCAGGTGCTTGCAGCCATAAGCAAGGTATCATATTATATCTGATGAAAGATAAGACACTGTGAAATGTTGCCTAATGAAAAGGCTTATTTGTTGCTAAGAGGACTTTGTTTTACACCACTATTGGTAAAAAGCTTCCTCTTTCTCTTGAAGAACTTCAAAGGATTTCATTTCCTTTTCTTCCTTCTCCCTCTCCTCCATCCCCAGTTTGGTGTATGCGCATGTTTTCTTTTATCCTGCCCACCTGATTTCTCTCCTGCCCACCTGCCTGCTCTCCTACTCTTTGAAGTTTGCTATAGTACACTATAGTTCAATAGATTTCCTGTATTTCTATTGATATTTCCTACAGTCTGTCTTCCTTCTTGGATCTTCATCTGGGATAATCTTTTGTGTCTCATTACTTTTGTGCTAAAATGGCAGTAGATACGATACAGGCACTGACTCCAGGATCCTCATCTGCAGTGTTTTTCAGAGCATTCTGTTTCTCTGTAGAAAAATTATCAAAATAGTAAATCTACTATTGGGCTACAAGCCCCACAGATCAAATTCCCTAGAAGCTGAAATAAATTTAAGCAGATGCAAAAGGGCTACAATGGGTTTATTAATGCCAGTAGGCCTTTTGACAATATCATGAGTTTTTCATATGATCCAGCTTCTAGCAGCAGTGATCCAGCATTCAAGCAGTGGGATAATGAGTGAAGGAAATGAGACTTTCAGCTTTAGTTTACTTAAGGATGTGAGTGAGTGTCCCAGGCCTGCTGTTGGGTGGGGAAGCTGCAGTTTATCCCTTACACTGTTCCTTCTTGTTTCAGGGAACAAGCGTGCCAAGAAAGGAAACTCAACTCAACTTAGTTTGGACTGGCTCTCAAATTTCTCCTTCAGACTAAAAAGGCCAAGCAAATATAAGACTCCATCAGCTTTGAAAAGAAACTGAACACCACAATGGGACTCCCTTCCCAGGTTTTGGCCTGTGCCATCTTAGGTTTGCTGTACCAGCATGCCAGCGGTGGGCTCATCAAGCGAATCATTCGGCAGAAGCGAGAGACTGGGCTCAATGTAACCTTACCAGAAGAAAATCAGCCCGTGGTTTTTAACCACGTCTACAACATCAAGTTGCCTGTTGGCTCCCTTTGCTCTGTGGACCTGGACACAGCAAGCGGGGACGCAGACCTGAAGGCAGAAATTGAGCCTGTCAAGAATTACGAGGAGCATACGGTGAATGAGGGGAACCAGATCGTCTTCACGCATCGCATCAACATTCCCCGCCGAGCCTGTGGCTGTGCGGCTGCCCCAGACATCAAGGACCTGCTGAGCAGACTGGAGGAGCTGGAGGGGCTGGTATCCTCCCTTCGGGAGCAGTGTGCCAGCGGGGCTGGATGCTGTCCTAATTCCCAGACAGCAGAAGGTAAGGCAGGCTGGGGAACCATGCGGGGAAATACTCATGCTGGCAGCAGATCTTGTTTAGAGTAGATACTCGAATCTGTTTCAAGAAAGAACAAAAGTCAACCTGTTAAATTTGAAATGTAATCAATGCGTTTGCCAGCTTGGTTCATTCACAGTTCTAGTTTTATGGATCTGTGGGTCAGATGTTTGTCTGGGCCTTGTAGCTGTGGCATTGAGCAAGTATGGCACTTGGACAAGGTGACAGTGTCGGAGTTGAGATTAAAACTCCACAGCCCAAGGTTTTGGCTCCACATGTTGTCCCTTTGAGCAGGCTGCCAATGGAGCTGTTTTAACGTCCAAGTTTTCTTTAATAGAGACCAATAAAAATACAGCGGAATGTAGGCAATAGATTAGAACTAGTGAGAACAAATGATCTGAGATAAAAAAAGAAAGTATCCCTCCTGCTGCTTTCTAAACTGGAGTAAGAGGTTTGTCATGAGACAGAGAAAACACAGGTTGGTCAGTAGTTAGGTCCTCTCTGAGCACAGAGCTGGTCTCACTGTTGGCGATACAGCGTGCTGCCTGGCTTTTTGTGTTCTGGGTGAATTGGTGAATGATGCTTCATGGTGCGTGCCCTAATGAAGCAGTCAGGAAAGCTGCTCAGTCAGTGGAAGAGGGATTTTGAGAAGAGCAGAGGAATCCAACGTTCTCATTTTACCAAGCAGTTGCAGGGGCGCTCCTTCACACCCTGGCAGTAGTATGAATTAAAGCATTCCTGCTAAGTTTCATGAGAGAAAGGAAGTGTTTCATTCAGAAATGAAGGTGATTCTGTAAATCATGTCCCATAGGGAGCTGGGAAAACCAGACTCCTTTCAGGTCCCTGTGTGCCACGCTGGCCTGACACCCCCAAGCTAAGGGTTTCCTGACTCGTTGGTGCAGGTCGCCTGGACACGGCCCCCTATTGCAGTGGACACGGCAACTACAGCACCGAGATCTGCGGCTGCGTGTGCGAGCCAGGCTGGAAAGGCCCCAACTGCTCCGAACCAGCCTGCCCACGCAACTGCCTCAACCGCGGCCTCTGCGTGCAGGGCAAATGCATCTGCGAGGAAGGCTTCACCGGCGAGGACTGCAGCCAGGCTGCCTGCCCGTCTGACTGCAACGACCAAGGCAAGTGTGTGGATGGGGTGTGCGTTTGCTTCGAGGGCTACACGGGCCCAGACTGCGGCGAGGAGCTCTGCCCCCGTGGATGTGGCGTTCACGGGCGCTGTGTGGGTGGACGCTGCGTGTGCCACGAGGGTTTCACCGGTGAGGACTGCAATGAGCCCCTGTGCCCCAACAACTGCCACAACCGTGGGCGCTGCGTGGACAACGAGTGCGTCTGCGATGAAGGCTACACAGGGGAGGACTGCGGCGAGCTGATCTGCCCCAACGACTGCTTCGACCGCGGGCGCTGCATCAATGGGACCTGCTTCTGTGAGGAGGGCTACACTGGAGAGGACTGTGGCGAGCTGACCTGCCCCAACAACTGCAATGGCAACGGGCGCTGCGAGAACGGGCTGTGCGTGTGCCACGAGGGCTTCGTGGGGGATGACTGCAGCCAGAAGAGGTGCCCGAAGGACTGCAATAACCGCGGGCGCTGCGTGGATGGGCGCTGCGTGTGCCACGAGGGGTACCTGGGGGAGGACTGTGGGGAGCTGCGGTGCCCCAGTGACTGCCACAACCACGGGCGCTGCGTCAATGGGCAGTGTGTGTGTGATGAGGGATTCATTGGGGAGGACTGTGGAGAGCTGCGGTGCCCCAACGACTGCCACAACCGCGGGCGCTGCGTCAATGGGCAGTGTGAGTGCCACGAGGGATTCATCGGGGAGGACTGCGGGGAGCTGCGGTGCCCCAATGACTGCAACAGCCATGGGCGCTGCGTCAATGGGCAGTGCGTGTGCGATGAGGGGTACACAGGGGAGGACTGCGGGGAGCTGCGGTGCCCCAACGACTGCCACAACCGCGGGCGCTGCGTGGAGGGACGCTGCGTGTGTGACAACGGTTTCACCGGGGAGGACTGTGGGGAGTTGTCCTGTCCCAATGATTGCCATCAGCGCGGGCGCTGCGTCGATGGGCGCTGTGTGTGCCACGAGGGCTTCACCGGGGAAGACTGCAGGGAACGGTCCTGCCCCAACAACTGCAACAACATGGGCCGCTGTGTCGAGGGACGGTGTGTCTGTGAGGAAGGTTACATGGGGATCGACTGTTCTGATGGTAGGTGGCAGTGGCCCTTCTGAACTCTTTCCCCTGTGTCATCCATTCCCTGTGTCCACCTTAGAGGCTCCATGGTGTTTCTGCTATGTGTTTCTGCTCTTATTCATCACAGTCCAAACAGCTGAAGCAGTGGAGCTAGTGTGCTCAGAGCAAGCATGTCCCCTCCCTTACTTTCCAGGCCTGTGTATCGTAATGGTTGCAGGTGACTTTCGGTGGCTAGCAAGACAAAAATCTAGTAATGGTGACAAAGTTGATTTGTCATCTCCAAGTTTCTTTCCTTCACTGGAGCTAGCAATGCATGGGGATTTGTCATGGTACTGTTTGGTTTCTCGTGATATCTCCTGATGCTAAACAGCTAAAGGAGAAGAGGGAGGTGAATCCAGAAACTGCTTACTTAGGTACTCATCTGGATTAGTCAAAAGAATATGAACAGAATTTTTACTTCAAAAAAAAAAAAAAGAAAAAAGAAAAAAAGACTGTCAGGAATGAGTTAATATGGATAATAAATGCAGGGAATAAAGAGCTTAGGTATGAAATGTTTCTCACAGATAGATTCTAGTTCCCAGTCTCATGCTGGACCAGTAAAGAAGGGATTTGCATTTGCAATGCTATTGCTATTGTAGGAGCCAAAAAAACCCAAAAGGCATAGCTCTGATACTATATACTGACAGACCCCAAGTGCCCTGTGATTTTGCTTTGGAGGTAGACCTTTGAGATGGAGCCCTGATGGAGGCAGAAGAGGCAAGGCATGTGCAGAAAATATGGCTGTCCCATCTGAGGATGAGACAGCCATCATGATAGAATTGCCAGATGTCACAAATATTTCAATGCAAGCTTTCAGAATTATCGCAGGGGCCCTGGTTATCCTTCAGCAGACCAAATGGATTTTTCTAACTTAAAATATTTATGTATATAAATACATACACAATTTACATATTATATATTTTATATATATATATATATATATATGGAACACTATACAGTTAGATTTGACAAAGCTTAGATTAAAATAATGGAATCAGCTGGAGTGGAAACTTAGTTATTAAGCCATGTGTTTAGTTTCCCAGTACCACTGACTCTATGGAAATGGATAGAAAATGCTGGCAGCTACATAATGACAGGCATTACACTATAAAGGAGGCAGTTTTCTTTAGGAGATCCCAGGGGAGGAATTTTGGAACTAAGATCTTTGTAGAGTAATCAAAGAGTACTTTGGGGCTGGGAACATTGTAAAGGACAATGAATACCCTTGGAAAGTAATTCCCATTTTTCATCTCCTCCTTTTGGAAGGCTCCCAAGCCACATTTTGGGCTCCTGCACGTGCAAACACGGAGTAATCTATTGAAAGTATTTACAAAAATAATCATGTTTTATTTTACTGTGGAAAATCTGTGCAATTCTGTATATCCAAACCCCAGGACTTCCAACTGTAAAATCATGTGTTGCTGGCAGTTGAGTTAAAGTCTGATTCCCTCAGGACCCAGCTGTAGTAGTCTTGTGTCATGGCCATGAAAGAAGGGGCTGGAACACAGTCAGCCATAGGTTATGTGCAGGCATGAAAGCAGAAATTGGCCCATTAGTTCTGGAAACATCTGTAGTCTTCATCAGCTGAACATTCCTTTCTACAAGTGGCTAATTTGAGTGGCACGGCTTCCCCATTCCCTGTTTGTTAGGTGATTCTCATAAACTGCTCCTGGGAAAATGGGAAACTGGGTAGGTCGTTATTTTCTGAGCCTTGAGAACTGACTTTTGTTTTGCTCTTCCCCTCTCTAGTGTCTCCGCCAACGGAGCTGACTGTAACGAATGTAACAGATAAAACTGTAAATCTGGAATGGAAGCATGAGAATCTCGTCAATGAGTACCTTGTCACCTATGTCCCTACCAGCAGTGGTGGCTTAGATCTACAGTTCACCGTACCAGGAAACCAGACATCTGCCACTATTCATGAGCTGGAGCCGGGTGTGGAATACTTCATCCGTGTCTTTGCAATCCTTAAAAACAAGAAAAGTATTCCAGTCAGTGCCAGAGTAGCGACATGTGAGTTTAATATTCCCTCTATTCAGTCATTTGTCTGTTCTGTATTATGTTTGTGTTGAGGTTTTCTTTTGTATTTTCTATTTTCTGTTCATCTTCTGTTCTCAACAAAGACAGCCTTCACCACTTTCCATTTCTGTTCTGTTTCAATAGCAATGTCAGTGTTAAAAGAAAGTTCATTATCACGGGGTCTTTGTAAATTAAGATCCTCAATTCCTTCTTAATAAGGTATGTTTTTGAACTCTGGTAATGCTTCCTGAGAATATATATATAATTATAGCAAGTGTAACAGAAGAGCAATATGAAATCATTTGGATTCAAACAGTTTTGACGAAAATGGAACTTCCATTTGTTTTGTATCTTCAGTGTGTTTTGCCACAACTTGCTCTCTTATTCTGTCTCCTTATCTGTCGATCTGTAGTCCATCTGACTTTTTGTACTGTGCCCATCACAGTCTAATTTAATATCCCAGTCTCAGATGATGCTCCTTGACTTCAGTCAGTGTTCTTCTCAGAGACCTGGGGCAGGATTCATTTCACCTATCTTCAAATGTCCACACTAGGCTTCTTTCAAGAAGGCAAAAATAGGTGTGTATAGGGTACAAACAAAGTTGTTTTGTTCTTTGTCAACATCTAGAATAGGTCAGGGGAATGTCTTTCCAGAGGCAGAATAACCAGTTGTGAAGAGAGGTTAAACATCTCTGATGATCCCTGGGGTCCCTTCCAACCCAAGCCATTCTATGATTCTGTGATCTCAGATGCAGATCCCTGCATGGCAGATACTTATAGCTGTGGGAAGATGTTCCGCCACCAGCATCCTCATTTATTACTTGTTACATGTGTATTTATCTTATTTTTTTATTGTCACAGATCTGCCTGCTCCAGAAGGTCTGAAATTCAAATCCGTTAGAGAAACATCTGTCCAGGTGGAGTGGGATCCTCTGAGCATTTCCTTTGATGGCTGGGAGCTGGTCTTTCGTAATATGGTAAGGAAGCATCGTTCCTGGTGTCAAAGCCTTGCTTCTCATACAAGTGAAAGATCCTGAATTTTTTATGTTTGTATTAACTGATTGTTCCATGTGTTGCAGAAAAAGGATGATAATGGAGACATAACCAGCAGCTTGAAAAGGCCAGAGACATCATATATGCAGCCAGGCTTGGCACCAGGACAACAGTATAACGTATCCCTTCATATAGTGAAAAACAATACCAGAGGACCAGGGCTATCCCGTGTGATAACCACAAGTAAGCACAACCTGTATACCTGTAGTACAACCAATCAAACAACTGCTGGTTGGTGTAGCAGTTTTTTAAAACAAAGAGAAAATTTAGCTGAATAGGGTGCATTCTTAGGGAAATAGAGAGAAAAAAAAAAGCATTGGAGCTTTTTGACAAAGACATGAGAAAAAAAAATTGCAAAGACATGAGAAAAAAGAAAATTGCTTTCCAAATCACCTGTTTAAAGAGGAATGGAAAATTATTTTTGTCTAGAAGGTAGCTTCCAGCATGCACTTTTATTCTTTCCTAAAAGGTACATCCACAGAAACTAGAACTTCTTTCATCCTGCTGATATTGGCATGAAGAAATTGCTTAGGAAAGAGTTTCCATTGTGTAGAACTCAGAGTTTTTGATTGTCCTTGTTTTGGCAACCTCAGATGTTAATGAATTTGTTTCTGATGAATCGGCCCCACTTGGCAAGTAAGGAAGAAAGTAAATGAAGACAAGCTTCATTTTGTAGAAGCCATTCGTGTTAATTTTGTTCTGAAGCAATTAAAAGCCCAAGTAAGCGTTATGAATTTTCTGTTAAGATTTATTTAATTTTTTTTAATAACATTTTCCTCTCATTAAAACAGAACTTGATGCCCCTAGTCAGATCGAGGCAAAAGATGTCACAGACACCACAGCTCTGATCACATGGTCCAAACCCTTGGCTGAAATTGAAGGCATAGAGCTCACATATGGCCCCAAGGATGTTCCAGGGGACAGGACTACCATTGACCTCTCTGAGGATGAAAACCAATATTCTATTGGAAACCTGAGGCCACACACAGAATATGAAGTGACACTCATCTCTCGGCGAGGGGACATGGAAAGTGACCCTGCAAAAGAAGTCTTTGTCACAGGTAAGGAGGCTGGGTAACAATCCAAATTTCTGTGAGTTTAATGTAATCACGCATCAGTCTTCCAGTGCTGTTTGCATCGTGTTTCTTGAGCTGATAGTCACTGCATCAACACAGAACCTACATGAAAGTGGAGAAGGTTTTTCTGTGCCTTACATATCTTACTGGCTCAACAAAACATGCAGGCCCTTCAAGTCTCTAAATATTTGCTGAAAATGGGAATTATATTATTAAGTCATTTAGAAGCTTTTTCTCATCAAACCCTAAATCTTTACTTCTCAAATCAAATTCCTCTGGATACTTGTCTGTTTGGTGAGCTAAATATCTTCCATGGTTCTCCTTCCATCTAGGACCTTACTTCTGCTTGCCTAAATCCATAACAGATTGGCAAACATTGTTTTTTTCTTTTCTTCAGATCTGCAAATGTTTTTTGTGATTTTTTTTTTAAAGATTACTTTGTTCCTTTGTCATCCTGGGAATGCTTTATGAAGGTATGGATCATCATACTAAAAAAAATCTGCTTGATGTAGTTAAGTGATATCATACAATAGGGAGCAATGTCAGCTTCATGGGTCATGTTCATCTTCTGAAATGGACTGTTGTAAAAGGCTGTTGTCATAAGAGAATTATTCCTGTTACTTATGTCTGGTTTTATTTATGTGTTTATTACAGACTTGGATGCTCCACGAAACCTGAAGCGAGTGTCACAGACAGACAACAGCATTACTTTGGAGTGGAAGAACAGCCATGCGAATATTGATAATTACCGAATTAAGTTTGCTCCCATTTCTGGTGGAGACCACACTGAGCTGACTGTGCCAAAGGGCAACCAAGCAACAACCAGAGCTACGCTGACAGGTAAGGGACTCAAGAAATTGTTACTAACGTCCTCCTGCTGCCAACACTATAGAGCATGGGACCAAAAAATCTTTTTGATCAATATATATAAGAGCAGCAAGTAGAGGTTGCATATTGTGAGAGGAAGCGGTTAAATTAAAATGCAGGTGATATATATTTACAGACCCACAGGTGGGTAAATAGCTATTTGACTTTCATATGTGTTTCCGAATCCCACTGGTCACTTTCCTGAGTTCTGGGTCACATGTCTTAGTGGAGATCTGTAAGTTCAAGAGGCTTTTGAATGTACTAAGGATGGTTTTACTTATGCCAGCTTGCAGCTTTTCCATGTGTATACAAATGGCCATACTGTCCTGCAAGGTTAGATTATGGTACTTTTCCTATGTCATGTGGATGTCTGCATATACCTGGCATATATCAAGTAGAGCATATATTCAGACTTCTTTATTTACACAAACATACCAGTAGGCATCTCCCATCGGCAGGGACTCATATGTCTATTCCTCATCTCTTAGGTTTGAGACCTGGAACTGAATATGGCATTGGAGTGACAGCAGTGAGACAGGACAGGGAAAGTGCTCCTGCTACCATTAATGCTGGCACTGGTGAGTAGCTTGACCCTCTCTTTTGCTCTGGAGGAAGAAGTAAATCTTTTCTCACAACATCTCCTTCTCCCTGGGTAAATGCTGTGAGGGCTTAAATTCTTTCTCTCCTTCATGCAGTGCTAGCTGAAGTGAACATAAATGGCAGAAATTTAGATTTAGCGTGTTTTGTCCATAAAAGAGAACTTCCTTTTCCTCTACCTACATGAAGCAACGGGACTTCTATAATCCATTCTATGACTTCCAAAGCTCAGAGTGGCAGATGAGACTCGGATCTGTCATTAGACACTCAATACAGTTGATGCTCTACAGATGTCTGAAAATTTGTCCCAGGGCACTTCAGAGACACCTAAACTTTACTTTTTCACTTGTAGATCTTGATAACCCCAAGGACTTGGAAGTCAGTGACCCCACTGAAACCACCCTGTCCCTTCGCTGGAGAAGACCAGTGGCCAAATTTGATCGTTACCGCCTCACTTATGTTAGCCCCTCTGGAAAGAAGAATGAAGTGGAGATCCCTGTGGACACCACCTCTTTTATCCTGAGAGGATTAGATGCAGGGACAGAGTACACCATCAGTCTGGTGGCAGAGAAAGGCAGATACAAAAGCAAACCCACAACCATCAAGGGTTCGACTGGTGAGTAACAGCTTTCAGTGAGTACCATGCACCAGGTCCTTGGTCAGTGACTGGTCTGAGTGCACTTTCACCTGATTTTCTGAGCCGTGTCTGAGGAACTGCTAAAAAACATCCACTGCCTGCAAAGCAGGCTTAGCTCTGTCTAGCGTGACACGTTAATTGAGAAACAGTTGTGTTTAGCTCCATGTTCTCAATGATTTCTTTGCTTACCCTTTGAGAAGGCTCACAAAGAACACAGCTATTTGTTCTGCAGGAAATGCAGACCTCATCGTTTGTTTGATGTGAGGCTGCTTTTTTGTATGTTGTCTTATAACTTGTTTTATATTCTACAGCCAAAATCTAGGAGGAAGAGCAACCAGAATGTTTCTAATATTGCTTGTTCTTGCCTAATGAGTTCTCTTCACAGCATGCCTCCACCCGTCATGCTTCAGCAGGATCAACAGGGCTCTGATGTTGCCCGTCCTCAGTTTTCTCATCCAAAAGCATTAACAGGCTATTGTCACAAGTCTGGTCACAGTCACTCTTTCCATTGGATACATGACTATTATATTTGTCTGTAAAGAATGAGTCCATTTCTGCCCTCTCCATTTGTACGAACCACTCTACTTAACTAGAACCAATGGACCATTCCTTGAAAGAGGTTTCTCTGTGAAACTTTACTGTCCAAAGCTTGTTGTGTACGAATCATAGAACAGAAGTGAGTCCTGAATCTTTAAGTGCCTAAACCTTGTGAGGCTCAGCCCCAGGTTCTGTGAGGGAGCAGAGGCAGTGAATAAGAATCAGTGGGGCTAGAATTATTCTCCTTAGCAGATGTCAAAGCTTTTAACCTTTTCCCCCAAAAGACCGCCTATGAGGTAAACACATCAGAAGCTGTGGATTTTGCAAACTAATAACTGAAAAGACCTGAGTGGCTTAAAATAAATAAATAAAGAAAGAAAAATAAAACAACACAAAAATCCCACAGTTTCATATTCCCAGGCAATATTCGTGCCAGCAGCACCTATGAATGCTTTATAGAGCCAGGTAATCCAGTGCAGGAGTGAGTTATATGGCATTTTATAAACTGCAGTAAATCATAAGTAGTGAATTACTTATTTGATGCATAAATCAGGCCTGTGTCCAATGCAGAGAAAAATTAGGGAAAACTGGAGCACACGCATACAAAGGGAAGCTGAAGGTTTACGTGGCATGATTGAGCAGGCTTTGATTTTTCCAAAGTGATCTGTTTCCCCATCTGTCTGAAGACTGAGCAGTCTCAAAAGAAGTATGTGTAGAGGGTGAAAAGGCAGAAACAACATGCTGTGGAATTTCACAGTCTGGTCTTTCCAACGCCAGTTTCCAAAGTTCCACAAGATGGCTTCTTTTTTCTTTGGATTATTATGTATATATTTTTTTAAAGAAGATCGTCTGGATGGTGTATTTGTTTTAAGTCTTCACTCAGAGGAGCCAGTAAACAAAGAGTTCTCTGCAGTGAGCTCCTTAGAAGCAACAGCAGCAGCTGACATAACCTGTCATTCCTGGCCCTCCTGCCTCGGAATGGACAAATCCAAACACATGAGTGTGGGGAGGCAGAAGTGCTTTATTCTAAGTACTTGGGGGGCCCTCAAGTCCTCAGGCTAAGCAAAACAAACTTGTTATTTTGCTGTCTCTCGCAGAGCTATGGGTGACCTCAGGTCCATTGCACTTCTGAGATTTCTTGGAGCCACCAAGCAGAGAGAATAATGATTGATGTGGAAAGTACCAGCAGCACAGCTAAGCCTGGACTAGCTCTTCTTGTCTGGAGGAAACAGTCTTGTTATTTAGAGGGGCACGTGCTGTCCGCACTGAACAAGGGAGGCCCTGCACTCTCTGGGATGCCTGAGAATATTTCCTCTCAGTTCCCTCTTGCTCAGTCAGGCTTTCTGCATGTGGATATCCAGAAGTGTCAGGGCTTTTGTTTCCTGCTGCTTATTTGAATTTGCTTCCTAGTGAATCATCTGTCACTGAGGGCAAGGCTTCTTTCTGCCCCAGAACTGATGCTCTGTTGGTGCCTTCTCTCCTCCCATGCATGCTCCTGGTTGTCTTTGTATGTGTATCAATTTATTGCACGTAAGTGGTCGAAACTTTCAGAGCTCACAAGATTTGATCAAAGCACACGTCCTGAAACATTCCACACCATAGGATGGCAGCCTTGTGTCACTTCTGTTTCCTTCTATGGATGAAGTGCAGCTCCAGTTACAAAGTTATATTGGTGTCTGTGATTCTGCATTCAAGGAATGCTAAAAATTACATAGTGAAAAGGAAAATCTGAATATTTCACACTGCCATTTGCTTGTTTTCTTCCTTGTAGCTCCTCACAGTCTAACCCTAAGGCAGTGACTCCTGGCCCAGAGAAGCATTCTGCCCCCGGGAGCTGTGTTGCTCAGGTAGACATAGGGATGCAGGAGAGGAACTGAGGGACCTCGTGGACTGAAGGGTTACAGACCACAGCTTTAATGTTTCATGGTATGCAAACTCTGGAGCCTGCACTAGTGTTGCGGTGCAGTACAAGGAGATCCCATTGGTAGCTGAACCCCCTGCACAAACCCTCCTGCCCAGAGAACCCCTAAGTGCTGTGATTGAAGGCCTCCAGGTGAACACTTTCTATAAAATCAAGATGTATAGGCTGGCTGGAGGATAGCACTTCCCTCCTCTGGGAGCTGTGGCTGCAACATTTTTGTTATTAACTAAGGTACCACAAACCAGAGTATCTCCAATTATAAGGTCCTTCCCAGCATCTCAGTTTTTGGCTTAGAACCACTTCAGAAACCAAAGTGAGCCATTCTGCTAGCTCAGGGGACCTTCCTGGCAGCATATCTGGAGAATGTTACATGAGATTGACAACTAATCTGCAGAGTGAGCACGTAACCCAGCTCTGAGAAAGCTGAGCAGTCAGACTGCAGCTTTGTTCTGTCTTCTTCTGGTTCTGGAGCCCTGCCTGCCTAGCACAATGTGGGTCCTGGAGGAGGAGGAATGGTAATACATCAGGCTGTGGAAATAAATGAGTGCACATTTGCGAAACCAAGTGCCAACCTCGCATTCCTCCGCTGAAGGACCCAGATTGTGCAGCAACTGCTGACAAATCATGGATGTGATAGTGCCTTGCCTCTGGAAATGAGTTACACATAGAAGCATGGCTTGGAGAAGCAAGTTTTCCATTCTGTTGAATGTTTTAAAGAAGATTTATGCTGTTTACTGAAGACTTCTGTCTGTGTTGTGCATCATACCCTCTTCCTCTCCTGGCTTATTCTAGGCTCAGATGCACTGCTCCTTTTGTATGTAGACTCAAAGGAACATTAGGAAGAGTGATTAGGTGAGACAGCTTGATGGGAAACTGCAGTGCTGACCCCTAGGAAAATGGATTTACCAGTAAAGGTTGTCCATTTATTCAGCTGATTCCTCTATTGAGAGAACCTGGAATCTCAGATTTTCAGCAGTAGTTTCTGTAGTATTTCTGGACTCTGATATATTTCAGTGCTTTTCTCTGTGTTTAAACAGCTGGTTGAAAGAGGGAAAAGCCGTTTAGCCAAAGTGTTCTTAAAAGAACACCAACACTGTAGTGGACCGTGGTTCTTCATTCCTCTTTCAGGCTGCAGTGATACCCTGCAGTGAGGCTGAGCTGATTAGAGATTCTGCAGTGAAACTTGTTGATAGCCTCTCATAATAATAATTGAGATCCAAGAGACGGAAGCGAGAAATAATACAAAATACTCTTTGCTCCATCCCAAGTAACCGGGGAAATGTCCTGGCAGGACGTTAACATTCTTCTGAGTAAAACTCCAGTGAAGCATTACAAGTGGAATTCCTCAAAAGGCCAGCAGCAGCAGCATGGACATATTTTGGCCATATTCAGCCTGAAGATTTTACTAAGAGAACGATACTAAGAAGTATTCTAGTCTGAGAAAGAGCATATGTTTGTTGTCCATCAAGTTGCATTCCTCTCAGCTTTCAACTCTTTGGCATCTGCTACTCATTCATCTC
>JAOWBP010004368.1:2484908-2510906 GCA_028571105.1 Tragopan temminckii | reverse complement strand
CACCACCGTGAGTCAGCCTATCTGGCTGTCATCCACACACCTAGAGCTCCTACAGCTCTGTTTTCTTCCCATCTATTTCCCTACTTTCTCTGTCAATTATTTGATCTGCATGATCTACAGTTCGACTGTAATCCCAATTTTCTGTTATCCATTCTGTAGCTAATACTCTGCTGAACACTGATACTATCCATGGCATCAGAGTGCTTCCCATGTGTTCATATCATTTACATTTTCCTATCTGTTGCATGTTACTAAAAAAGCCACATACTCCCCTATTACACAATAACATAATGTGTAGTTATCTGTGAACATGTGTGTTTATACATGCATGAAGAGTGTAGACCACTCTTTCTCATCCATAAGTTCATTTGTGGTAATTATCAGAGATAATGTGTCTACATGCCATCACAGGGATAATACGTACGTGGCAACCTCCTGTGTAGTTGTCAAAGGTCTCACAATAAAATTAACCCACTAGTGGGAATCGGGGATAAGTATCAATGAGGATGGTCAAACAAAAATGAGGAAAAAGAAGCCAATTTTTAATGATGTTTCATAGGGTCTTCTCAAGGATTCTTATCATGTCAGCTTAAGGACACAGAGACTTATTTCTTCTTTTTCCCTTGTATTTTTGGATATTTTTTCCCCCCTTTGCAGCTCAAGGTGCATGGTACTTCCCCAGTGTGACCATCCATGCCATGGAGCTTACTTGTATAACATACTGATGCTTTTTCCTCCCCACTGGTCTGTTCACTTTGGTTATGCATGGCTCCAGCAGAAATACTTCACAGTAAAGCCCAGCTGCCACTATGCATTTTTTTGAGTATTTTTTTGAGTATTTCTGAGTATTCCTTTGAGTCAGAGAAACCTAATGAACATGCTGCCTGTCCTCCTGCTTTGTTCCCTCGAAACCTTCCTCCATCACCCTACTGTGGTCAGATGACAGTTCTGACAGTACAGTTAAAAGAAAGAATGAATTACCAGCAGCTCTCATGGCACGTATGCTGATGTGCTGACAACGCTGCTGTCTTCAGGCTGCACCATCTGTAGGGCCTGGTTCAGGTCACATGCTGGTGGAATTCAGAACAACCTTTACCTAAGTCAAGAGTGTTATTAATATGGTATGTGTAATATATAATATCTGTAAGTACAGGTCACTGTTTGCCTCACAGACTTCACTCTTCTCTGGAGATGAGAAATGATGTTTTTATATCTGTGCTTGTTCTGAGAGTATATTTTCAAGATAAAAATTCTGCATTTATTTGAAAACATTTTAAAATTGATCTTTCTTGTCTGAAAACTTTTTTTTTTTTTTTTTTTTTCCTGATACGTGTGTGAATTTGGAGACAGATAACTGAATCCTGAGAACATATTACTGCTGATCTGACTGATGATGGTAGATGAGTTGCTTTCTCTTAATTGAATGCCATGGAGCATGAGAGCTAGGCAGTCACTGAGCTGTGAAATGATGTGGTTTTCCACTAATGAGGAGATAATTCTGCATGGCTAATTGAAGTGTCAGAAAAATCACCTGCCTGTTGCCTTACAGCTGTGATCAGAAATGCATTTGCAGTTTTGTACAGCTCTCAGGTTTTTGGAATCTGACTGTGCTACAAGCTGTGTTCATAGATCTGCTCAGCATGTTGAAGGCCAAGCCTACTTCTCTTCCATCCTTTTGGATCTCTCTGAAGATTGCTCTAGTTTGTTTATCTTTTAGTTAAGGTTCCCCTCCCCTTTCTTCAAAATTCAGCATGTATCAAGGTGGATCACTCCTCCAAGCATGTTTTTACTTGGGCAGGAGGAGATTTAGCATGTTTCTGTGTGTCTCCTTTCTCAGCCTGGATTTGATATTGTTGCAATAACTGGCATGCATTCCAGTTCTGGTTAGGATCAGTAGCAACGACTGCTGTGCTGTAGTCAAGATAAAAGGCATGGTTGAGAGATGTAAATTAGCAAAGTTCTTTAGAGGTAGCTGAAGTGGACTGATTTACATCAACTGAGGATGAATCCACCCATTTCTCCACTGGAAGCATGTCGGCTGAACCCTGTGGTTAATGGTTGTGGCTCTGGATCTGCTGCTTAGTGTGGCTCTGTTTGGGAACCACATGCTTGGTGATGCTGCCTGTGCTTCTAGCTTGGATTCAGTCTCCAAAATAGAAGTACCCATCTGTCTTCTCTGATCTTAGAGCTCTTTAATGAAAGCACAGAAACTGTTTTGTACCAGGTGTTAGCTGTCATGTGCTGTATTTGGGGGGTTATTATCAGGAGATTTTAACTTGTAATTTACCTTTGTTTAGCACATCTAATCACAGCATCTGGAGAACCAGACAGTGCAACATCATTTAATGCTACCAGTCCTGCTCCTACAGAGCTAAGTCACTTAACAAACCCCAGCACTGGTCTCCATGCTCGGCATTTGGTGCCCACTGACCTTCCCATCCCAGAAGTCACTGATGTTCTTCGTGACCTTAACATAACCCACAGGACTTTCAGTAGTTTCACCCTGTCTTGGGCAGCACAGGACGAGGTATTTGATCAGTTCCTTATCACTCTGAAAGACCTGTCCAGTTTAAACAGAACACAGGAAATGTTTTTGCTGGGAAACCAACGAGAAACAGAAATTACCAATCTCACAGCTGGCACTCAATACCAGATTAACCTCCGTGGAAGCACTCAAGGCCAGCTGTCTTGGGGCCTGGAAGTTCTAGCTGCTACAGGTATTTCCTATGGATTCATTAGCCACATGCTCCTCTTCTGCTTTGAAATACAAAACTTCATTTTCATACTGCTGTTCCACTGCAGAAATGCAAAGCCTTGTGATTGATGCCTTTCTTAGTTGTAGTTGTTTATTTTGTTTGTTTGCATGGGATAAAACTTCTTGCTACGGAATGAGAGCCTTGAGTTACGTAGCATGGACAATGCCCCATGCAGCTTTGAAGGTGACGTAGCATCACTTCTCTCTTTCCAAACTGCATGCAAAGAGAGGCATTGATGCATCTGCTATTTACAAGCCACATGAAAATAGCAAGATATTGCAGGGATTTATTGGGACTGTGATTCAAAGCACAAAAGAAAGACCACAAGGAAGTTGCAGCTTGCAGCACTGGTATGGAAGTGGTGATGTTAGAGAAAAAAAAGATTGCAACACATTGGGAGTATACCCTTCTGAAAACTTCTACCTGTTATCCCTATTATGTGAATTTCATGAGGAAAGTGGGCTGTAGCCCCAGAGCTCAGTTCAACAAAGTACCACTGTAAACGTTCACACCTGGAGAACTGATCTGGAGACTAATGACCATAGCAGACCACCTGCAAAAGAAATGCAATTCGTGATGTAAGACTTTCACATAGAAATACAAAGATTATTATTGCATACCTAAAAAATAGTTAGAGCAGCCTTATCTCTCAATGGTTTGTTCTATCTTTTTTTTTTTTTTTTTAAAGTTAAGAAACATCATCCCTTGATATCACTTGCAATGACACTATGGTTGTTTTGTCATATATGTTGAATGCTTAATGGATGAGGTTTACAGAGGTCTTCAACCATTCAACTTGGTGCATGAGTTTATATGAGAATCTGTCAGCCCCTTGACAGCATGATGGGGTTGAGTGCACTTCTGATTCAGACATGCATGAGACATAACTGGGAGGCAAAGGGGCTCTGCATCTTGGATGGGAATGAAGCTGAGCTCTCTTCAGAGAAATGTGAATTGCTTCTAGGCTGTGACGGTTACTTATTATAATCATGCTTTAACTTGAAATATTTACCTTGCTTTAACTTTTGCTTAGCTTCATTTTCATTTGAAGTTGATGTGTTTGTTTTATTTCCATTGCCACCAAAAATCATTCTTTCTGATACAACCAGTTCTTTTTCTGTTCCATTTTCTCTTCTTTCAGCTAAATGGTGCTATCTTGATATGATTCATATTTTAGCTCCGTGATTGTCCTGATGAAGCTAAACATCCTTCTCCGGATTCCTGTGTTCTTTTGTTGAACATCATTGCGTTATTTCATAAACCATCTCTTCCTTTCTGACAGGATGAGAAAAACTCATCAAGACTTTGAGTAGTAGTAGTAATTTACTTTATATTAGTGAATTGCACTAATGATAACTGACTGTCATCCATGAAACTGTCTGAAACAGCTCTGAAAATACAGCTCCACCTGCCTATGTAAAGCTATGTGAGAGTCACAAAATAGGCTTTATGTTTGTACAGGGAGATTTATAGGAATAAAATTAAGCCTAATTCTCATTTATTTCAGCACTCCCTTATGCATCAACTCAAAATATATGCAAGGCTTTACAATGGAGGTTTAGAAAAGAAACATCAGATCCATTTCCCTCTGTGCATCATTTCTTATAAATGCTCAGGAATGCAGATTGAGGTTATTTAGCTAGACTTTGTTCCTGCTGATGTGCCAACAATGCAGATAAACACTAAAAATGCTGGAAGTGCCAATGGTTGATCGTGTAGCAAGTCCAGGAGTTGAACTCAATGATCCTTGTGGGCCCCTTCCAACTCAGGATATTCTATGATTCTGAGATTTTCCATGCAGGAAAAAAAATATATTACTGTGTTATTTTCCCATGAACCTTCTAATTTTAAGGAATCAATTGTATTATCTCAGCATTGGAAGAGTTGCTTCTCTTGCTGGGAAAAAGACCTAAATTTTCAGATTTAACAACAGCTGAGAGCTAGCTCTGATGTCTCCAAGTTTCCTAAGCCACCCTTGTGATGGCATATGAGAATGCTGATTTCTGTGAAGGCAGATTTCAATTTTAGATTAGTATAAATATCTCTGAAAATCCAAGCTTCTCTGCCTCTGGGAAGGTTTTGGTGGCAGAATAATGTAATATAATGAAGATAGATCTATTAAATTGAAGACATGCAGACATAAAGAGATTTTCCCTTCTTTGCTGTTTTGGATTAGAAATAGTTTGGAAGAATAAATAACATCTTTCAATTAAAAGCGTAACCATCTGAATCCCAAGTACCAGAAGCTCAGAGCCTTGCTAGCCTTACAACAGGCATTACTGCAGTATTCACAGTCACTTCATAATTGGCAAATGCCAAACTCTTAATAGCTGCACTAAAGTGGTTATGGTAATACTTGTATCACAGGGAGTTGTAATTAATATTAGCAAAATACATCCAGCTGTAAGATGGTCTATAAACTGCTTTCTGTGAGCAGTCTTTCAGCATTAATGTGATTATTTATTATTATGGTTCTTTTCTTACTGTTCTGTCTTGCCAAGTCTCCAAAGAGACTTTATGAGTTACCTGGGGCAGCTGGGAATGTAAACGCGCGTGGGGGTGCATCTCTGTGCCACTTGCTTCCAAATGAAATTCATTAACTGGAAGTCATTAAGTAATACTGCACTGCCACCGGTCTGTAATCTGAGTAACTGACTGACTCTCTGTCCTTATTCAGAGGAAGAACCTGAGCTTGGAAACTTATCAGTGTCAGAGACTGGCTGGGATGGTTTCCAGCTCACCTGGACAGCAGCCGACGGGGCCTATGAGAACTTTGTCATTCAGGTGCAGGAGTCTGACAATCCAGAAGAGACCTGGAACATGACAGTCCCCGGCGGACAGCACTCTGTGAACATTACAGGCCTCAAGGCCAACACGCCTTATAACGTCACACTTTACGGTGTGATTCGAGGCTACAGAACCAAACCCCTTTATGTTGAAACCACGACAGGTATCTTTTCGTCCAGCCTAACGGCTCCCTTTCGTTGCAGACAGGGACAAGAGCCAGAGCTATTGCAACTGCTTGACAAAGCTTGCTCACTCGGTCTGCTTTGCATGGGTGCACTGAACTCATTAAAGCTTGGCTGAACATCTCTGGCGTGGAAACGTCTCATGATCAGACTTTCCAATAAGAGTCTCAGTGCCCCCATGGAGCCATTTTGCTTTCAGGAATGCTCTTTTTACCCCTCTCAGAATGGCTTGTTTTGTTCCCTTTATTCACTTTTCTGCTAGCTGACGCTAACTGCAAAACCCAACTGGCTGTTGCATATGCTCAGGAAAGTCCAGGTTGCCTTGTGAAACTATATTTGTAGCCCAAATAAGCAAAACCCAAGGGCATGGTTGAGTTTTGCTCTTCAGAAGCTATTTCTGAAATAACACACTAGCTTCTGCATAAATACAACATGGAGGGCATAGTCTGACTCAAGGACGAGGCCCTTCCATGTGTTCTCATATGGAGAAGAACACGAGTAAATTGCTACCAAGAATATCTTCATATATTGAGCCGCATGAAGTTTAAACAATCAGATTGTTCTGAGAAAGATACAGTGCAAAAAGGCCACATTTAACCAAAATACTGTGGCATAACAGCGAGCTGAAAAAAGGAAGGTAAGCCTCACGTCATCAGAAGTTTGAGTGAGACTAATCAAGAGCCACAAACATAATTTTCTGGCTGATCTTGTGAAATGCTGCCCTTTGGATAAAGGTTTGCTTATCATGAACTTCTACTGTGAGAAGCAAATAGAAATGTCTGTCCTGTTTGGCTCAGTGAATCTTTCAGGTGTTAGGATCTCTGTAATGAGCAGAATTGGCAATAGAGGGGCACCAGTGGCTCTTCCTTTGGGTGATTCCTCTGGGCTTCCTTACAGATCTTGCAACCTCCTGCCATTGTGGGACAGCCAGAGCTTGCTCATATTTACTTTTCCCAAGCACAGAAGGGGATAAAAGTACATGTAAGAACAAAACAAAATGAAAGCATTATACTTAGCAGAGCTTGCCTGTTTCAGTAGTGCTTTAAGTGGCTTGGCTTCAGTAGAAATGTGTGTGGCACGGGGCACTTGCCCTGGGCTGCGTCCTGCTGCAGTCTGGGAGCGCTGTGCTTTGAGGTTCTGGTAGCAGATTGCCCATTGAAAATAGACAAATGTGGAGAGGCAAAAGAAGCTGTAAAGGAACAAACAAGAAAACAGACATCATGGGTGTCCTGCCCAGACACGCAGTGTGCTCTCCCTTTATTGACATAATGAAAACAGCTGAAGATTCCCTGCTGAGGTTTTCCCTTCCATTTCTGGGTCATCCTCGGCATCCGGCTTTTCAGAATTTTCCCTTCTGGGGACTTTCAATTGTCAGAATTTTCTGAGCCTTCCTGGAGCATGTCAGGGATGTCTGCAGAGAGGAAGAAACCCCAAGGCAGCTATCACTGCTTTGCATTTTGGCTCCAGCTCCCAAATTACATGCCAGCTTTCATAAACTTAAGCTGAAAGGGAAACTAGAAGAACTAAAACAAAACACAAACCTTTTCCTCTGGATACAGCTTTTCCTCTGGTTTTAGCTTCTCCTAAAACTGGAAGCTGACTTCTCCAAATGCCCTGGGGTTCTTGGAAATGTTCTTTTGGGATTTCTTTCGTGCTCAGACCTCAAAGATGCATGGCTGCAAAAGGAAATAGCTAAAGCTTTTAACCTTCCCTTTTTCATTTCTTTTTTTTTTTCGTCTCTTTTTCCTCTTTTTTAGCATTTTGAGTTGCTGCCATTTCATTTCTTCCCTTCTAAGAACTATTTTGCCTGTAGCAAGCTTTTACTTAAACCCTTTTCTCCAAGGGCAGCTTGGAGTGCTGTCAGCATGAGCAGAGCGAAGCACATCATTTCTGAGCAGGTCGGGGTACGGGGCTGTCCCCTTCTGACCAGTGTTGTTTCCCTCCTCAGGAGCACACCCCGAAGTTGGTGAGCTAACCGTTTCCGACATTACTCCTGAAAGCTTCAACCTTTCTTGGACGACCACCAATGGGGACTTTGACGTCTTTACTATTGAAATTATTGATTCTAACAGGTTGCTGGAGCCCATGGAGTTCAACATCTCAGGCAATTCAAGAACAGCTCATATCTCAGGGCTTTCCCCCAGCACTGATTTTATTGTCTACCTCTATGGGATCTCTCATGGTTTCCGCACACAGGCAATAAGTGCTGCGGCTACAACAGGTATATAAAACCTACCTCAGTGCTAACTCTCCTTTCTTCTAACTCTTCCTTGCAGGTTGTGCCCATTTCCCTGCCCTCAGATACCCCATCAGTCTGCCCACTGCCAAATTCTCTACCTCACTGTTTGACACCTTCTAAAGAAGACCTGCCGCAGACATTTTGAGCTGTGAATGTTAAGCCACCGTCCCATCCAGCAAAGTCAGTCAATCGCAATGTGATGCAATTTCATTCACATAATAATGTGTTAGCTCTTGTTCAAACATTAGGGTAGGGACAATCTCTGAGACTGATGAGAAGCAAAACAAATTTCCCAAGAAGCAAGTGGGAGATGTTTCATTATGATAGCTTTGCAGTATGTGCTGTGCAGCATTGAGGACACATTCCTTCTTTCAGATAAGCCAATTTATAGATACAGTTTTTATCCTGACTCTCTAAATGGGTTTCAGGAAAATTTCAGTCTGTCAGCAGATTCCCACAAAGCCAATACGTTGCTTGAATTCAGCTTCAGACTTCAGTTTTGATTTGATGTTGGTAAATGAAATAGGTGGGCATTTAGCTGTTGGCACATTGCACGTCCTGAGGTTTTACTGTTGATAGTGTGTCCAAAAAAGGCTCTCAAAGAGAGGGAAGTGTCAGATGTGCTTTAGCCAATTACAGCGTGGAATTGGAATAAGAGAGGATGAGAGGACTAGGTTTCACAAGCAGAAGGTTCTTCTCACAGCAGACAGATAATAGCCCATGTTGTGATCATTTAACATCTCTACCAATTTTTGCCTGCTGACATGATCTCTGGAAAAGTTGTCATTGCTATTTGTCATAGCAGGAGATTAAGGTAGTCAATGACATCGAGTTTAATATCAAATATCAGTGGTCAAGATAATGCAGAGTTGCATTTTCTAGCATCGGTAGATTGTGAATCTCCTCACTGAATCATGGCAAAGTGACCACTGAGGTTATGGTATGGAAAACATCAAGAAGTATATGCTAGACGGTCTTTGTGATCTGTGGCTCATGTGAATTCAAACTTTTGTTTTATTTTATTGTTTTGGGTTTTAATAATTGCAACGCATTTCCATTTGTTTTTCTTCCCATAGTAGAGGAACCTCTCCTTAGCAAACTCACTGTATCAAATGCTACCTCAGACTCCATGTTGCTCATGTGGGAAGCACAGGACAATGCCTTTGACCATTTTATTCTAGAAGTCAGAAACTCTGACTCCCCTTTGGACTCCCTGGTGCAAATAGTGCCAGGGGCCTCCCGGCACTATGTAGTCACCAACCTCAAAGCTGCCACTAATTACACTGTCCAGCTCCATGGTGTAGTTGATGGGCAAGGTGGTCAGACCTTGACAGCACTGGCAACCACAGGTATTTCACTGTTTCGACTTCTAGGTTTGCTTTTTTCTCTTCTTTCTTTTTCTGTCCACCAAACTGCTCTGAAACGTGGCTCCAACTCATCATCCTTATACTTCATACTTTGATAAAGTATAGGAAGATCACCACGAGGGGAGGCTGAAATAAACTGACCTTGTGAGTGCTTGGAAAAAGAGATATCTGGGACAATGGAAAAGGCTGGAAAAGTGCCCCCAGCATTAAGGGAGCCAGTTGTAAACCATGATTGGTTTCATTATATATACACTTATCAGCAAGTGCTGTGTATATATAGCTGACATGCTCCAGATGGTTGATGTTTTTCACAGAGTATCTTTTCACTTGATCTGAGCGATGTGCCTGCTCATCCCATCCTCACTTGCTTCCTTGTGGGTGGGAGGGCTTTGTAGCTTTGTCAGACAGAGAGGCACCTGCATGTCATTTTGGTTCTTTGTTCTTAAAACCAAATGTCATCCAAGACATTTGCATCTCTTGTGGGAGTTTTGTGCAGCATGCTCAATGACCAGCCAAAATTGCATGGAGTGGCCTAGCCACCTTCTGCTAGTTCTGGCATTCTTCTCTGCCCGGCATTTTTAAGCATTCCCAGCAGAAAACTGGGCTTGAATAGGAAGTCCACCCTTTCTTGATGGTCAGCCCACCACACTGCTACTTGTATTGCTGTCTTTCAATCCTTGAGACCTGTCTGGTTTCACCGTGTGTCAGAGCTTTTCCTGTGGTGATGGTGATTCCAAGAGCCCACCGAGACTCTCCTGAAGAGAGAATTCCAACTCGTTTTGCATGTAGTACTCTTTGGAGTCTGGGTGTCATGTCATGAGCCTGCCTGACTGGATGCAAATGGCATGTGAAGGAATGCAGCCATGTCAGAACCAGACTGGAAAGGATCGGTTTTGTCACCTCTGAGCTGCATGCGGGGCTGATGGCTCCATGCTCAGTCTCACTGGGTTCTTCACCCAACCCTGTCTGCATTGTGGATATTTTCTCATCTCCTCCCATCTTCAGAGGTATTATGCTTACATGGTGATGCCTTCACTATCAGCCATGAAGGCATTGATTGGCAGCATGACAGTGGCATGTGTCCTTAATCGGGGCCACTTGGATTCACCTGTTCCAAGACTTTTCCATTGAGGGAGGTCAACGATTAATTAATTTGGGGACAGCTGGTAAAAATTGGAACATCTTGCAGCAGTTCTTGTTTTAGATAACAAAAGGATTTCATTCTTTCACTCTTCTTGGTCAATGTGATACATCCTTCTTGCTTGTCTCTCAGCATGTGTCACGTGTACAGTTATTCCCTGGTATCATACTGGCTGCATTTCCCAAGGTGTTCTTGGTTTAACTGACAAGAGAAAAAGAGAAATTCAGAGCAGACGGGATTCCCACGCCACCTGACTGCAGGGTCATGTTTGTGGCCTTTCTGGGCTCTAATGAATCCTTAATGATTTTACATTAAATGGAATAGATTAAAATAGGAATGGTACCCCTTCTATAGCACGAAAACCAAGTTTCTGAATAGTCAGAAAGGAGAGCAAGAGCATTGCTTGGTTGTTTTTGTCCAGTCCATTAGATGTTCTTTGATTGTGCCTAATCAGGGGACAAGGAACACCTTAGCCATTGAGTCCAGAGAGGTTTTGGCCTGAGATTAGTGCTGAGATGATCACTGCTAGGACTAAAACCCCAATAAACTTCTGGGTCCAAAAATATGAGTATCTACAATGCCAGGCAACAAGAACACTAAGCAGAAGCTGAAGTTACTATTCAAGGACGTCTGTTTTGATTCTGATTTCTGCCTGAATCTTACTTCAGAATTGCTGTGAATCTGGGTATTCCTGTTAAATTTCCAGTGCTGAGTTACTGCAGTTTCCATGGTTGTACCGTGGGGCTGTTTGCTGTTGATGCTTCAGTAAATCAAGCCCACATTTCAATAAGAAAATTTTGAGCAGTTAAGAAAACTGAATGGAACAATAATTAAAAATCAGCACTAATTTCACTGCCTTCTTTCCAAAACCTTACAAAATAATTGTTACGGTGCTCCTCCTTTCCTCAACCAATGCAAAACAAAGCTAAACCCTTCAGCTTTAGCTTTGAGTCTCTCTAACCGCCCCCCATGGCTAATTCTTCCCCCCACCCCGAAGTAATGCTCTCTCTTCACCTGTGTTCCTCTCTCCTTCAGAGGCTGAGCCACAGCTGGGCACGCTCACACTCACAAATGTCACCCCCGACAGCTTCAACCTCTCGTGGACCACAAGAGATGGGCCTTTTGCCAAGTTTGTCATACACGTTAGAGATTCCTATGCAGCACATGAACCCCAGGAGCTTACGGTGTCGGGAGGTGCTCGCAGCGCTCACATCTCAGGCCTGCTAGATTACACTGGCTATGACATTAACATTAAGGGCACCACCGATGCAGGTGTTCACACAGAGCCCCTCACTGCTTTTGTCATGACAGGTACCTGCCAAAAGGTTTGGAGTATGTTTATCAGTTGATAGTATATATATATATACCCGCGTGGATAGAAGAGTGGACTACAGCACTGAGTATCCAGCACTGATGCTTTCATTTGAAGCTTAGCGCAAGCATGGGTTCCAGCAGGCATGTTGACCTTAAAAAAATTTTAGGAGGAGTAATAGTTTAAAGTTATTCAAGAGCTCTCTGGAGTCTTTCTCTCATGTGTTATGATCTTTTCTAGCTCCCGATGATTAAGGGAGAAATTTGTCAGTACTTCCACCTATACATCCCTTATACCTCCCTACACCTATACATCTTACACCTATACATCCCTGGAGGCACTCAAAGCCTTGCTGGATGTGGCTCTGGGCAGCCTGGTCTGGTGGTTGGTGACCTTGCACATAGCAGAGGGTTGAAACTAGATGATCATTGTGGTCCTTTTCAACCCAGGCCATTCTATGAACTCATCTCTGAACTCATCTATGTATGAATAATTTGGCCAGATTTTATCTGGGATTAGTGAACATCACATGCTGATATAGTCAAATAAATACTACAGTGTTCACATTCTGTGTATGACATGGCCAGTGTGCACTAGGGCTTGTCACACAGACATATGGAAGCCTAAATAGGATTAAAGCAGAAATAGAGGCCTTTTCAGTTTCCTCCTCACTTCATTAATGCACAGTGGGAGCACTCCTTGAAGGAGCAGCATCCCTCGCAGCACTGGGGCCAGCACTTTCTTGGAAAGGCAGTGACTGTGATCCCTTCCCTTAGGGAGCGTGATTGCATTTTGCAGCAGCTTTGGCCTGCCACCTGATGAATGTTGTTACAAGTCAGGAAGTGTTTGCTTTCAAAACTCTTTTGTTTTAAAAACAAACCATGGGCATTGGTGTTTTGAGAGGAAGCTTCCCACAACAAGGTAGACACGTGGCATCCCACACCACAGTTGGATGTGCCAGCAGTTTGCAGAAACCTCCTGGGTTTAATATACTGGTGTCACTCCACACCTATCCCAGGGATACTCAAACAGAGTGTCAATGTCATCAGCTGTGGAAAGTCAAAAAACAAACCTAAAACTCTTAGCCAAAGAAAATTTTGCATTTAACTGACTTCTCCTCTTAAGTGAGTGGAATTCGAATGATGGAAGACTAGATGAGTTAATTCCTAGGCCAACACAATGTGGCTTGTCAAACTGTTTAGAGAATTCTAGCAATGCCTGGGGTGCTGTGTCAAGGCCAGGGTGTAGCAGAGCCAGCTGATCTTCCTATTTGACTCATCAGATTTTGTGTGAGCTTGACTGTCGTGTGAAAATTTGGCCTTTTTGTCTGAGAGACGCAGTGGGAAAGTTTTGAGAAATTGGTCCACAGCTCTGAACTTTGACAAACGGATACAAACTGATTATAGCTGATGTAAAAGAAAAAAAAAAAGACCCCTCACTGGAATTTCTTTAAGCTGTCAACATGCTACATTAGCAGCTGCCTGTGAAGCTCTTTGAACAGGTTATTGCTATGTTCTGTGATCATTAGCCCCTGCCCTTAGCTGGTGCAAATTCTTGCTTCTCTCCTATTGCCCACAAAAGCAATTTTGCAAATGTTTAGTCCTTGCACTGGCTGTGACCTGGCTGATGGATGTCCTGCTTCTCGCAGTCCTGCTGGCATCACTGACCCTCCACTACTGGAAGAAAAGGCTGGAGATACTCGTGTGAGGTAGAGAGGAAGGAATGCAAGATACAGGAACTGTGAATGTCAAGGTTGAGACTTGTCCCTAAAGCAACCGTGGTGGAGGCAACTGAAAGGAAATGAAAGCTTTGTGCATAGCAGTTTTAAAACAGTTTTGGTTATATCTGCCTTCTAGTGCATGTGCAACAAGAATAATGTGCTTACCAGTTGAGTTTTGAAGGAATTTCAAAGGAGCTTGTGAGATGAGGTGTTAAGATGTGCTAGAGGAAAATTAAGAATTGAACATTTAACTTTGAGAGGCTCCATTGAAAATCCTGGTCTTGTGACCTGGGCTAGACACTTCAGTTAATTCCATATTTTGGGGGAAAAAAGTTGTGGTTTATGTCTGGTGGAATCTGTAACATTTTCTAATTTGCAATGTTTTTTTTTTTTCTTGTTTTCTTTTTCTGCTTCTTTTTTTTTGTGTGTGTTTTTGCACCTTCCCTTCTTTTAGAGGCCATGCCCCCACTGGAAAACCTAACTGTCTCTGATATTAACCCTTACGGGTTCACAGTGTCGTGGATGGCATCGGAGAATGCCTTCGACAGCTTTCTTGTAGTCGTGGTGGACTCTGGCAAGCTGCTGGACCCACAGGAGTTCCTCCTTACGGGAGCCCAGCGGCAACTGAAGCTTAAAGGCCTTATAACTGGCATTGGCTATGAGGTTATGCTTTATGGTTTTGCCAAGGGGCACCAAACAAAGCCCCTAAGCACTGTGGCTGTTACAGGTATTTTAATGTGAACAAATTGTTCTCTTCCACTTTTTTTCTTTCTTGCTTTTCTTCTCACACGGAAGTTGTTTCATGCAATCCATTTGCAAAACAAACCTTGGCTTTTGCATCCCTTTCTGCATCGTGGCTACACATAACTCCTCATGGTTGATCGGTTCACCAGTGAAATTCCATTCCTTTTAACTTGATGTTTCCTTTTTCTCTTTGTGAGGGATCCTGTAGTGACGCATGACGTGGGTTGAGGGGTGAAAATTTCTGCTATGTTCATGCAGGTACTTCTAACTGGAGTCTTTCAAGAGAAATAGCTGCATGCGGGAGCTCGTCTTGTTAACAGCTGCTGGGCACCTCAGCATTCTCCAACTTGCCAACCATCGGGATCTTCAGGAGGAAATCATCCTGGTTTTCCTGCCTATGGCCTTGTTTCTTTCACTTTCTTTGTGTTCCACACACAGAACACAGTGTGGTCACTGCCAACCACAACGTTGGCATCTCTTTCCACAAAACCTTAGCTCGTGTTCTCAGCCTCATCGTAACTGCTGTCTTCCAGCAGCATTTGAATAATTTTCTTGAAAAGTTGTTGCAGACTGATTCTCTAGCCCTATAGCCCTCAAGTCTCATCTCCATGTTGCTGACGATGCAGCAGTAAACCTGACTGCAGGTTCGTGAGAAAATAAATAGGAACATCTTCCTCTGGAAGATAAAAGTGCATTGGAGATGCTCTAAGACATTAAGCACTCCAACAGCATTTCTGTTGGTAGAGATGCTTGACCATACTGAGCTGAAGGTGTTTTGTGGTTGTTTAATAACTTACAGCTCCTGGGATCCTCTTGAGTGGGTTTGTTCACAAAGGACAGCAGGTCTTGCACATTGCATTTAAATGTATGAATTTTCATGTTTCCCCATTGCTGCTTCAGCATTTGTTTTACATCAAAGTGAAGGGTTCTTCTGATCTGAAGCATCACAGAGGCCAGAAGTGCA
Source organism: Tragopan temminckii (assembly GCA_028571105.1). Classification (NCBI taxonomy): domain Eukaryota; kingdom Metazoa; phylum Chordata; class Aves; order Galliformes; family Phasianidae; genus Tragopan; species Tragopan temminckii. The sequence goes on along the minus strand of JAOWBP010004368.1, from coordinate 2,495,694 downwards.
TGGAATAAGGGTTTTGCATGAAGGAAAAGACTCTTTCAAGAAGCTTCTATGCTGTCTTCCTAACAGACAGAGGCCTGACCACGTTACAGGCATGCCTGCAGATCTATATAACAAGAGCTTGTTTTTATCATATATAAAGGTTTCACATGCAATGGGTAACTCAATGAAAAGTAAGGGACCAATGCACTTCCAACTTACTATCAGCATGTGTAATTTTGCATGGCAGAGGCAAATGATGTATTTCCATGTAGTGGACTTACGATGGAGTGAAAAGTTTGAATGAGCCCACACACACCCTCATATATATTCTTTGGTATGTGTAAAATGCTAATGTTCTTTTTTTTTTTTTTTTCAATAGCCAGCAGATTCTTTCCCTTTCTTTGAACTGTGGTTGGATGCTTGCAGTATGCTATAGCCAGACCTCAGGAAGGTCACTAATGAACTGATTCAAACAATCACTTTTTTCCCCCTGCTGCTATTTTCTCCTTTTTTAGAGGCAGAACCCGAGGTCGACAACCTTCTGGTTTCAGATGCTACCCCAGACGGCTTCCGTCTGTCCTGGACTGCAGATGATGGGGTTTTCGACAGTTTTGTTCTAAAAATCAGGGATACCAAAAGGAAATCTGATCCACTGGAACTCATAGTACCAGGCCACGAGCGCACCCACGATATAACAGGGCTGAAAGAGGGCACTGAGTATGAAATTGAGCTCTATGGAGTTAGCAGTGGACGGCGCTCCCAACCTATAAACTCAGTAGCAACCACAGGTATTGTCTTTGTGGTAGGAAAAATGTGTTCATACCTAATTCTGTTAACATTTCTCCTTTTCCTAGGTGGTCTGAGCGGTTACTGAGACCTTCAAACTGTCTCCTGCATGTCACCTACCCAAGTTTTGATTGTTCATATTGTTTTTGCATGAAAATATGCAGATTCTGGTCATGTAAAAAGTTCCTGAGGCTTAGGTTGAATTCTTCAGATTAACTTAAATGAAGAATGGGTTCATAATTTGAATCATTTCATTTGGGCACTTTTGAATGGAACTTCTCATTTTTTCCCCCATCAATATCATGATGTCATTTTGAGATATTTAAATGTGAAAAAATGAAGCAATGCTCTTAGATCCAGATTCTCTCTTTAAAAAACGTGGGGCTTACTGATTTGAAAATGCAGTGATTTCAGATCAACCTAATTCTGGGAGGAGGGGGATGAGAAGAGGATGGTTGAGTTCAGTGCAAGAGGAAGCCAACAGAAATGTGTAAAAGATTTTGTGTCCAGCTATAACCCACAGCAAAGGACCAACAATAACTCAGTATGAAACAGCTTGCCCTAAAATAGCATGACCTCACAACTCACCTCAGTGTCTGCGGTGGCAGTTGTTAGCACGGAAAGGCACATTTCTGAGCAGCTCCACTGTCTGCCATCACAGCCCTTGAATAAACACATACCCACTCACCCGGACATTTACATGCATCCATCACAGGACACCTTTCTCTGGGCTCATGTGGGCTGTCTCATAATGGAGAAGGATGCTTGAAGTCAACTGCACTTATTAGTGACATGTCCCCATTTTCGCTGACTTCAGGATATTTATGGTAAACCACTAACTGTTATCATTTTCCTCATGACTACATTCTAATTTGGTCCTTTCAGGGAGATTTAGCACACGTCACCTCACGGCGCCAATAGCCCCAAAGATGTTTTTCAGCTGTAAATAGCCCACGGATAATTGATAATAGAGTTGGAGCCACAAAAATCCAGCTAAATAACTCAAACTGCATGTTACACTGCATTAGATAGCTGGGACCACCAAAGCATCTAACTAGTTTCTTATTTAGGAGTTGGCTATTTGGAAAATTGTGCATATTTATAAGAAATCCAGTTTAATGGCAAAGTAACATTTGCTACCTCTGCAATGGGTGGCTTTATTCTAGCCTGTGTACAGTGTATGAGCGAGCAAGAAATAAGTGTCAGAATGTCTTCAGCCTTAGTAAAGGAAGCAGAAAAATCCCGCTAGGAACAAAGACTGCCAGCAAACAGACCAGCAAACCTAACCCAAACATTACCATGGAAATGAGGTCATGAAAATGAAAGCTGAAAGGATTGAAAATCCCACTCTGTATTTATCACTCCTCCCTTCTTCCCTACATGGGCACATACCCTTGTGTAAACATATGCAGTCATCAGGGATCAGATCTGCTACTGGTGTAAATCAGTGCAGTTGAAGACATCTGCTTTAAGCATCACTAAGCAACCCTCTCTAGAGGTCTGACCTCGTATCTCTGCATGCGAAGCCATCCACCCATTGGAAGGAAGGAGAGGGAGGAAAGACCTCGCGTGTTCACCATTGGGTGCACTGTCCTCCTCTGTGGTTTCCTTCCTTACTTTCACCAGTTCTGCTGTAATAGAGGACATCATCCGTAAGATCACTGCAGAGCGAGGCAGCATTGCACAGAGCTGCAGTGCCTGATCAAGTTGGCATGAACGAGTTTGCACACTGGTGCTCTCAGAGGAAGTGTCTCTTGGAGATGTAATTCAGCCCTCAGCAGGGTCTGGTGGCTGTGTGCCAGTTAATATTCTTGCTAAGAAGTGTGGGACTCATGCTGCTAATTTCCTCTTCTTTAAATGGTGTTTTGCCACATTCTGATGGGGTTTTTCATCTGAGAGGATCCCAAAATGCTCTTTATATGTGACAAATGTAGTCTGATGCTTCCTGATTCTTAGTAGAGGAAAGCCAGTGAACATATTCTTGTAGTCTGTTAGTGAGGAAATAATATATTTAGCGAAACAAAAAACAAACAAACAAACAAAAAACCAATAATCAGAGCTCTGCAAGTATCACAGACCTCACAGGCAGTCCTCAGTCTCAGGTAGAGCTAATGAGGAGTGGTGCTGGAGGATAATGCTAATGATCTGTGTCTGTCCAACAGCTGCACTGAGGTTTTTTTTTTGTGAGAAAAAAACAGAAGCACCCTGGCCTGCTTTTTTTTATGCCTGCTTAATTCTGGCTTTCAGGTGGCTCAAGATGGTTTCACTTGCTGCTATTTCATTTCCCTGTGCTCAAAGGAACCACTCTGTTACCTCTCTGGTACTCATTCAAGGACTGGTGCTTGCCAGCAGGGTCCCACATGCTTTGTTTGCCATGTTTGCTCCTAGGAAAGCAGATGCAGTTGGGGTAATGGGGATGTGAAAGTCTTATGTAGTTAAGGCTTTTCTTACTGTTATTTGCTATGCTGCAATTTACCTGGTACAGCAAACGTGTATGAAGTGTGTACCTGTGGAAGTGTGCACAGCAGAATTCAAATGCCATGGTTAGGTGCTTATTTTCTGGATAAGGCTGAAGTATCCGTGTGTGTGAAACCCCAGAATGCTGGACCAAAGAGGGCTGTGGTCCATGAAGTTATCCATCACAATTTAGATTGAGTAACTGGTTTAGGTGTCATGTAGCTTTGCTAACCCTACCTTGCTTTCTTCCTTCTCTTACTCTTTCTTTCTCTGGCTTTTCCATGTGATCAAGCCCCCCAAGCCCAAAATGCCTTGTGAGAAATGATTTACATTTCTCTTGAGGGCTCGGTTGTTTTTCCTTCCTTGACTTTCGGTTGATTTACTGCATTGCTGCTGGAGCTTTGGGGACACATGGAACAAACAGCCCTCTTTGACTTCTCTCCCGCAGACACGTTCTTTCCAATCTGTTCCAAGCACAGTCACTTTTTTTTCCTTCTATTGCCACCTTCCCCTTGCCCACAGCTTGTTTCCACCACTCTTTATGCGGCTTATGTTTGGGATCTGTCGCTGTTGTGCTAATGACTAAGTCAGTATGTGTGGGCTGTTTGTTTCTTTTCACATTTCAGCGTTGTTTTGGTTACAGTCAAAAAAGCAAATTGGAAGTGAGATGCTGAGTGTAAACTTAGAAGTGGCAGATCCCTTCACCATGTCCTTCCGGAAGCCCTTACAATCACGTTTTGCAGTAGTTTACTTAAGCTTTAAAGTAGAATGTTTCAGATTGCGGTACGCATTGGTTTGCATCTTCAGATGGGGTCATTTTGGTAACACTCATTAGACTTTTTTTTTTTGCAAGGCTAAACTACGAGGTTGTACCAATATGTCCCAGCTTACCAGTCTTATTTTATACAGGCAAATGTCGTGCTCAGGTTTGGACAGGGTAAGGTTGGGCTGTATGGCAGAAAGCTGCAGTGGTACCACAAGTGCCTTTCCTATGTACCTAAAAAAAATTGTGGTCTCTAATAGTGTTTCCAAGAAGAAAACCTAATATTCTAGGGTTAAGCCAACAGAAGTTACAGGCAGGCAGTGCTTGTGATGATGGTTCCTACAGGGGGAAATGAGCCTGGGTCTCTTTTAGGCATCCTATGGTAGAAGCTGTGTGCTCAAGGAGAGGCATCTCTGCATTGCTAAGGGTTGCTGTGTGTCACAAATAGGGCTTCAGAGCTCAACAGAAAGACTAAAAATCATCCCAGTGAAACTAGGTTAGAAAAACTGACAAGTACAGTGGTGATAAAATAGTATTCCTGTAAGCGTTGCTCCATACACTGAAATAGCTGTTATTTTGTGGACACTGTGGTATTTTTAAGTTAGAAAGTACTGTAATATTACTGAAAATGGAAAATTAAGACCGAGTAGATTATTGCTCTCAATGTGTGATAAAACCATTAAGTGGCACTGCCCGCATCCATGTTGCATTGTGGAGTATAGATAGCATCAGCTCCTGGCACGCAGGAGTAATGCAAGTCACAGCACCAAGGACTGGCAAACAAATTATTGACCTTTTCTCTCTCTGTGGTGTGTTTGTCCTCTCTTCTCCACCGACAGTTGTGGGATCTCCCAAGGGAATCTCTTTCTCAGACATCACAGAAAACTCTGCTACAGTCAGCTGGACCCCCCCCCGCAGCCGCGTGGACAGCTACAGGATCTCCTACGTCCCCGTCACAGGCGGTGAGTGTGGGGACATGGAGGGAGATGGTAAAGGGGAAGGGTGAAAAGTGTATCTCAGAGATGGCCCTCAGAACGACAACCGTAAGCCATGGTTATCAGACCTCTCAAAGGTAGTGATATTTCTTAGTAATCCCCATTGTTGTTTCAGTTCATTCATCATATCCCTGTTTTAGCGTTCTGCTTAAACAATTTCTTACACTTCAGCACGTTTTTAGCATAACTTAGAGACATCTCTGGAAGGGAACAACTACTGAGCAAACACTGCATATGCCAGGATCATAAAAGAAGTGCTTTTAAATAAGGCAGGTAAAGATATAGGTCTCTAGACAATGTAAATGTACATGTATGGTGATCCCACAAAAGAAAAGAAATGACCTACAATAATGATCGAGCATTTGCCCACGTGTTCTGCTGGAATAAACCCAGAATTTGAAAGAAGTATCTGTCATGAATCGTCACAACTTACAATAATATACAGTATATCTTTGTTTAAAATGGGATGAGTGTAGGAGAAACTCATCAGACTTGGTTTATCTTTGTCTGTCCTCTGCAAGAAGCCAAGTCGTTTTAAACTAGAAAGTCCTATCCTTGCAGGTGTAAGAACTTGTATGCAGGTAGTGCTGTTTTCATCTCTTTTATAAAGTTATGATATCAGAAATACTGGTTTTTTTCCTTACTGTTGGCATACCAGTAGGAAAGAAATAGAAACCATTGTCTTAGAGCCAGGTGTTGTGGCCACAGTTTGTTTTCCCATTAGTGGTTGTAACAAACTGGGGAAAAATTCAACTCCTGTACATGTGAATTCACATTGATCACAATGTGTTTAACCTGAAACACGCTTCTTTCAAGCATTTATGGAAAACTGCCATTAATCCATTGACATTTACATTTGTCCTAGGCACTCCCAATGTTGTTACAGTCGATGGAAGCAAGACAAGGACAAAGCTGGTGAAGTTAGTCCCGGGTGTAGACTACAACGTTAATATCATCTCTGTGAAAGGCTTTGAAGAAAGCGAACCCATCTCTGGAATTCTGAAAACAGGTAATACATAAATAACAGGTTTTTATATACGTTGTCTGCGTCCCAGAACAGACTCAGGAATGAAAGACTTTGATCTTGTCCCCTCTTTCCTTTGTGTCTTTGTACTTCAAGAGAGAGCAGAGCTTGCTGATTTGATCAGGCTCCCACTCTGCCAATGGCAGAGCTGACTTGCAGTGGGGCAGAGACACTCCATGTGTTTACAGTCCTAATACACAGAAACGAAAGGAAGTTTAATGAATACCATTCTACTGATGTGGGAGTAAAGAACCAGCTCTCTGGGCAGTTCAGCCCACTTTCTGTTGTGTTCTCCACATCACCCAAATTTGCAACTGTGTCCTAAGCACAAAACATCCTCTCTCTTGTTCTCTCTTGTTTTTTTTTTCCTACAATATACCTTTAAATATCCCCATGGGAAATGTTTTTGCCACCATGAAGTCTCATTTGTTCATTATTTTTGGACTCTGACAAGTGTTCAGAGAACTGTGACAAGGACAAGATGATGTATATTGGATAATAAAGTGCAATTTATAGCCTGTTCCAGCCATACTGGGGGCAGGCATCTCTCCCAGCATAGGGAGAGCATAAAAGGAGGTGCAAAGCAGAGTCCCACAAGGAAGTAAGGCACGAAGTTTGGATGGTTAGCTGGCTGTTGCATTGGTTTATTTTTATAAGTGCAGGGCAAGCTGTTGGAAGGTCACAGTGGCTATCAATTGCCGTCACTTTAGTTATTTTTCCCAAGCTCTGTAGCTCTGTCTCCTGAGTTCGCTCCAAGAAGCAGTCCAGACTTGAGGGTGTTGAGAGAAATATGTCAGCTCTGACAGAGCTGTTAAGATTGATGTTATCAGGACTGATCTGAGAATGCAGTTAGTTATGTCTGTTCCCAGTGTTTAATCTTTCCACGCGTTGACCTCCCGTCTCCAGTGGAGGCATTTGATGTCTCTTTATAGGCACTGACGTTTTTTCTGCAGAGCTCTACTATTCCAAAGGGAACCATAAAAGCTGCTGCGTTGAGCAGTAATGTTTGCACATTTTACATTCTGTGGTTACAACAGAGAGTTGCACGGAGCTGATAGTAATTGCCAAATTCCTTCATCATGTTATCGTTTCTTCCAGCTCTGGACAGCCCATCAGGACTGGTAGTGATGAACATTACAGACTCAGAGGCTCTGGCAACCTGGCAGCCTGCAATTGCAGCTGTGGATAATTACGTTGTCTCCTACTCTTCTGAGGATGGTAAGAAGAGTTCGTGATGGGTCAGGGAGCTGTGATTCCAGGAGGACAGGCCCAAAAGGGAGCGGGTGGCTGTCAGTTGATGGTGATGCCTTGCTGGAAGCATGTTAAAAACCACCAGTTTAGTTAACGCTTTCCTAATTCAGGCATGAACAAGATACTTTTGAACTCATGAACTTCTTGGAAAGGTGCTATAACTCATATGAACACTAGAGAGTGCTAACACTCCTAGAGAGGGCTCTGCTGTTAACCCAGGATCACCTGGAGGAGCGCACAGATGAGCACAGCACGGCATGCCTGAACGACTGCCTCTCTTCTGTCTTTTCTTCTTAGAGCCAGAAGTCACACAGATGGTATCAGGAAACACAGTGGAGTACGACCTGAACGGCCTTCGACCTGCGACGGAGTACACCCTGAGGGTCCATGCTGTGAAGGATGTACAGAAGAGTGAGACCCTCTCCACCCAGTTCACTACAGGTGCTGTGTCCCACCCTGCTGGGAGAGGAGGCAGGCTGCCATCTCCTTGGTCCCACAAGGCTTACTTTCCTCTACTCACACCACCTCGGCCAGCATGTGTGCTTTTTGCTAGAAACTTGAATTTTGAAAGCACTCACACCATGTTTTTAGTCATAAAATTTAGGATGACTTTTTTTTTTCTTTAATTTTCAATTTCTGCAGAGGAAAAGCGTGCTTTCCTAGCCTGTATTCATATCCTTTCTTTCCTAGCCATATTCATAACCTCTGTGCTAAACTGTATCAGTGTGTGATTGTAATTTCTCTGCTCACTCCTTCAGGACTCGATGCTCCAAAAGATTTAAGTGCTACTGAGGTTCAGTCAGAAACAGCTGTGATAACTTGGAGGCCTCCGCGTGCTCCTGTCACTGATTACCTCCTGATCTACGAGTCCATTGATGGCAAAGTCAAGGTAGAGCACTTATATCCAAACCTGAAGGCCTGTACCTCAAAACTGTGCAGTAAAGACGCGCCAGAAAGGGTTCTGATTTTCAGGGAAGCAGATTGCCTGAGCATGCTGAAAATCAGTGCTTTAAAGTTACACACACACACACACACACACAAAAAAAAAAAAAAAAAAAGCTTTTTGAGGTCTGGAGAATGAAATTTATCCTAAAGGATGATCCTGCTCAATTGTTTTGTGAGCTGCACAGTCACCTATGCAGTGTGTATATTCAAATTGTGTAAATTTTGTGCTGACCTGCTTTTAAACCACGCAGCTTACAGACTGTGGCATGAAACATTCACCTCCATACAACTTTCCTGAAGAAAGTGAGCAGGAAAAAAACCTTTGAGGAATACAAGTTTTGCATGAAATAATATAAATGGTTAAAGATACAACCATAATCACCACAAAAAGAAACTGAACTATGTTGCAGTTCCACTTAGGATGATTTTCTCACTGCATTTTCCATGTGTTGTTTATCATCCCCATAGGAAGTCATCCTAGACCCTGAGACGACCTCCTACACCCTGACAGAGCTGAGCCCATCCACTCAATACACAGTGAAACTCCAGGCACTGAGCAGATCTATGAGGAGCAAAACAATCCAGACCGTTTTCACCACAAGTAAGGATCTTAGAGTGTGTAAGCAGATGAAAGTGCAAAAGTCCCATTCTCCTGAAGCTGTAGTATCATCTGCTTCCCTCAAACAGGAAGGATGACCTTTGTTCCTTTATATCCAGCCACGTTATCTCTGTAGTCTTCTTTCTGATGAAACATCCTGCCTTTCCCATGTAAAATCCTAATGGCATGTCACATTTTAAAATCCATGCTGACCCCTTGAGTTAGCTTTATCTTGGTGCATAGTGAGTTGTGAGAACAAATCAGCTCTTTAAATTGAAATGAAGCAAACCACAGTCAAACACACACATCTGTTCAGGAGTCTTTGGAGCTGAATTTCTGGACAGGCTATTTTTCTCCTCTTTCTGAGGTCAGTTTGTGTACTGTCACACTGGTATGTCCATTCCAGCTCTAATAGGACAGCCCTGTGGTAAGTTGAATTCCAGAGTAGATTGGGTTCTTTGAAGGGTACTTCACAGGTGACGTATTTGGCAGTCACTGGTCTCATTGACACACCTTTTGTATTAACTATAACACCTTGCCTGCCATTTGTCTCCCTTTTCACATACCCAGCAGCACTTTCAACCATCTCCATTGCTCCATCTGCCCTTGTATGAACTTCAGCCCAAAGACTCGTGGAAGTCACACAGCCCCCATTCTGCTCCCAGTCAGTCCCTATGTAAAGCAGGGTGACACCAGAAATAGAGAATTTATCTGTGTGTTCAAGAGACATTTGGTTAACTGACATGGGTTGCACCATTTAAATACTGAGCTGGCAGATGTACTCCCCTCATAACAGGGAGTAGTTATATGGCATTTATGGTGCTCACAAAGTGTAGACAGATGTGCAAAACCTTACCCAAAAGAAAAATGCACGTTATCTTATGTTTATCATAATTTTTTGTGTGTGTATGATAGCAATTACGAGCCAGTTTCCGGGCTTAGCACATGACTATGCCGTTGATCACCATGAGTCATTTGAGTTCAACAAGTTAATTATAATTGCTGATCTCTCAAGGACTGTTTTCTATTTTCTTTTTTTGTGCAGCTGGTCTTCTTTATCCTTATCCTAAAGACTGCTCCCAGGCTCTCCTGAATGGAGAGGTCACCTCTGGGCTCTACACTATTTATCTGAACGGAGACAGGACACAGCCTCTGCAAGTCTTCTGTGACATGACTGAAGATGGAGGCGGATGGATTGTGAGTAAAAAGGGGAGCCCATGGCACCCTGATGTGTATCTGCATGTGCCAAGAACAAGGATAGTAGGTCCTATCCCTGCTCTCCTTCAGCACTGCTCATACAGCTCTGTTACTGGAGTATCAGTGAATGGAGGAGAAGCTGAAATGATACCTTAAAAACAGATAGTAAAGTGAAACGAGGGGAGACTGATTCAATTTAGATGGGAAGGAGAGTTTAAAGATGCAGAGAATAGAAACTAGAAGACCACATTACTGGGGGAGTCTGAGGATGGAATAGAGAAGCCTTACTTAAAAAACATAAGGAGTGTTGACCAGACTTGCTCTGATTCAGTAACTGCAGTGAGACTGCTGCCTGAGTGATAGGGGCAGGGGAGCAGCAATGCCAAACTCTGCATTGGCAAAAGCCGCATTGCTAGCACTCCTTCTGTCTAAGGCAGTTTGACTGTAACTCTTCTTGCATGCTGTGGCTGTAGGTGTTCCTGAGGCGCCAAAATGGAAAGGAAGATTTCTACAAGAACTGGAAGAATTACGTGGCCGGATTTGGAGATCCTAAGGATGAATTCTGGATAGGTAAGTGGAAAGAATTTACCTTATTCTAGAAAGCCCAAACAAGCAAAGAAAGCCCAAAAGACAGGGTGCCATTCTGAAGCCTCTGCTCAAGTGACAAGGGTATTTAAAGGGGAACACAGTCCAGGCAAAGGAGGAGCAAGCTGCAGGGCTGAGATAGCCAGGTCCAACCCAGTTCCCTTCATAAATGTTGAACCTCTTGGGTGACCAAATGTACCAAACCA
>JAOWBP010004368.1:2449785-2472225 GCA_028571105.1 Tragopan temminckii | reverse complement strand
TTTCCACTGAATGTCCTCTGTGAAAATAGAAGAAAAAAAAAAAAAAAAGAAAAAAAAAAAGAAGCTATCTAAAGTATTATTTAAAAAAATAAAATAATGAGCCCCAGGGGAACATATGACACCACCACCTCCCTCCTCCCGCTCCGTCTGCGCTGTCACGTACAAGCATACGCTGCCCTGTGGGAGGGCCTCTGTGAGGAATTTGCCACAGGGGCCGGTAAAAGCCAAACTCATTCTTCTTGCAGCTCTGCAACCCTCTGCTCCACCGGCGCGTGGCGATGGCTCCATGTGGCTCCGTTCAGACCGACGGGAGGATGGCGGATGCTCCGGTCATGGCCGCGCTGTGATTTTTTGCCTTTCTCTAACCTTTCTCACCACCTATCTGTTTATTAGGTCTTTACAGCACTTGCGGGTTTCTGTAAAATTGCAAAACAACAAATGTCCCCTGGTTCGCAGGAAGCCCTACAAAACCACACCAGCAGCCTGACGGCGCGACTGAAGCGCGGTGACGCCGTGCCCTGCCCCTGTCTCCCAGCCCAGACAGGCACACGGCTCCTTCACCCATCATCAGCGAGCCGGCACCACCAGTTGCCCTCCAGGTCTCACTGCCCTGCAAGTCTCATGCTGAAGAGCGCTTTTGGGTTGTCCTTGTTATTCTGCATGGGCTGAGCCTTCAGGCTGCTCCTCCGTACATCCGGGCTCTGCCCAGATGTTCCAGTGCCCCCTTAGCAAAAGATGAGTCACTGGGGAGAGACAGCGTCTTCCAGGGTGTTCATCACCTATTCCTCACCTATTCCACCCCTTCTGAAAAGTCCTATTTCTCACTCGCTGTTACAAGGTAAAGAGTGTGATGTGAAGACAAGTCCTGTAGCAGATGTCTGTAAAAGCTTCCAATGGAGTGGAATGGCCTGAAAGGAGACCTTGTAGAGGGGATAGTATAGAGAGGGTTAGGGGATGCAATGAATTCTGGGCTTTACTGTCATCCCAAAAAGGGGATGTATGAAAGGGCATTGTGAAACATCGAATGGATGAAGTCAGGCAGGGATGGATCCAGTTCTTTAAATAGAATCATAGAATTATGGAGTCACAAAATCTAGAATCATGGAATCTAGAATCATAGAAGAACCCAGGTTGGAAGGGCCATTGAAAGATCATAAAGTCCATCCTTTTTGGGGAAAAAAAGGAGACTAGATGAGCTTGTCTGTCCTCTAGGTAATCTACCTAGATGAGTACACCAACACAAAGCCTCTCTTGATAAAGTTCTGCTCATTGCCTCTTGTCTTCTCCGTGTGGGTCCTTGTGTAGGAAGAGCTTCCATCCTCTTTGTAGACCAGATTTAAGTACTGAAATACTGTGATGAGGTCCCCACCCTGAGCATTCTCTTTTCTGGAGTGAAAAGACTTGCATGGCCCTCCCTTGGACCCTCTCCAGTCAAGTCAAAGGATCACTCCAGGAAAATAAGTCCTTCAAAACAGAAAGTAAATGAAAAGCACATTTGTTTTATTCATTGCACAATTAAATTATGGATCTCATTGGCCTCAAATAGGAATCAGATAACTCAGATGAATGACCTCTATATTTTGTCTGTTGCTTATACTCTCTCCCAAAGTATTTGATAACTGTGAATTGCAGATGGTGTATTGAGCTAAATGAATATTTGCTCTGACTGTCAAGAGCCACTTAAAAAAGCATTAACAGAGGTCACCACCCACTGTCTTTAGCCACTGTAGTGAGTCAGAGCACTGTATTCAATCTGTGTCTACTCCAAAATATTTGATGTACGCATTGGTCACATTTTCTAGTTCCTATTGTTGCTGCTGTTTCTGGGGCAAAAACAAAATTACAGCTTCCTCCTTATCCACCTAATACTGAAAGGATTGTTGGTCTCTGACGAGGGCCTGATCAGGCTGAATTCACACTTATTTAATAGGTGCTCTCCTGCTAAAATGAATCCCACAGAGGGGATTTTAACTTGCAGTTAATTGCAGGAGATTATTATCAGATATTTTCCTACTCTTTCATTCTGCTTATGGTATTAAGATTTGTGCATACTATTTAATAATAATTTATTGAGGTTGGGAGAGCGTTGCTCAAGTCTGTGCTCTGAATTAGTCAGAGAGGGAGATCGTATCTACAGACGTTTACAGTACTCATTAGTATCTTCATCACCAGGTTAATGAGTGAGGAAAAATGCTTCTATCGCTCACCTCAAGCTTTGGCAAGAGCCAAGCCTATCAGAGGTGTCAAAGCAATTCTCCTCAGCTCTGCTCTTAACACTAATCCTGCTTACTTCCAACGCTTCCAGAGGTTTTCAGCACTTTGTGGTTTCACCACAACCATTCAGCAAAATTCAACTCAAATTCATGAACTGACTCGGCCAGCCCGGAAGTGCCTTTTCCAATGAACTGATGATTCACTGACCCATCTTCTCCCATCTTTAGAGCCGCCGCATTTAATGGAAGCTCTTTGCTCAGAGCGATGACTACCACAACCGATTCCACCGTAGGAGTGCTGAAAGCATAGGAGTGGGCTGAGCAGCCTCTAGGACTATCTTCTTGTGGTAACCCAAACACTCACAGCACCTCCTCCACCACCTCCTTTCAATTAATCTAACAGATTTATTGCCATCCAGCCACTGCTGGATGCCAGGGTTAGAACCGCCAGCCCTCACAGTCTCCTTATGATTGGGATGTGCTTTGATTTGTGGGTCCATCACATGAGCTGTCATTTTGCTTTCTGCCTGTCTAGTTTCCTTTCCTTTACACTGCACAGTCAGCTGTAGTTCGGGCTAAATATTCAGATTCTGACATTATACAGAAAGGGAGGAAAAAATTCTCCTCTGCGGCCTACAGAAATTTCTTGTTTGCACAGAGGATGTTACAGCCAGCTCAGGGCACACAGCCTTGGCAGCCCCACCACGCTGCCTTCATCCCCACTCTCTGCTCCTCCTCAGTCCCCCATTGTACATGTGAATGTCCTGCCTGGCTCCAGACCACAACTGTATAATTTCTTCATCCTTAGTTCACCCACCTTGAGGCTCATGTCAGGCACCCCATAGACCCAGCTCCCCCCTCCAACTCTCTGCCACTCCCACGTGTTGCATCACGTAAGAAAGAAGGCAATCTCTTGCTAGCAAGGCAGCCTCATCCTGTGATGCTTTAACACAGCCACCAACAGTGCAATGTGTGGCTGTACAGAGGATATTCACGGCCTTCTCGTGGCCTACACTTAATTTCCAGTGAGTCCCAGTGCATTTGATAATGTTACCGTATCAGATTTGGTGGTAGCAGAATTGAGAAGCCCCATTCCCAGACACTCAGGGACTGAGTCTTTCAGGCACCCAACCATCACTTGCAGTTTCAGCTCCTTACTTCTCCAGCTCTTCACAGCTCTGCCCGTCCCCACCTGCTTTGCCTGGTGGTGGTCCCACAGCATTCTCCCCATGTCTTTGTGCACTGTCATCTGATCCTTATTACACTGAGGTGTAGAAACGTGTCACAAAGCAAAAGTCCCTTTCTTCACCACCAAAATGTAGCAAATGGAGATCAAAGGGCTTCATTTTTTCCCGTGGTTTCAAGCTGAATAAATACATAGAATAAATAAAATAGTATCAGGTTAAGATTTCCAAAACAACTTATTGTTTTTCTAGAAAAATGAAATCATTCTATTCCCCAAATGCTGAAATGATATTTTCAAACTTATTAAAATTTAAAGTTCTTTTTTTTTTTTTTTTTAACGTTCTGAAAAGTTTTATCAGAACGGCCACTTTTCTGTGAGAGGGTTTTGTTTTCAGCGGAACAGCATTCTTTAATGGTGGGGAATTCACCATTGCCAACTAATTGTATCTGCTTTGGGCTGAGGCTCAGGAGAGCAGTCCCAATGTGCAGTATGACTGTCACAGGTCACATCCTTCAGGCAAGACTAACCCTGATACTCAGAGTCACCGTGAAGGCCACTCTAAAAAAGCACTCTAAACCTTGTACTGGCTGGTTACATCCACAGTAAGCCCCAAATATGCCATGGCACCATGACTCTTCCATGGGATTAAGTTTCATCTTGGGTTTGGTGAACCTCGTGGCACTTATTTACTGGCTATTGCTTGCTGGAACTCTGTGCCACACCTGGAGCCCATCTGGACATGAAGAAATGCCTCTGGGTGCTTCAGGAGCACCAGCTCCAGAGTCCTTGCTCGTGCCACCCATCCTTGTCCTTTCCTCATGGTGCTATTCTTCATGCACTGGCACTGGTGGGCTTTGCTGCCCAACACTGGGTGTGCTGTAGGCAAGCAAGTTCATGCACTTCAGGCTGGAAGATAGAGTCGTAGCAACATGAAATAAACCAAGCTCAGTGCGTTAGCTTCCTATCAAACTTTGTATTGCCTGTTTAGTCTGCACATTCACGAAACCGTCTTGTAATATGCTTGTACAGCAACCAATACTGCATTTTTTCCATTGCTGGCTTTTACCACAGGACAAACAGGGCGTTGCTGAGGCTAAAAAAAAAAAAATTTTTATACAAGTGCAGCAATAACTCTGTTCAGCTGCTTACCAAAGCTTTTACGTCTCATTGCTATTTTTAAGACTGTGCGGTCTTTTGTGTCTCTGTTTGTCTTTTGGCAAGAAAAATGCATGTAGCAGTTTAGATCACAAAGCAGCAGCAATCACAGCTACAGATTAGTGGTTGGGCTGTGCTGTCTCCTCTTCCTCGGAGATGTGCCTGAGTGAATGACCTATATTTGGTTTGTGGCTACCCCATAAATGATACGTCTTCATATTATTCTTCATATTGACTAATAATAACAACAACAACCTCTTTGTGAGCTGTTTACCACCCACTTGTATCTATCCCCGAAAAAACCCAGAGGAAATAACGTGAGGTAACATTCTGCTTCTATTTATAATCAGAAGAAAAAAATGATTCCCAGTAATAAAGCAAATAGATGTTTATCTGCCGCAGCAGAAATGTTGAGTCGAGTTTTTGAAATTCCAAACTTGAAGTTTCCTCTGCTTGTGTCAAAGCTGTTTCATCTTCTCTCACAGCCTACACCTCCACCTCCTCTTTCTCACTGTCCTCACCCGACTCCTTCCCTCATTCCCTGGCTTTCCTGGCTGATCAGACACCCAGGCCATTGGGTGTCAGGCACTTCCCACAGCCTGGGATGGAGGACTCAACCTCCAAACTGGTTGAGATCATGGTAGAAAATCCACGGCACCTGGCAAAGGCTTCAGAAAGACACGCCGTTAGTCACTTCTCCAGCCCTGCCTCAGATCTTCTGTCTGTAAAACAGCAGAAACCAGGTAGACCTTTCTTGTAAAAATATATGAGCTGTGGGGAGGAAAATGCAGATGACAGTCATACTGCAACTGGCCAAAGGCATTAGCATGCCCTGCTCTGTGCTAGGTTCAAACATGTTGCTTTGCAGCACAAGCAGACAAGTTCAGACCAAGCACCACTGACTCCTCGTGGAGCGGTCATTGCCCCTCTTCCTAACCTCTTTCCTTCCTAACCTCTTCCCTTCCTAACCTCTTCCCTTCCTAACCTCTTTCCTTGTGCTTTCGGCCTGTCCAACTTAAGGCAGAATCATCACTATCTCACCTGAAATATTCAAGAGAAGAGCAGATGTGGCACTGAGTGACACGGTGTAGAGTGTTGACAGGCATGGGGTGATGGCTGGACTAAATGATCCCAGTGCTACTTTCAACCTTAGTCATAGCATCGTAGAATCCTTGGAGTTGGAAGGGACCTCTGAAGGCCATCTAGTCCAACTCCCTTGCAATGATTCTACGGTTCTATGAGTCTATGATTCTTCTCTTTCAAGGGATGCTGACAGATGGTGAGGCCATTTGTTGCCCTGGAGCAGTGTGTTGCTTTCTTCTCTGTGCTGCAGGGGAAAGCAGGACATGGGGAGGGATGTGTCCCTGGACACACATCAAGGCCACAGCGACGTGGAACCAACTTTCCTTTCAATCTGAGTTTTACTCATAGGCCAACTCCCTCCAGCAAATGGCTCAACCAAAACAAAACAAATCAACTTGTCAAGACACATCCTGAAACTACCTAATTACACTTGCAGTGGCCGCAGAGGTACAGGATATTTTTACGTTTTTGTGGGTGTCTGTAACTTTCAATTGTTTGCTGTGCTTTTTTTTTCTTCACTCGAAGGACTGTTTGAAGTTGCAGTTTCCCATCCTTCATGTTCTGAGAAAAATCCTCCGTTATAGATCTTTCCTGCTAAATAGTTACACTGGCATGTGAGAAAACGATTCAGCATCTAGAAAAAGCCCTTACGTGCAGAAATCTGAGCGATTTGTTCTACTTTTTAAATCAGACTGAGAGATGAAGATAATTGGGGTCCATGTGAATTTAAGTTGAGAAAATGAAGATTTTTACCAGTAGAAGTGAGAGTTAATACACGAGAACAAGCCCCAGGGCTTTCCTCTTCTCTATCTTCCTGTCTGTCTGACTCTGTTCCATAGAAATGAGAAACAAATCCATGAGGCTGGGGTTAATTAAGCATTGGCGTGACTCCTTGAAGGAAATGGCAAGTCCATCATGACTGGAAGACTTTGAAATGAAGGCTAGCTGTCTTTTATAATGAAATCTTCAAGCCTAGTCAAGTTTCTTGGTTGAGCTATGCTCAAAAAGATAATTTCTATGTAATTCAACAAGAGAATTAGTACTGATATATTCTGGATGACAGAATTGGTTCAGTAGGTGAGAGACAGCCTTCAGATTCAACAAAAAATAAAAACCAACCAAAAAAAATGTTTGCTTATGTATAACATAAAATGCATTATATTTAATGAAAAAAATTCTACAGTAAAAGATGTGTCTCCCATTTGTGCACCCTCCAACTCACCGTTATTTTCATTTATCTGCTATCTGACTTGCATAAGCTTAAGGCTGAAGCGATCATTAACGTTCATAGTAGTTTGAGCTACAAGTGCTTGATTGATTTCCTGGTCTCACTTAGAAGTGATTTCAGTTCTGTTCTCTACTGGAAGAAGTCACTGTTAATCAACGAGAGAGAATGCCAATGGATTCTTGGTATTTTCCTGTTCTCTTTAAACTCTGAAATATTCTTTACTGTAGAAAGAATAAAAGATGCAGACATGTCTATGCAATGCCACAGTGCCCATAGATATGCTACCGTAAGAATCCTTTGTTTTTCTCTGCCAGGCATGTATACAAAGGTATACTAACAAGACTAACACAAAGACCAAAGACAAGTCCAAAGTTCAGGAGACAAGGAGAACAAGTCAGACAATTTATTTGCTCTTGAGGCAAGCTGGTGTTGACATGATGCAGAGAACTGTCTCTTTGCAACCAGACGTTGGCTGTTAGAAAAGACATGCATTTTCAATCATTTCATTCTCAGAAGACAAAAGGGCATAGATAGCAATTCAAAGTGCTTTGGGACGTTAAGATTCAGAATTTTTTTTTCTGACTCCATGAAAATTTCATAATGAAACTCCAAAGAAAAAAAAAAAAAAAAAAAAAAAGAGGTGAAATATACGGTTTAGTCTGGAAACCATGAGCAATTCTGTGGTTTTGCTTGGGTTTGTACTGAAACTTGTCAAAACTAGGTAGTTGCTTCTCATTGCATCTTACCTAAAGATTTTGAATTCATTCATACCTGAAACTGAGAGTGAAATTCAGGGGGCATGAACCCATGTAGGGAAAAAGGGTTTGCATGAAACCGCAGGTCAGGTTTGCACCACTTTGAGTTGCATTGTGTTTGCTGCTGACTCATTGAACCATGGCTGGTGCTTGGTGGACTCCGTGACTCTTTGGCTACTTGGGAATTGTCAAGCTGCTGTGAAAAAAACATCTACCTGTGTGCTACTGTTCAAAGCAGCACCTTCACTTGCATGGCTGATGCACTGGAACAGGTTGCCCAAGGAGGTTGTGGATGCCCCATCCCTGCAGGCATTCAAGGCCAGGCTGGATGTGGCTCTGGGCAGCCTGGTCTGCTGGTTGGCGACCCTGCACATAGCAGGGGGTTGGAATGAGGTGATCATTGTGGTCCTTTTCAACCCAGGCCATTCTATGATTCTATGATTCCACCTGTTGTTTTTTTATCAGCTGGATACCCCTGTGTTGGTTGACAGACCTCTGCTGTGGAATCTGGGGGAAAAAAATATGGAGAATTGGTATTGGCAGAAAAAAAAACAAAAACATGTTTGGTACAGAACTTCATGTGGATGGGTTTTCCTCATTGTCCTTGGGACGTCTCAATGTCCAACTCTTCTGAGAGGGTGAAAAACTTGCTCTACCTGCCAAGTGTTGCAGACCAGAGGCAGTAATGTGTGACATTTGCATAAAGACATCAAAGAAAAATAAAGTAACCAAATTTCTTGAAAAAAAAATAATATCAAGAACAGACAGACAAGATTAAAATTTTCAGCCTAAGCCTTCATAAATTGAGACTGACATTGCTAAGGTTCCTGGGTGATATTAATTCAAAGGAAGCTCAAGTAGAAATGATCTGAATATCAATGGAAATGCACAGAGCTTTTGTATGCAGTGACTGGAATCAGAGACAGAAATACCAAATTTTATTCCAAAGAGGGCAGAAAGAACAGGATCCACGTTGGTGATGTCCTTCTTGTGAATAAGAAATACGGCTTTGATAAAAGCTTTGGGCATTTTTAGGATAACTGTTCTTGTGAGAATACTGTCAGTATTTTGCCTGATATTTGCCTTTTTAGGTGCAGAAAAGGACAATAGTCAAGGCTATAGCCCATTTGATTTTGCTTTTTCATCCTCCTGTGATTCACAAATCTGCTTTATTTCCTTTTTACCATCAATTTTTTGTGCAGCTTTGAACACATCACTTAAGCTACAGCTGAGGTGCCCTGGGCTGCAGCTTTACTGTGTGTGCTCAAATTCCTGAGCCACGTCATGTCAATGCCATAAATGCTCTTCAGTGAGCTCTGGTTGTCAGATGTTTTAAGTTGGAATGAGTGTGGGCTTGGGAGAGTCTGCTTTAAACTGCCTTAAGCATGAGCTATAAGGACAATCCCTCCTCAGACCAGGAGGAGACCTGAGAGAGCTCCATCACAAACACTGGAGTGGAGCAGTGACTTCTGCAATCCCATTATAGGGATGGGAAAAATAAACAGCTTCCCCAGCTCTTCTTTGAGAGGAAGAGTGATGGTGTTTCATTATTTTGAGGAGGATGAACTCATGAAATCTTTCAGCTTGCCAAAATTATAAATATATTTTCACGCTGCGTTTGTGCTCTTGCTGTGATGTATAGACCATTCTTCAAGCAAAATGTGACTCTGACTTTTCCCTTGTTCACATATTATTTCCCAATAGGGCTTAATGTACAAATGCCACACTGAACAGGTTATGTGCATTTCCCTTTTTATAAGACAAAGGGAGATTTATTAGCCAACAAAGACCAGCTTTCAGCTGTTTTTTATTTCTAATTTGCATACATTCCACTGCCAGCTAAATTCAGGTGTGATGCAGTCCTGCCCTTCTAGCACAGTTCAGCCAGAGTTTCCCCAGAAAGGTTTTATTATTTTGCATCTGACCTCCAAATCACTTCTCTCTCTCCTCAATCAGAAGCTTTCAGTACACTCCCCATGTGCAAGGAACACAAATAACAGGTTTTGACGTAACTGAGACCAACAATTCTTTCCTTCGGGACTCCATTTCTTACCATAGGCAATTACTGAAATTTCATGTTCTGAAATATAGCTCTGTAGCACAGTTTGGGTGGCTCCATTTTTGGATATGCTGCTTGAATCACACACGAATAGCCTATTTTCCAGGATGTGATGGGCAGCCTGATGGACATGAAGATTCTTCCCGTGTTATTTCACTGAATTTCAGGTATGCAAAATCTCCAGACAGGTCTCAAAAACCACATTCTAAATAAAATTGCATTTTTTATGTAACAGTGTTTTTAGTTATCCTGTCTCTTACAGCTTTGTGACTCACGTAGTACTTTCTTCATCTCACTCTCAGATCATTAATCAGAAATCAGAGAGAATTAGTATCCAGGAAAGAGCATTTCTGTTGACTCATAACAGCAAATGCTGCTGAAAGATAGCAAAGATTTTCCAGAAAAGTTGGGCAGCTCCTTCTTTGGGGTGGGAGCTTCATGGGAAGAACTGGTACTGCCTGGGATTCCTGGGACTCTAGTTGAGCAAATGCACTCTCTGACAAATCTGTGGAAGTTATTGCACTTTTACAACAGTTCCATTTGTACTGCTTTATTATTGCATTTTATTATCAATCTTAATGCCTCTGCTTTCTACCTGCACTTCCAGGCAAATGGATGTTACGTATCACCCTCGGTGCAAGAAGATGTCTTTCCCTCTGTAGCCAATTTTCAACTAATTTAATTTACTTCTTTTTCTATTGCCTTACGAGGCTGAGTGATATAATTCTTTTCAACAAGGAAAACAGTTGCACAGCATGAATAAACACTGCTTAGCTTCCCAAGGAGGTAATAGTGTGCAATAGCAGCTCTAACCTATCTTTTTCTCTCTTATTTTCCTCCTGTCTGGTGCCTATTTTTATTCAGTAATTTTACTGGAGAAGCAAAATGAGAAAAGAACACTGCTATTCTTGGAAACCTTCCAACGTGTTGCAAAAGCAGAAGAAAGCCTGGATGAGAGACACGCAGAGCCTTCCTCGGAAGACTGCTTTACAGCAACTGCCAACAATATCATCACAGCAGTGTTGGGAGTGCGATGCTGGAGTGTCATTTACTTCGTGCTGGGACCTACCTTGGATCAGGAGGAAATGAATAGGCACAGCTTCTAATAAATATTATATAAAAGAAATCTTTGTCACAGCCGAATTGCTGATTTTCAATGGGAATCCCATAATAACCATCTCACCAACAGGAAACGTTCCCTACCACGCATCAGTAAAGGTAGGGCAAGGTGGATGAGACCTCTTTGATCCATGGTTGCAAGCTCGTGTGCCACCCCTATGGGATCCAATGCCACAGAGTTTTTGGCTCCTGCTCAGCAGGAGGACCCTGCCCCATCTCCTTCAGCTTGGGCTGAGGTGCTGGGGACAAACACAGCAGCAAAGCACAACACAGGAGAGTGATTCATCGGAGGAAATTCAAAAACCTATGATTCATACCCTGAGTGCCAATGATGTTTTGCACTAACCTCAGTTTACTGAGGTTGCATTTCCATTTCATGTGATTTACAAAGCATCCGCATGTGCACTTGGGTGCAGTTCAGCCTCTTTGAAGGCAGGAGCCCAACTGCCCCATGTTGGCTGCCCGAGACCCTTAATTGGGGCACAGCTAGGAAGCATTCACAGTAATTAATGATCCATTGTGGTGAACATCCTCTGAGCTCTCTTAGGTCTTGAAAAGCTCAGGACGGGGTGCTGGTAGCAAACCGTATGGATGTAAACATGAATGATGGTTTGATAAGAAACAGACACTGCTCCCACTGAGGATAAAAACAGAAACTCCCAAAGGCATCTGTTCTCTTCACACCTCTGGATTTCAGTGTCGCTGGGCCACACGTCTCTGAAGAACTGGCCTTTAATGTCTGCCAGAAGGGTTTTCAGTTCTCACAGACTTCAAACAAAGGTGAATTTCCGTTGACCACATGGATGTGTTTTCAGTTCTCAGCAGTTTGGTTCCTTTCAGCGAAGAGGAGATAACTAAATATTAATAAGGGGATGGGATATTTTGTACTTTTCTGCTAAAGACACTCACTTGAAAACTACCAAGAAATCATTAGAACTGCTGGTTTTGTGGTTCATCTGTTTTCTCCCTCTCTGTCCTTTTAAGCAAAGCTCTTTGCTGCAGACGATGCAGCAGGTGCATCATATTAAGAACCAATGCTATTTGGCCTCTCGGCCAGGGCTTGTGAGAATGGATGCAATGCTGGTGAGAAGGCATGAAAGCAGTGACCTCAGCTTTGGAAAAGAAGCATAATCAGGCAAGTAGCGTGGTAACCCTATAGAGAGATGTTGGATGTAAAGGGTAACAGAGCATTGTACTGAAGTTATGTTTGAAAGTGCATCACCACCAGCTTGACAGGGAGGTGAGGTGGTTATTTACTGCCTAAGACAGAACTGCAGGAGTAGAAGCACCCATTCATCCTGCATTGTTGTCCTGCTTGAAAATCACCATCTGCCTTAGCAGCACACTTGCCTCAGCTGAGCAACATTTCCCTTCTGCATTTCAAGGTATTTCACCCTCCTCAGTGAAAGATGGAACTAATCTATTCATCCTGCTGTTACTTCGGACAGTCTTAGGTGTTTCCTGCCTTAGTAACCTCTATTGTACAATGTTGATGCTCTGTCTCCTAATTTTATTTATTTATTTATTTATTTATTTATTGTGATCTTCTCAGCATATCTCAAAAAACTGTCACTTTCAAATGCTGTGCTAATGGGCTGACTGAATTTATTTTAGAAACTAACAAGCCAGATTTAATCTGGATTGCATCTCTTAGCACAGGAGCTAATTTTTTCCATGTTCCCCCCCCCCCCGTCTTTCATTGATCTGTTTTTCTTTTGTGGTTATCAGCACTGCAACATCTGCTTTTCTACTTATATGTAGATTTAGCATGAGTGTTCTGCCCTTGTAAAAGGAGCTGACCATGCACATCTCTGTGCAGACACAAAAACCTGCAAGCCCACAGTGCTCTCCTCATGACACCGAAGATGATGTGACATTCTTAAAACTACAACACCATTATCCTCTTGTAAGTCATTTTCCTTGCTGAGTTAAATACCTGCTCGGCTATGAGCAAGAGATGCTTAAGGTCTTTTCAAACACAGTAGATGCTGCCAGTCACTGCAGTTAAGCAGAACTGGATTAAATAGAAAAGTACTACCTTTGGTCTGGGACTCTTATATGCCAAAGTCAGAGAAACCTGGATAATTATACTGAATAAATAACTTTCCCTGCTTTTTCTGTTCTGACATCTTTCACAAGGCATCTCTGGTTGTGCTCTACTGAAGGCAAGTTGCTAGGTTAGATGGGCCATTGGTAAGATCCTGTTTGGCCATTCTGATGAACTTATGTCACTGATCTGTGAACTGAGAATAGCTAAGACACAAAATACCCCTCATCATCTGGTTCTGTTACCAGCTATCTGGCTTCAATAAATATGAATCAAAAGAGGGCACTCGTTTAACTGCAAAAACTATCAAAACAACCAAGTATCTCTGGAGTTGGACTAGTCTGAGAGCAAGGATTCACGTCACATAAAAAGTGCAGAATTAGGAATTAATTAGGAATTACTGGAGATTCCACAGTGAAAAGGAGTGGAAATATTTCCAGTGAAAGAAATTTCACTTGGGTTCCATGAGAAACCCCATGGCTAAGTGCTAGTACCAGTCTAGAACTGAGGAGAGAATCATGGGCAAGCAAGGAGCCAGGACTGATTCATCAGCTGCAAATAAGTCAGAGCATGGAGATGAATACAGACACTCTCTGTGGGCACATCCTGACATTGTGCTCGTCTACTCTGTTGTGACTTCTTTCTTTCCCTGTCTTTGCCTAAAAATTGCATCCTGTACCAAAGACACCTTCCTGACACGTTTCTGTGAAAACCTGCAGACCTTCAGAGGCAGGAGCAATACCAAAGAATGGAGAGTTGCCAGTGTGACATTCACCTAAAGAGGGATGGAGAGAGGATCTGGGAAACTGCAGGCCTGCCAGCCTGACCTCGATAGGGAAGGTCATGGAGCAGATCACTTTGGGTGCAATCACACAGCATGCACAGGACAAGCAGGGGATCAGACCCAGCCAGCATGGGGTTCCTGAAAGGCATGTTCTGCCTGACCAACCCAGTCTCCTTTTATGATGGGGTGACCTGCTGTGTGAATGAGGGAAATGCTGTGGACATAGTCCGTCCATACTTTAGTAAAGCCTTTCACTCTGTCTTTGGAGAAGCTGCAGCCCGTGGCTTGGACAGGTACACTCTTTGCTGGGTAAAAAAACTGGCTGGATGGCCAGGCCCAGAGTGTTCTTGTGAATGGAGTTGCATCCAGCTGGTGTCTGGTTATGAATGACGTTCCCCAGGGGTTGGTACTGGGACCTGTCCTGTTCAGTATCTTTATTGATGACCTGAATGAGCGATTGAGTGCACCCTCAGTAAATCTGCAGATGACACCAAGTTGGGAGGAAGTGTGGATCTGCCTGAGCATAAGAAGGCTCTACAGAGGGGTCTGGACAGGCTGATCGATGGGTTGAGGCCAATGGGATGGAATTCAGTAAGGCCAAGTGCCAGGTCCTGCACGTTGGTCACAGCAACCCCATGCAGTGCTACAGGACTGGGGCAGAGAGGCTGAAAAGTTGCATGGAGGAAAAGGATCTGAGACTGCTGGTCAACAGCCAGCTGAACATGAGCCAGCAGTCTGCCCATGTGGTCAAGAAGGCCAATGGCATCCTGGCCTGTGTCAATAATATTGCAGCCAGCAGGACAGGGAGGGGATCATCCCTCTGTACTGGTAGCACTGGTGATACCACACCTCAAGTGCTGTGTTCAGATTTGGGCCCCTCACTGCAAGAAAGACATCGAGGCCCTGGATGGAGAGTGTCCAGAAATGGACAACAGGACTGTGAAGGCTCTGGAGCACAAGTGTGATGGAGAGTGGCTATGGTAACTGGAATGGGTCTGTCCAGGATGCTCTCTACAACTGCCTGAAAGGAGGTTGTAGCAAGGTGAGGTTCAGCCTCATCTACCAGGTAACAGCAATAGGACAATAGGGAATGGCGTTAGTTCCATCAGGGGAGGTTCAGGTTGGATATTAGAGAAAACTTCTCAGAAAGAATGGTGAGGCACTGGCACAGCTGCCCAGGGAGGTGGTGGAGTCACCGTTCCTGAAGGTATTCAAGAAACACAGAGATGTGGCACTGAATGACATGTTTTAGTGGGGATGTGTTGATGGTAGGACTTGATGATCTTAGAGGTCTTTCCCAACCTTTATGATTCTGTGATCTCTGGATGCAGAGCCCTGGAGATCACAGTACTGGGATGGTACAGAGGAGAACAAGAGGTTGCTCTGTGCAACAGGAAGGCAGTGCTCCAGGCAACGTACTGCACCGAACTATAGCTGCACTGAGTATAAAATGAAACAAAATTTGCATAGCTCTCTTTTTCACGGAAAGCCAGTAGCAGGGAGGGGGCACTGATCTTAGTAACTATTCACCTTCTGACATCAGAAACCTCCGATGCAACACACAAGACTGCTGTCGCGAAATCCCTGATCACGAACATGAAGCTCCTTCCCCTCCTCACAGCTGCGACCTGCTTCACGCCCCCAGCTCCCTCATTCTTTGTACCACAAGTGATGAAGTTTTTTTTCCAGATCACATGAGCCAGGATGAAGGGGAAAATCCTGCCAGGAACAGAGATGGGCTGCGACCTGAACCTGATCAAGGGGAGATACAGACCAGTACCCTGAGAGCTATATAAGAAGGTGCTTGGCACAAGAGCAAACACTTTTTCAGATGAAAGACTCCCATGAATCAGCCATGCATGTGAATGAAGACACCGTTTCAAGAAGGCTTGGAGCCACTAACAAAACTTTTTTGTATTTCATCATCGCTACCCTTGTTGCCTTACTCGTCTTTGCATTAGCCACCATCATGGTCTTAGTTATCCGGAGGACGGTAAGCAATTCTTACTTCACTCATTATCTTTTTCCTTTCTTATTTATTTTTTTAAATATAAACTTCTACTCTAATCCAGAAATTATCCCATGGCTGGAAGGTCAGTCTCTGGCCCCTGTTATGAATTAGGGGGAGAAAAAGACAGAAAAAGAGAGGGAGATGAAAGAATTTTCAAAAAAAGAAATCCTCCGTGGGTTAATTTCTAGCATGTGGTGTCTTCTCTGAGAATGGAATTGGAAAGCTCATAATGCAAGAGTCAATCCACCTTCTGTTCAGCTGGTTCACAGGAGAAGTGGAGCAGAGGTACATCAGTGCCTCAGTGTGTGATACCTGGTTTGTGTGTCGCCTTTGTTTGTGGGTCTTCCTTGGAGACAGGAAAGAACTTTAAACACCACATTAGAAATTTCATAGCTTTTAGACATAAAATCTGAGTGCTGAAGGACCTCCACAAAGATTCAAAGAATGAAAGCACCAGCATGGGGCTGCTGAAGGAAGCTGGCCGTGGAAAACAAAATATGATTTCTCAGTACAATATTTTCTCTTACTAAATTGATCTTGTGCAATTTGTGTGTCCGTGTATGCACATTACCAAGAAATTAAGCCATTAAAGCTTGACTGATGCTTCTTTAAGTTGTACCAGTGAGGAGTCATTTACCTGAAATCAGTGCTCTTCCAAAAGGGAAGCAGTTTGTGCACAGTTAGAATGAGACATGGGGGGTTTCAGGTGATAAATATTGGGATATTAAGGGAGATCTTTAAAATAACAGCTTGGATAATTACAGAATTGCCAGAGCTTTCCTATATAATTAGGCTTTCATTTGTGCTTATTATGAAAGTAAGCATTAAATTACCTCTCCATCAGGATAAATGCAGTTAGACCAGTTGCCAGAGGAACAATATTACTGAAAGAGTTGAGATTTTCATTTAAAAGAGTAATGACATTACTGCAGCTGCTTTGGAAACACAGCTTGGCGTAACGAGAAGGCAGGAAGCTGAGGGGTGAGAGAAATGTGAGAAACAGAGCTGCAGTTTTACAGCATGAGGGGAACTGGGCAGCAAAAACATAGCTCACTTCTTGTTCTTGGGAAACCAAGAGACCCTCAGTCCAGAAGCAGCAGTCATAGAATCATTAAGGCTGGGAAAGACCTTTAAGATCATCTGGTCATTCTCCATCCGTCTCCATCTTGAATTGATAGACCAGGGAGTGAGTGTGAGATTCTGATCCTGTGTGAGAGGCTCCTCAAGAATCACCAGGGCTTGCTCCAAAACCATTTGGCTCCTGGTGACAACAGCAGTGTAAGGCTGGGCAGAATGCAGTCATGGCTGGGCTGAGCATCCCGTAGCATTGACTCCAGCAGCTCCAGGGCTGGGGGTTGTGTGGTTATGGGAGTTCAGTGAGCAATGAGTCCAGTTGCTGTAGGAAATACACCATCACCAGCTGGCTTTGTTGCTTTGTATCTTCTCAAGAGAGGAGCAACGTTTTACGTGATCAACCCTTTAGGGTGATTCGGTTTTCTCTCCAGATGTCAGCTGGGTTCTACGAGTGAAGCACAGGCACAGTGCTGGCCTGGTGACCCATGTCTTGGCTGCCACTGCATTAAGTGGAGGCATGTGGTGGCATGCAGAACACACAGCCCCCCAGCCCCATTGCAGGGACACGGAAGCTGTCTGCTCATCTTTCTTCCCCTCTTTGATGAATTTATGCTTGCCTAATTCAGGGTGAAGGAAGGTGTATTGAAAAGGGGAAAATCAAACTGTGTAGAAGCAAGGCTCTTCCCTCACCCAAAATGCAGGTGATCTGAGTAACAGAAATATATGTGAAAGACCAGAACAACAACAACAAAAGTCAACCATTATTCCAAGGCTGTTTCTCTGAATCTAGCATCAGTTACAACACACATTATTCATTGCCCTGCAATTTCCAGCACCCCAAGAAATTTTCTCTTTGATATTTTGTTTTCAAGAAAGGCACCGGGGCACAGTGTCAGACCAGGGAAGTGACATTTTTTGGAACAGCGTTCAGAGCTGAAGTCAGTTCAGTTCTCAGCTTTCATCTGCAGAAGCAGCTGGCTTTGGGCCATTCACTGATCTACATCTCTCAGAACTGACTTTTATTTTTCTCTCAAATAAGAACAGTTGCTGCAGAGAAGACCTTAGCTTGCATTTTCCTTCTTAATGCTGTTAGAAGGGCCCCAAAAGCCCACACACTTCTGCCTGCTGCAGCCCACTGCTCTTGTGTATACATGTATATATATACACGTACACACATCTGTGTAGATCTCTCTCTATATGCAGAGAGAATATAGATACAATACGATCTATCACAGAGTGAAAACCAGTGACAGAGTAAGGATGAAAGTAATTGTTAGGCACACCATCTTAATGAGATCTTACACTGTACTGCAAGCTATGCTGTATTGGACACCCAGCCCATGGGGTGCAGCTCTGTGGATTTGGGTGAAATTTGGGACAGCCCATCACCGCTCTGCATTTTGTCGCGGTCCTATTTTCAACCTCCCAGCCACTCGGGCAGTCCCACCGGAGCCTGCTGGCCCCCTCTGGTGGACAGCCCTGACAAAAAGGAGAAAACTCCGGCAGCTGCTCGTGACAGCAGCTTTGCCACTTGTTGTGGGCTGGGTTTGGGCTCGGTGATCCCTGTGGGTCCCTTTGAGCTCGGGGTATTTTGTGATTCTATAACAGCACCAGTGCGTCTCAGCTTGGGAAAATTGCTTGTAAATATGTAAGGGAAGGAAGAAAGAAATGACTTTCCTTTGCACTTGATTATTATTTTCTCTTTCTGTTGCCAAGTGAAGACCGAGATCCTTCACTGTCAACACCCGAGCACGGTCAGTTTATTGTACTGAATTGTTCCTGAGCTGGGGTCATAGAATGTAACTTTCTTGAGCTCCAAGTGCATGTCTTTACATTCCACGTTACACCATTACAGCAATATGCTGTTAGCAAACAGCAGTGCTAAGTGGTATTTCAAAGAAAACTCTGAAGCTTTATTTGAATGCCTCATCAACTGCCACTAAAATGATCTGCATTAGTATCTGCTGTTTTCAGCCACGGGGGAACTTCCCAGGTGAGGATACGATACATCAATTCGTTTTCATTTTTCTCCTGTTGCCCTGGCTACAAAGCAAGCTGTGAGCCACCAGCCCCATGTCTCTGAGAAGGGCTGTTGGGCCAATGCCTCCTGACGACTACGTCTCCATCACCATACCGAGCACTTGGCAGGCAGCAGTGGATGTGCTGCCTGATATCATTCAGCATATTCTAGCTGGGGATACAGCATCTCTCTGTCCTGTGTATAAAGGCCTTTAATTCCTTGCAGAGTACAGAAATGCTCGTAGATTGCATTGGAAAGTAACATTTCCCCAAGCCTTGAGTGTGTGTGACAGAGACAGCCCTATACGAGGGTCCAGGATGTGAGCAGAGAGGATCCAGCAGGTTCTCCTGTGCAATACTGTCAGAACTGCTCTCAGCCCGAAATCTGATGAGACATAGGGGAACCAGGAGATTTTTGGAGGGAGGGTGTTGTACAGAGGACCAAGAGGCCTATAAATGCCAAATTTGCCAGACTACAGATCTAGGTTCCTGTTCAGCTCCTAACCCAGCAGCCTTCCCGCATTCCTTGGGAAGATCACCTGGAGAAAGTCTTTGACTCAGCAACAGATAACTGTTCCCTGGTCTTACATAAGTGTGAGAAGAGAAAACAGGCAAACAAATATGAGATGCCCAAATCATGAAGCAGCTACACAATCTCCATCTGTGGTATAGAATGTTTTGCTGCTAGTCCAAATGATAACATTGCTTTGCCTGGAGCAGACATGGCTCTGCACTTCAACTACGGTTAGGCCAAAGTCTAATTAAATGTGTTCTTCAACATCTAAGGCCATAAGATTAAGTATCAGAAATGGTCACAACATGGCTTATGTCACTGTTCAGATACCTTCTTCCTTCCCATACCACACATTACACTTACACTCAGAAATAAAGTACGCATGTTTTAAGTCCCTTGAGATCTCCAGCCCACCATGGATGAAGCGGTTTCCCATGTATGCAGTCTGCCTCATTTCTGCCAGGAGAAACAGAAACAGAAGCAGGACCACAGATGAATCCCACTGGCTCTGATGGGTGTCCAGTCCCAGTCCTTCTCCAAGGTTTCAAAGCCACATTGGAGCTTTCAGGACTTCTGCTTCCAAAACAACACAAAGAAAAGCCACACATCTGAGAGTTACTACATCAGAAAAACAGATTTCTATAGACTGTGACAAAGAATGAGCGAGAAAGGAGTTTTTCAAGAACAGTGGAGGTGTGGCACTGAGGGACATGGTCAGTGGGCATCGTGGGATGGGTTGATGGTTGGACTTGATGATTCCTAGAGGTTTTTTCCAACCTTAATGATTCTGGGATTATAATTTGGCAAAGCACAGAGAGCTTGCTGGAGGGCTGTGCTCCTCAGCAGTCCCTGCCCCGTGATGCTCCATTGGAGCCATGTGTTCTGTTATACCTGGTGCTAGCTCTGCATTGCCTTCCAGAGATGTGATGGAAACTTGTAGATGCAACAGTAAAGCAGTGATCTGCTTGAACACAGAAGTGCTCTACTCCCAGAATAATCACCCTCTCTCCCACATCTCTTTCAGGCAGCTGATCCTGCCACAGAGGGCAGCACAGAACGGATCCGCAAAGGTAAGAAACCTAACCTGACAGTCTGTGCAATTCCTTCCATCTGTAATGCAAATATTGCCCAGGATCATGAGCAAGGCAACTGTGCGCATGGCACATGAAGGCATTTCTTGGTGAAAAGCCAAGGCACTGGAAAAAGAAAGGAAAAAAGAAAACAAGATTTTGAATTACTCAGTAGCTCAGGAAAGCAGGGCATGGCCGAGGAAGGCACAACCATTTCTGAATCTGCTGTCAGGTGTCTTTGCTGGCTCTTGCATATATGGGTGTAATGTCCCCATCTGCACAAGGACATACTTCAAAACAACAGGACCTCCTCTTGAACTCCTCTGGTCTGTCTCCCATAGAGACAGTTACGTATTTCTTACCCATTTGTGGGGAAAAGGAAAGAGGGAAGGGGTAGATCTAACAGAGGCAAGTGCAGAAATGCAGCAAGAGGCAAGGAGCGGGAATTTAAACAGGCAGAGCGTGGACTTGGGGAGCCCAAAATAGGAGAAAGCTTTCTAACCAGTCAGCAGAGACAGCGTGCCCAGATTCTGCTTTTTCCCCAGTGTAAATCAGAGCAGCTCTATTTGCTTCATTGCCATTTCCTTCTTGGTTCCACGGCCCTTGGCACTCAGCATTCTGAGTTCTTGCTAAGATGATTCCCAGTTGGTGCTGGAGGATAGGAGACAGCATCACCTCCCACTCTACAGATGGGAAAGCTGAAGCAAAGGAAACTGAAATTCAAGGCCTAAAAAGCCCTTGTCACATAACCATCTTTTTCTCCACCTCCATTTTTGCACACAGGTGACATAATGCCAGATTTAGGCAACGTACACTTAAACTGGGAGAAGTTTTGAATCCAGGGCTCTTCTGCATCGGGCTTTCCTCATGCCACACAAAACTGTCCCTGCACATCACACTGCCCTTTCAGAGAACTTCTCAGCAGCCTCACCATCATCTGTTGTGTATAAAAAGTCCAGTTGAACCAGAGGGGTTTTCTTTTCCCATGAGGGTGCCTGCAAAGTCCTGCTCTCATGGCAGTATCCTACCTCCAGCTGGAAAGAGGCAGTGACAGCCATGGAGTGGTGGCCAGGGACTGGCAGAGGAGGGACAGGGGCCATCTCCTAGGTTGGTGTTAATGTGAAGCAAAGCTCAAGTGACACTGGCGTTCCCAGAGTAGAAAGAAGTCTCACTAGTCCAGAAAAGCATCTCAGAATGTAAATACATATATATATTTCCAAATCTCACAATCTACGCCAATTGCTCCTTCTCCCCATCAAGGCAGCAGGAGCCTGTTCTCTCCAGGAATTTACAAGGTGTTGTTTCATTAGGCAGAAACCGTTTTGCCTTTGGGTCAATATCAATGGCAGGCTCCCTGTCGCTCTGAGTTCTGCTGCCGAATCTGAGATTAGCATAAAGACAAAGGAGGGGGTGACAAAGAAATGCCACAGGGCAGGAAGGGCTGCTGGAAGCTGTCTGCAATGGGTGCAGGTGCTCCATCAGCCTATCAGGTTCTGTTGCACAGCTTTGGCAGGGTAATGGAGCGTTAAAGTGTGAGCAAATTACAATGGTCTTTTATTTTTCTCTTAAAATGCATAAAGCAGAGCTAATTGATTAATAGAACCCAGCGGGTAATTTACAGCAGGGAGCTCTGCCAGGCAGCGTTTGCTGACTCCTAAGCAGGAGCTGTGAGGCCCCATCCAGCAGCTGCAGAGCAACAAACTGGGACTCCACACTGCAGGACAGGGACTGTGCTAAGGATTTGTTTGCTGCTATCTCTGCGCCTTGAGCAGCCCCGGTGTTGGCAGTGTAATTTGGTTCACAACAGGACTTGAAGCCATGTGTTGAAAAGTGGCCGAGGTTGGGTGCTGAGCCTTGCTCCAAGCCGTCTGATGGGCAAGGTGAGGGTGTCTGTTTGTGCACAGCATCTCAGAGATGCTCGTGGGGGTGCAGGATCATCCAGCGTGCTGATGTGGATGATGGTGCCATGCTGTCAGACTGAAGGGGGACTGAAGGCAGAACAAGGGGGAATGGTTTTAAACTAAGACAGGGGAGGTTTAGTTTAGGTATTAGGAGGAAGTTTTTCCCCCAGAGGGTGGTGAGGCACTGGAACAGGTTGCCCAAGGAGGCTGTGGATGCCCCAT
>JAOWBP010004368.1:2402097-2436199 GCA_028571105.1 Tragopan temminckii | reverse complement strand
CCTTCTTTCAACAAAGATAAACTACATCCCAGAAAGTGCAAGCCATGAATGTTTCACCAACACCACACTTTTTCTCTTTGTTTTTTTCTCTGGAAAGTACCAGTTTCACAGAAATGCTTGTCAGCAGAAGTTGCTAAGATCAGGCTGGAATTTCTGATCAAAACCCCAGAAAGACCAAGAGATGAACACAAAACATCCAGGTGGCCTGGCTGTCCCCAGAGACAGGTGGCCATGGTAGCAAAGCCCCATTCCAGGTCCCCTGTGCTGGAGGAGGACCCAGGAGTCAGCCCCAGCCCCAGTGCTACGCTCCCCATTACAACCAGTGAAGAAACCCCATTGCTCGAATTTCCATTGCTTGCTACAAGAAATTCAGTGGCGCTCATAACATGCTTCTGGTGTGCTCCTCTCTTTGCTGCAGAGATGCTGCCTTTTCAATAGGGAATTTTTTTGGGAAAGTGGAAAAGCAATGGTTTTGGGAGCCATGGCTGGGGAGAGAAACTCCTCTGCTGGAAGGATTAGTAGTGCCAATAGCCTTGATTTCACCCAAGGGAGACTGAATGCCTTATTCCTGCACCAGAAGTCTTGCAAAAGGTTTTCTGTTATTCACTCACTTTTAGTTGGAACTGGAGAAGCTCTGAAATGAATCCTGGAGAACTGCAAATACTTTCAAAACTCAGGAATGATTTAAAGCCAGATTCAGCCATTGCAGTCTGCAGTTGCTGGACTCATCTGGAAAATTCTGTGTAACTCCCCAGTAGGGGCAGTCCCCGTCCCCTCCAAATTAAATCACTCCCTTGAAAGAATGTGTGGAACAGCATCAGTCACTGAGCAGCACTGGGACTGCTCACTCACCCACATTCCTATGTACATTCCAGCTCTGCCTCACTCTCCTTCTGACATCAGGCGGTGATTCCTCTCTTAATAACAAAAAAATCCACATAAAATTTGTGCCAGGCCTTTTCTGTGCTATTTTCTTCCCATGCAGAGGGAGAAGGAAAGTGCAAGCTGTTGGCCAGTGTTTCCTCTTTCCTTTTCCTCGAGTACATCTCTCTTCTGTGCCACTCTGTCTGTGCCAATTACACTTCCTGCTGCCTTCCCCTTGCTGCTCCCAGGCGGTGTCATGCAGCTGAGAGCTCCTGTGTCTCAAAAATGGAAGCAGACAGAAACTCATTAGCAGAAGGACACTGGGACACCATTGCCCCCTTCCTCTTCTAAAGGGATAAAACCACATTTGTGGGAATTAGAGAAAGAAGAAAATAGTTTTGCAAGTTGAACACGATGTTGTTTTGACTTGCCAGATCTTGGGATGGGTTTTGGCAGGGGTTTTCCAGAAAGGCAAAAAACAGTTGGAGCTGAACATGCAGCTTGCTTAGAAATCCTCTGGCACTTGATTACCGGCTCTCTCAGATCTCCGTTTGTGTCTCTGACTCAGTATGGCTGTGCTCCACCAGCACCAGAGTGGTCCGACTCCAGCACCAGGTTTGGTGGTCGCCCTGTCAAGTGCTGGTGGTGTAACACTCATGGTATCAGGGTGACAAATCCCACCCTCCCACACATCACGGGGCTGGGGCCTCCCAGGCAGGATGTAGGGCAGGCAGCATGGCTAACCAGGTTTGTCTGGAGGTGGATGTGTTCCTGGCCTGCGTAAAGGCTTCCTTTCCCTTCCCTCATCTTAGCACACCTCACTCTGTGTGCCAGTGCTTGGTTCTGCTGTGTCTCAGATCATACACCAGACAGCAACAGGACATCGAGTCTGGACTCAGGATCCCACTGAGAACCTTATTCAGCATGCAGTTCACTTTGCATTCGCTCACGTTCATTCTTCAAGCTCTAACAAGTCAAGGGCACCATTTGAGTCCATCTCCATTTTCACAAGCACTGTTCAAGGTGCATCCTTGCCCTCACCATCCCCCAAAAGCACTTGTACAGAGTAAGCAACCATCTATGAAAACATTGCCTTGTATCCCACGTGAGGCTTATGCCCCCTGACCCACAATAAAACACATCTATCTTCATGTTAGCTCTACATCATTCAAGGGCACTGCAAAAATTACAGTGATGACCCCAAAGGGGAAACTTGTGATGATGATGAATATATTTGTAGAAGACACAGAAGTGTTTATAAGGCAAAATTTCCCTATTGGATGTGTGTGAACCAAACCCCATGGAATACAGCACCTGTGACTGTAGTGGTACAGGCAGATTCTACAGTACCTTTGATTGAGTTCCAATTATTTCCCATGAAAACACAAGATAACTAATGCTAACAGGCTGAAGATATCTGGGAGAAATTCCAGACGTACATCATGCATAGGGTTATGTATTTCAACCACAAGTAAGGGGATGTCTTCCAATGAACAAATTACAAGGAAAGGTTTTGTGACGTGTCATTTTGCTGATGTATATTCTTCTCAAGCTGAATTTCACATTGCAGTGCATTCCTTTTCAGAGTGTTGCTATTTAATCATAATGGAATATTGGAATATTTCAGTCAATTGGATATTTGAGTCCTGAATACTGAGTATTTCCAATATTTGGAATATTTCAGTCGATTGAAATGATTTAATCTTGACGTGTGTGGTATCAGAAATTAGGACTCAGTAAAAGCCTGGACCAGGCTCTGAGCACTGATGGAGTTGTGGGTGTCTGCTCATTGCAGAGGAATGGGACCAGATGGCCTTTATAGGTCCCTTTCAGCTCAAACAATTCTATGATTCTGTGAAAATGAGTTAGAAGGAATAGGTAAAAAAAATCTATACACTGGAAAATAATTATCTGTATTATATAATGGAACGTCTTTTGAATTCTCTTTTAATTAGTTTATTAAAAAAAAATAATCAATTAAACATCTTAAGCAATCATAAGCACTGATTATTCCCATAATCTTAACCTGAAACTGCTGAATTAAAATTTGCAAGCAACATCCACGTATTTATTCATATGCTTCATCACAAGCATTACTCTCATGACTCTCCTTGGCCTCAGTTTTCCCTTATTATCCGTGGAAAGGTAAAGCTCTCCTCCCTTCGCAGTCACAGACTGTCAACCACACTATGCAGCTCAAGAACCATTTTGATTTTCACTCTTCCCCACACCAAGTCCCCGGCTCAGTGCAGTGTGAGCGCAGTGTGAGGCCATACCAACCCAACCCACCACCAGATCTGGAAGAGCCATTTTTGAGGCTGATTTGTGGCCACGGCACATGCTCACCACATCGTTTGCTTCTGGCAAGTCATTAATGAAGTCACGCAGCCTGATTTTCATTGTAGTCAGGCCTGGACATCCCACAGCTGGTGGTGAGGAGAGGAAAGCCTCTAGGTGCCTTTCCTGCTGAGCCAGATGTCATAAACTGGAACACTTCTTTGGGAGTGCTGGCGTTTCTCCTGTTGCTCTTGTGTCTTTCCTTAACAGAACGGGAAGAGCTCTTTGCAGCCCTAGTGTTTGCCAGCAGACATAAATCATGTCTTGGGTAGGAAGGGACCTTAAGGAATACCTGGCTCCAACCACTGTGCCATGGGCAGGGTTGCCAGCCTCTAAATCAGGCACCAGCTCAGGCTGCCCAGGGCTCCATCCAACCTGTCCTTGAACACCTCCAAGGATGGGGCAACGACGACTTTTATGGGCAGCCAGAGAATTTGAATACCACATACAATATCTGCTTGGTTTACGGAGTGATTTTGCATGTCATCTTCCCTGAGGAGACAACAATGCAAAACACACTTTACTCTGAGAAAATCTGCATTCACCCAATCTTCTCCTCTGACGTCTGGCATGGTGCTGATACAGTGACTGTCTGCAGTGATGGCAGTGAAAGAGATTGAAGCTTTTGTTTGATTTTGTGGTGGGTTGGTTTTTTTGTGTGTGTGTTTTTGTTTGTTTGTTTGTTTTTAATTTTGTTTTCTTGTTTGGGGCTTTGTGGTTGTTTTTGTTTTCATCTGGAATCTTACCAAGTCTCTTTTCAAGCCTCGCATATTTGCCATTTAATCTCATCCATCTGAAACCAGGCAGTATGAAGGCAAGATGGTGTTCAGAAAATCATTTGGGTGAGGAACAGGAGGAAATCCTTTATACTTTCTTTCTTGGGCATTGAGGCAGCCTAATTCAACAGCTTGCACAGCACTCTAGAGAGGATCCTGGGAATCAAAACCTCTGATCCCCTCTGTGATTGAAAGCAGGGTATGACCAAGTCCCGAGCAAGTGCAAGATGTGTTCAAATGAATGCAATGAAACATCACAGCCTCTGAGATCGTAACGCCGTGTGCTCCCGGTGCCACTGCTTAGAGAAAAAGCGACAGGAGAATGAATGCATCTTAATGAGACATGAGCCAGCAATTGCTCTTCGGTCTGCCTTACCACTGTTTGTCTGAAACTGAGCAAGGAGATCCACTGAGGAGGAAGGGAGGAGCATCAGCAGGAAGACCACAAGCCCAGAAGATAAAGCAATTTGCCTTGCATTTCCATGCTCCCCTTGTATCTCTGGCTTCTTGCTCAGAATTGAACAAACAACTTACGTAACTTCCTAATAGCACAGTGATGTCCTCACGGTGCAGATCTCACCCATTCCTATTTCTCATGTGTCTAGACATGCCTGTGAGGTACAGCATCTAACTGTTGCTGCCTTCCACCACAACCCTAATGCCCTGAAACTGCTTCCCCTACTTTTCACAGGGCTTGAAATATTAAATAGGAAAGAGTCTTACTCTTAATCAAAGACTAACGAGAATAGTCAGCTATCCACTGGACATTCTTGATGCTATCAGTGCAAAACCTTGAAGTCCTGTTATATTTCCCCTCACTGTTTCTTTGGATTTGCACCATGCACATCAAGGAGCCCTGCACATGTTTCCTGCTGCTCTCGTCCTTTTTCAGAAACACACAGAGATTGGATTCATTAATCAGAAACACATTTGACTGGGCAATACCAGACATTGCAAAATGAATGGCATCTTTCCAGGCAACTGAGCAAGCAACCCAGGGCTTGGGCCAATCCCAGCAAATAATTGGCTTTTTTTTGGCAGAGAGGGACAACTCTGCTTTTGGAAGACAAGCTTTAATAAAAGAAAGACTAAACATTATTTAGAGAAATCATGTGGGACAGCCCTTGGTTCTGGATCCATCGTAAGCAGTGCGACATAACTTGGCATGCTCTCATGTTTGACCCACCAAAAGGAGAGGGTGAGCAGGAATGGGAGTAAGAATACACTTCAGCTCAAGGCATGGCTTTGCTGCCTAGCTCCCTGCTAAGACATCAGAAATGGCCAGCTTTTCCCACACTTGCTTTTCCACTGAATGAACTTTGATTTGCAGGTAAGAACAGTCATAGAAGTGCTCTGGGAAGCACAGAATAACTGGAGAAGACCACGAAGATCATCGAGCCCAGCTGCCTGGGGTCCTGTCAGGTCCTCGTTCTTGTGCTGCCAGCCACATCTGGTACGGAGACTCTCATGATGGGAAGTCACATTGCCATCACACAGCCTACATGTTCGGTTGTGTCCTTTGCCAACTTGGAACTGTACTGCCCTAGGGGAAAGCTGACTGTGCTCTATGTATAGTTCAGTATCTACACAGTGAATGATTACTTGCCTGAAACAGGTCAAGAAGGACGTGAGGGACTCCTTGTCCCCTCAGTAGTTCTGCTCTGCACACACAGCCAGAGAGACTTCATTCTGGATTCACACTGGATGCCTTCTGCGTGCATCAGTGAGTCTCTGTAGGGCTGCTAGAAAGCTGTGCAGGCAGGGCTCCACTAATCTCAGGCAGGATATTAAGAAAGAATTTCTTCTCAGAAAGAGTGGGAAAGCATTGGAACATGGTGCCCAGAGAAGTGTTGGAGTGACAGTTCTTAGAGGTATTCGAGGGTAAATATGGCACTGAGGGACATGGCTCAGTGGGCACGGCAGTGACGGGTTGAGGTTGGACTTGATCTTAGTGATCTTTTTCAGCCTTAATGATTTTATGATTCAATGAAATCTATGCTTCTGGTGACTCAAGGCAGCTGCTATTAGTCTTCCTTCTGCTTTCTCCACTTCTGCTCGTGGTCATCATTTCAGAAATGAAAAAAAAAAATAACAATGAAACAATGACGTATATGGTGTTGCTTATTACTGCTTACCCTAATGACCACAATTGCTTCATTCTCAGCCTTGTGCTCTCTTAATGGCATGTGGCCATCTCTCCTCTTACACTACACACAGAAATCTCCCCAGAAATTCTCAAATAAAGCAAGTCATCTGGTATATAAACTTTGATGCAATGATAACCAAAACTGTCCCAAAATAACAATCAAAACAGTGTGCTGAAAAAAAAAATAAATTTGTTTTGCTGGTAACTTCTCACAGTTTAGCTAAGCAAAGCTGGTTCTTGCTCAGGAAACATCAGGCAACTTAGCTTCATAATTAAGACTTGGTTTTCACTTCGTACAATATCTGAGACGTGAGCACCTTGCTACTACAGTGGTGCTATTTAAAAGGTTATTAATAATATTCCCCTTGTAAATTGGTGAGTCAAAGAATTGTATATTTATATCCTGGCTAGAAAGGATCCTTCAGGATTTCTAATCCAAACTCCTGCTCAAAGCAGTAGATCAGGTTGGCCATGGCTTTCTCCAGCCAAGCCCTGACAGCTTCTCAGGGAAGGAATTCAGGCACCTCTCTCATGAACTGCTCCTCTGCTATGCCAGCATTTGAGTGGAAAAGATCCTCTTTACATCCACCATCAATTTCCTAAAATGCACTTCATGGTTCTGAATAGCTCTCTGACGTTTATCTGTCCATTACCAAGGCTCTTCAGCTCCCCTTTTGCCAGGCTACACCAGCTGAGCTCCCTCAATCTCTCCCCATAGGTCATGATGCCCAGGACCCTCTCTGGTTTTCCACATTCCTCTTGAGCCAAAACTGGACGCCATATTCCAGATATGGCTTCATCTTCACCAGTGAGGGTGAGTGGATCTAACATTGCCCCTTGGTTTGCTGGCTGCACTCTTCCACACTTTTCTTGTGATATAAAGAAAGCACCTTGTTTTGCCATCCACACCTGCAATCCCATACCTTAATTTGGAAGAACAAGGCCTTACTAAAAGCAGTGGAACACCCTCCACTAATTTCAGTGGATCGGGCACTAATATTTTACTGGCACTGCCACAAACTGGATGACACTGACAGATGCTCAAAGAGCGTGAGTTTGGATTTTTCCCCTCCCTGGGACAAATGAGCTGGGATTACAGAGAACGTTATCTCTCACTGCATTCCTCTCAAGCCCAGGCACTTGGAAAGAAGTTTATTTAAAGTTCCCTTTTCCCTTGGCAGCTTCGAAGCTCCCCGCGGCTGCAACACCCACGCCATTCTTTGGTGCCTTTTTTATCAGGCAGATGCAGAGTAGTTTCTCTGCGTGGAAGTGGCCTTCTCAGCCACCTCCGGACGTGGTGGTGTGGAGGAAGCACCTCACAGAGGGTGTGTCGA
Organism: Tragopan temminckii; assembly: GCA_028571105.1. Taxonomy (NCBI): domain Eukaryota; kingdom Metazoa; phylum Chordata; class Aves; order Galliformes; family Phasianidae; genus Tragopan; species Tragopan temminckii. Next base: position 2,428,742 of record JAOWBP010004368.1, on the reverse strand, counting down.
GGAAAGAATGGGACTTTTATCCCATGTGCTCACACACATGGGTTTCCAGATTTTCTTTCTTTTTTTTTTTTTTTCTTAGATCATAGAATCATAGAATTATGCACCTTTACACAAGCCATACGCAGTGATGGAAGCAGGAAAAAAAAAAACATGAATAATAACACAAGAACTTAAAGCTCTGCCGTATTTATGGGACTTCCCTCTCCTCCCTAGCAGAAACAATGGGAATTTTTCTGCCATGGCTGAAGCTGTTTATGAAATACAGAGGGTGACCCCTCCTTCCTGGTCTCTGCTCCATCAGCCGGGCTAGAAAACTCAATGTAGTCTTTCAGAAAAAGAAAAAAAATAAATCAATTCTTCTTAAACCTTTTCTGATCTAATTTGTTTTTAGGGGCCGAGTGAAGTCCTAGAGGCCTGTGCTCATCAGCTTCTTTCCTCAGAGCATTCCTTCCAGGAAATGTGCAATGAGTGGTTGTCACGAGGTATCCTCCCTCTAAAGGTCAAGGTTTCTCAAAATCACTACAGGGACATTACACAGGCACTCAGGTTCTGATTCAGCTTAGCCATACCCCACCTCCTGGATGGAGCTGAGTGACGGTGGCAGGAAGAACTGATGTAGCCTTGTGGCACAGTGGCTGTTGAGGGGCACTCTCATACGAACCTGAAGCACCACACTTATGTCCTGGTAGCAGTTTTAAAGCTGTACTGACTGGATATGGTTTGCTTCAATGCAAGACCACAACCAAGAGCTCCTGATGCTCCTGGGACAAGCAGAAAAAACACAGTTTTTCTCTTATATTTCTTACAAGTCCCACTGAGGACCACTATGCCAAGATGGACACCAGTTGGTATAAGCAGACGTGCTGAGACAGCAAGCTGTGCAGCTTCGTGCTCCTGCAGCTTGCCAAGGAAAGCAGATGTGCTTGAAATGGGGGCAAAAGCAATCCACCTCTGCAAAAACTGACGTGTGGAGAATCCATAAGCCTGATTTCAAATCCCAGCCCCTGAATTTCTGCGTTTAGACCTTTATAATTCAGGTCTTTCTGGTTGATGATGGATGGGGAGGTGAGGGGTGGTTAATGAGTGGAAGCTGGGCCTTGGCTGGGCTGTGCTCCAGTTCTCCCTTGTGACCTCAGAGGATATTTGGAATAGTGCAAACTATCTAACATAAGTCAGGATACATAGAAAAAATAGTACAGTAGCGTAGACAGAACTATACCATTGGGTGCATCTCATGAACATCCATTGATTGCGCCGTACTCATTCCAAATTAATAATGAAATAGTTTGTAATTCTTCTGATTTTGGCACACTCCTTTTCTAGGCTGAAAAACAAAGCTATTGCTCAGGAAAACAATGCAACAGCTGCTTCTGACCAGTGAACTAAAGCCATAACAAACAACTAGAATTGTGGAATTGTGTTTACACAGTGCAGCTTGTACTACAATAAATACTCCTTTACTCATGGGAACCATCAGGTCCAAGTAAGTGAAAATGAGACAGTCAAACATCATTGTAGTTAAACCTATGAATGAGTATTCTTGAAAAGAACACTGCCATCCCTCCAAGAGCTGTCAGTTAATTCAAGCAAAGTTCTCTTCCAGAGGAAAAATAATTTTGTCAGAAATATTCTGGTCAGATCTGACATGGCACGGAGTGAAAGCCCAAGGGATGGATGTGCCCTGGGGCTGATGGTTCACATATCGCCCTCTCTGCATCAATCCAGCATAGCTCTTTGAGCCCTGTAGCACCACTGTGCCTTAGTCTGCAGTGCTCATTTTCTCTGCCATGTCATGTTTTTGACTCAGGTACCAGATGTCTTCATCATTCCAGCACACAGCAAAGGCAGCAAGTGGTCTGCCTGCAGCTGGAGAGACTTTCACATTAACTCCAGTGCAGGGGTTCGCAGTCAGTCCAAGAGTCCTCTGAGCTAACTGATGTTAAGCTATAAATGATTTCCCTTTGCATTGCCAGCCCATGTTTCCTTCCAGCTGCCACCACCACTCTGTCCTGGGCAGTCCTCTCTCCTTTTCATGGAGATGCATTTAATATTTTTTTGTGCAACCCAATGGTGCTGCATGCATTGCATGCATAGTGTGAAACAATCCCTGCTCAAACTGTCTTGCAGCGGAGCTGAGGGATGACAGATGAACTTTTCTGAAGATGAGCACTGAGGCAGCGGCCATTGCATGGCAGTCAGATTTAAAAAAACATTTCAGCATCTATTTCAGTGTCAGGGATCAAGTGTGATTTCCAAATGCAACTAAATGAGAAGAATTCCAGATAAATGTTACTGCATTAGCACCAAGGAGCAGCATCATGTCACGACAGCTGGTTTCCCACATGTATGAAAGGACAGCATAGAGAAGTGAGTCCTCTAAAAAACGTGTAAGTTCCCCTCTTCCACAGTCGTCATGGCATGAACTTCATGGTATATGGCCTGGAAAGACTTAGAAAGCAATTTCCACACTACAACTGCACTCCTAAACAGATTAATCTAAACAACACTGGTGTTAGAGGTGAAACATTATTACCATGTAAAAAGCGCTTGTTACTGAAGGCATTTATTTATGTCATAATAATATAATAATTACTAATGGAAGTCCTCAGGGCTTTACAAATAAGAAACCCAGTGTTGTATCTGATATTTTTGGGGTATAAATTCAAAGCCCAGACAAGCAAAGCAACCGGTCAGTGCAGAAAGAAGACTTTTAAACTTTGGATCAGTGCTGTGTCCTTTTCCTGTTCTCAAGGGCAGTTTATGTAGTACCTGAAGCTTTCAAAGAAGCCTGTAATCATTTTTTAGCCACACGCTTAATCTGTGTTTATGCCTCATTCTGTTTACATTCTCCACGCCTCTAGTAACCCTGAGTTCCTAGAACACCTTCAGCTACACGTGATGCTACACAGATGCTTGATGAAGCCAAGCAAACTCAAACCCATGAACAGGGAGAGGTTTGAATGTCTTGATACCTGCAAGAAGCCTTTTTTGCACCATGGTACAAAGCATGATTTGAGAAAACATACAGAAGAAAAAGTAAGAAAAAGCAAGAAAGAAGAAATCAGCCCTAGATGAGTGAGATGCCTGTCTTTTTGCTGTATTTTTGTCTAAAAAATGAATGTAATTTCCATTAAATACAATAGTTACTCATTCCTTGTAATGATACCTTTTGACTCAAATGTTCTTTCATTACTTGTTCTAAGAATAAATCTTGGATAATTTTTCAAGGGAAATTTTCCCTTGTGCTCCCAAGACTTTAGACTTTCTCCTGCAAAATCCAGAGGGCTTGGTGAAGAGACGTCACACTGGGAGATGAGGGCCAAGGTCCAAAGGACGGAGGAAGGAACATTCAGTGGTGTATAAACCAGTTACTGGAATGACCCAGAGGTCAAGGGAGGAGGATGGAGCAAGGAAGGGAGGACTTTAGGAAGACAAGAGAAATGCTGTGACAAGATACTTGTGGAAGGGTCAGTGGGAAAGCAAAATAGAGGAGTCTGCTAAGCTGGGCAGATCAGCAGGAGCAGCTTTGTGATTTGGACCCATTCCTTTCCTCCCATGCTTTTGGGCAGGCAGCTCTACTAAAGGCTGAGAGGAGCAGGATAAAGGAAGCACAGAGGATCTTTCGTTCAGCACCTGCTTGAAATGAACACATGTTGACAATTTATTTCTACTGAAAAGCTGCAGAATCACTACAGTAACCCTCCTGCGGGTATCTACAATTTCATTACATTAAGATCGCTGCCTTTTCTCAGCAAAGAAGTGTTTCTCCTGACTTGCTGTACTTCAGAATGGTATAAAACAAGAAATATTTCTCAGAATTACATGGCAGCCTGTGTGGCATTTGTGCAAATGGAAGAGCTTTATTACATTTGCTAAAGCTTTCCACAACAATTCACCAGCCAGCAACTGAATAAGAGATGTTCTTCAGTAATAACTACAAACAAATGGGTGTTAGTCCTTCAGCTACAGCCAATGATACTCAGACTGTACATAACATAAGCAGTCTAAAATAGAGCTTAAGATTATTTTTCAGATTTCAGAAATGAGTGGGGCACAGAGGGAAGCCACGTTAATCCTGCTTGATCCATGTATGATACCATAAGTGAAGGAGAGAGGATATGACTTGCAGCAGTTCTCTTATTCCAAGTAGTTTAATAAGCCCTAAACATCACATTTTTTTTTTTCCCCAGCACTTCAGATTGATTCCCCACATCTGAGTTGCTCAAATTCTCCAGATATTTCTGAAAACCCTGGTCCATGTTTTTCAACTTGGTAGTCGTGAGACTTAAGAAGAGGAAGAAACAAAAGAAGGGGCTAAGGAGATGAGAATAAAATCCTTCTGCCTGCAGCTTGTGTAATTTACCATGGCAGAGCTGCAATCCTTTTGCAGTCCATTTGCACTTTTTCCAGCCTTTCCTGTTCCTCTACCCATTCCCTACACAGAGAATGGCATAGGAGGGCTCACCACCCAGCTAATAAGGAAATAAATGTCCTTGGGAAGTCACTTCTGTGCCTGGGGAGCAGGACATGGGTCTATGGTGCCTTTTGGATAGCCACATCACTGCTGTTGGATAATATCTTAAGAATATCCAGTGTAACTATGTGTATGCTGCATGGCATTTAGAAGTAGCACGGTGTATTAGATGAGGAACGCCAAACAGTTCTACCACGTTTCTTCTCTCATAGCATTTTGTTTAACAGAACTTTTACTTCCTATTGTCCCACCACATTTCTAATCTTAGATTACCATGACTAAAACTTTACAGATCAAAGTAAAAACAGAAGTGATTTGTCTTTAGCAATTGAATGGGGGATGTTATTAGAGAGCATCCTTTCGTTATGAGATAACTGCATGCTACCCTTGGAAGACCTACCTCTCTTCTGGCCCTCTTGCAAGTGTACTTTCCCTACACTTTTAAGGCTCAAAAATCAAAAAGTATACATATCATCAACAGTAGTGTGTTAACTTGTTTGGTTGAAATCCCAACGTACTTGGTAATAACACATTCCAGAGGCTGGTCATTTGGAAAGCATTATGGTATGAAATCATGTATGTAACAATGACTTTAGACAAAAGTATAAAAAGAAGTTGATGTTTAACCTGGGAAATGAGGTACACTTAATGATATGAATTACATAATTGGGTACAATGTTGTGATAAGTCATAGACTATGTCATTAAGTTGAGCAGCTCTTTCTCAGAAATTTCCTCATATTAAACCTTTGACTTTAACTATCGTCCTTCAGTTTTGACATGCCAGACAGGCCACAACTGTAAACAAATAGCAAGCAGTTAGCAAATTTTCCTTTTTCAAATAATTTTTTGGTCCCAGCTACTAAAAATGGAGCATCTACAGCTCGATTTCTGCATAGGTTAACCTATTACTTCCTGTAGTATCTTTAGTTAGAGTTCAGCTCTGCAGAGGTAATCCACTTTAATTAGGTACTATCAGTCTCATCAGATAAGCAGAAGGTAAAGTTTGGGTTATGGTATAGTCACATCCTGTTTCCAGAGACAGTGATCCTTCCAAGGTCCTCTGCTGTTCCATTACCCCTATTATTTCAACCACCGGAAATCACAGCTCCAATGCCCCATGCAGATCATTTCTACTCTTTCCCAGAGGCCACTGACTCACTAGCTTAGCCCACACAACAGGACTGAGAGATGAGGGCTGTTGCACCACTCGTCCAGGCTCATGGACATACTGGAGCACATGATGGCTCTGTCTCCCCATTTGCGCGCCCACACTCGCACATCTCGAAGGACTCAGAGGATGCACATCCACAAAGACTCTTGCTCTGGCCTGCAGCAGGAGCATAGGCTGAGAGAACACCCACAGTCTGAAAGTGGAGCAAGTAGCAGAGGGCTCCTCATCACATAGGTGAGATTCTGCCAAGAGACCCAAGGGAAACAGATAAGGGATACGGATCTGTTCACAAGTTTCAGGAATTGATTCATTGACTTCCTTGGCACTTCGGAAACGCTCAATCAATAAGTGGCAAACTTCTGACCTCAAAAAGCAGTCAGAAATGTTAGACTCACAGATTCCTACCAGGAGCCTTCTTCTGAAGCTGGGCTGTTCCAACAAGTCTCCCTCCTCACCCACTCAAGATGTAATTCAACCAGTGAAGCTGACAGAGCAATAATGCCTTGCAGTGAATTGCATAATAACCACACCCCAGCAGCACTCTGTTGTGCTGAGATGAATTTCCCTCCTCTCATGCTCTTCTACGTTCCGTTCCCAGATAGATAGACTTCAGAGGTGCATCTTCATCTTCATTCCACTACTGTTTTTGCCAAAACTTGCTCAGTATTGGAGCAAACTCTCTGATTGCATTCAGTCCTGCTCTAAGCTGGTTTCTTGGATACGGTCTATCTGCTTTCCCAGTTCAGACCCACTCAGCCAAGATCCCCTCAGCCTCCTCTTCTCGGGGCCAAACAAATCAAGGGTCCTCAGCTGCTCCTCACACACCTTGCCCTCTAGACCCTTTCCCATCTTCATAGCTCTCCTTTGGATGCTCACTGTTTTATGTCCTTCTCACATCATGGTGCCCACCCAGAACTGTACGGTGCTCGAGGTGAAGCCACATCCTCTGGAGGGAGATAACAGTTTCTCCTGATTTAGTGTTACCTTCAAACTTACTTAGCATTCCTTAGTCCCGTATACAAGATGAAAACATCTAAGTGAAGTGCTCCTAAAATGGGACCCTGCGGATCCCCGCTAGTGACCAGCCACCAGCTTGATGTAACCATATCTACTATAACCCCTTCAGCCCAACGTGTCAAAGAATTGTTCACTCATCTCATTATTTTTTTTAATCTAGATTCTAGTGGCCTACCAATTGCCAAGCTTCACCAGGTCTTTCTGCACAGCTTGGCCAAGAGATTTGGCCACGAAATCTTCCACATATCAAGTATTTCCTGGCTGCTCTCTGAGCTGCTTCTCCCACAGCTATGTAGAAAACCAGATATGACCGTGATTCAAATCTGTCTCAGTCCCCATTTCAGCCCTCTGCACACACCACGAGGTTGTGGCACTACACTGTCCCAGCCTACTAGCTAGCCAGCATAAGCTGCTACTCTTCCAACAAATCCTGGAGGGCACCAGCTCCCAGTTCCTTGACCAGTTCCAACCAAATCAGAAATCTGAAAGCAAAATCTAATTATGAATTTTAAAGGAAAAAACTCAAAGCAAGAAGACTAGTGAAGCCTATCCAGGAAAAGCAGATCTTGAACCAGGGAATGGTTCATGCGATATCTGCGTTTCATGAGTTCTGAAAGGCCCAGTGTGTTAACACTGACAGAGCACTTCAGAGTGAGAAACCACATAAACGCTCAAGGTAAATGCTGCACAGAGCTAATCTGATTCTTCTAGCAATTCTATAAACCCAGATAAATTTGGTCTTCTGTTAAAATTTTTCCAGATGTTTACATCAGCCCTGAAGCATGACTCTTTTCCTCACTAAATATAGCGAAGCTTTGGTGAGCAAAGGCTTGAGTCAGACCCTCAGTTCACATTTATGTCATTTCTTTGAAGCCATGACAACACATTTTGTGTAACACAAAAATAATATCTTGTAATTCCGTTTCCCTAGCCCATTTCATCCTCATATGAGGCGATCATTTTCCTGGCTCACTGCAGACAGCATTAATCCACCAACAACAGTGTCTTCTCAGACCTTACAGTCTGTATGTCTCTTGATTTGATTCCCATGCCTTGCATTCTGGACCGAAACACCCATACGAGCCACAACAAAATTTATTACACGTGAATTCAACCGAGCAGCTCATGCATTGCCATTTTCAGGCAATGCCAACTCTTCACATACAGACAGAAAACAAGCTTAAAACAACCCATCTCATATCATAAACCAGGCTATACAGGCTACACTTACTGTTCACTTCTCTGTTCTACAACAGAGAAATGATGCAGAAACGAAGTCTTCAATGCATCCAAGTATATATCTACATACATCTAAAGGCTGACCCTGAGGTCTCACTGACTCCCTCAGAGCTGAGCATCTCCTGTGTCTCTGGTAACACTCCTGGTGTTAATCAGTCCATCCTGAGCAAAAAGAGGGAGAGACAGAAAGCTCTGAAGCACAAAAAGAGTTACCGTGCTCTGCTGTACACCTAACAACCTGCTGTCTCATCTCTGCAAAATACGTGGTACTTGGGCTGCACTACCACGGAAGATTTGCTTTCACTAACAAATAAGCACATTTGTTACTGGAGGAGAATCAATAAACAGCAATTATCCCACTGCAAGGTAAACTATATTGCCTGACTGATATTAGTGCCTACGTCTTCTTTTCGGTGTCACAATAAAATGCTATTGCTTGTCTCTACTTCCCAGCCAACAAAAAGGTACCTGTGGCAAGTTCGTAGTCTCTGTGTCATTAGAAGAAAATCCCCTGTGTGTGAGTGAAAAGATCATGAGGTGATTTGGTTTCACACAGGACCTCGAAGAGAGGGGGGCTGAAACGTTAAGAACAGACCGAAAAAATATGACACATACAATCTCCATGCTTTTTTCAGCCTACTTCAGTTCTGAAAATCTTCCCAGATTCAGAAATGTAAAACTGCTATCAGAGAACTTTCTGATTCTATTTCCACCCTGGAAAGACAAGATCTCTCAGGTTACGTCATGGTTGGAAGATCAGCTCCTGAGGAAAGGATGTGCAAAACAATTATCAAGCTGACTCTCCAGCCTTTATTGGAGTGCATTTATTACTCAATCCCGAGCATGTGCATTTAATTTGAGGTAAGGGAAGAGTTTTGTGTGGGCAACGAGGTTCTTTAGAATTGCAGCCAACACGAAGGGTGTGCCAGTGGGAGGGGAAGAGCGATACAAGCGAGGAGTCTCCCACACCAAGAACACAAGGCAGCTGCCAGCAACCCACTTGGGGATACTCTTCCGCAACCCGCCTGGGGAAACCGTGAAGGTATTACTCAAATGGACAAGTTTCTATAAAGGACAAACAAGTGGGATGAAACACTCAGCTCAGGAAATGTCTAATTTTTACTAATACAAAAGAGGGAAGCGTCTCTTTTGATGTGGACACCTACTATCTGTTGGTCATGGAGATGTATCCATAGTACTCTGTGGTTATAGCCTCCCTGGTGCAACAACTCCATGTATTTCCTCCCCTTGAAGCAATGACAGGGCACTGGTATCAGGAAGCCACATAGAATTATATCCAGAAGTGTCCCTGTGCTGCCTGCAGCTTGAGATCTCCCACCAGGACGTTTATACAGGCATGTCCCAGCTGTCCCCAGCCCTGATGCAGATGTGGATGTACAGGACAAGCACGTACAATGATTACCCAAAACATTCCCCCAGCTTCCAGCAATTGGAAGCCCAAAATCTTGAGACAGACACAAATTCTGAGTATTCAGCATCCGTACAGAACTTCTTTTCTGTAAACATATCTAAAATTCCTTGAACCCAAGTAAATTTCTGACTGCGGGATAGTATCCTACGGAAAGAGGTTCTACAGCTTAAACGTGGAGGGGGAAATTCTTTTTTTCAGTAAGTTGTGGCAAACCCATCCCTTCTTTAATTAAATCGTTGAGGTGACGGCGAGCACAAAGACCTGGCAGTGAAGACTTATAATGAAATACATGCGCAAGATTCTGAGATTCACACAGATCCCAGTGTGAACCAAGCTGTAGATGTCATCACCAGCAATATGGCTTCTAAAATTCTAGTTTGCTGAAGATTGAGCATCACGCCCCAAATCAGAGAGGTGATGATCTCACCGGGGTTTCTTCTCATGCAGTTACTGCATTCTCTCCAAACAAATAAGTGCTTTTTCTACATAATAATGCTCACTAACAGCTTTTATATGGTGACAGGACACAGGTCTACGCATCAGAAATCTCGGTGGTGGCTGAGCTTGGCCAAAGACAAGTAATACCTCTGTGTCCTTTACTGAAGTCATGCATGTCTAATGTAAGGCTCTAATGTAAGTTTTCCTCTCACACATATCTCAGAACCATGGAGGAAGAAGAGCTCTGAGATAAGGGCCAGTGAATGGCTCAGGTCCTCTGTTTGTTTGTTTATCTGGTGGGGTAATGAAAAGCCATAAAGTCTCCACCAAAGCAAGTATTTAAAGCTAATAGAGAAAGATATGAAGGACAAAATATTTGATAACAGAAGTATGGTATGAGATGTGTAAGTAGGAATCAAAATACCCCCCAGTTCATTTCAAGGGAAAAAACAGGGTCATATCAGCACAAGGAAATTGTTGGTACATGGAGAAACATTAACTACTCTCAGATGCAAAAGGTAAGGTTTGCTGTGCTACCACACATGAGGACATAAAAATACTGACGTCAATCCACACTGACTTCTGTTTCATGGTCCAGGCTTGATGCCTGGGATGTGAGTGTATATTTCTCTTGAAATGAGCTGTGGGGTATTTTCATACTCCCCATGTTGCTCCAGAGAGCAGGAGGAAGGGCAGCAATGTCAATGGCTCCATGTGTGTGGCTGGAATGCAACCTTGATGCTTGGCACAATGGCAGCATCCTGCATTTCAGTCATGTCTGAGACAATTTCAGCAGATATTTTTCAGGGGAAGAACTGCCTTGACTAAGGAGACCTGGGGACATTCCTACAATTGCCCCTGTCAGTGCCCCTACATGGGGCATCACTCAGAGGGCAGTGAGGTGCTGGAATAGGCTGCTGGGAGAGCTGTGGATGCTTCATCTCTGGTGGCATTCAAGATGAGATTGGATGGGATCCTGGTCAGCCTGACATAGTGGTTGGCTACCTTAGCTATGGCAGCGAAGTTGAAACTAGATGATCTTTAAGGTCCCGTCCAACCTAAGCCATTCTGTGATTCCATGATACAAAGAAATACACCTCCATCCCCAGGATTCTTTGGCATGCTGTTGGGGATTATTAGTGCTGGTGGGCAGCTGAGCCCTGTATGGCCACTTGGTAACCTGTCCCCAGTGTGTTGGTAAAGAGAATTGGAAATGCAACAGTGAGAACACCCATGGATTAAGATAAAACTTGTCAATAGGTAAAGCAAAAGCTGCTCATGCAAGCAAAGTAAAGTAAGGAATTCATTCACTACTTCCTTTTGGCAGGCAGATGATCAGCCATCTCCAGGAAAACAGGGCTTCATCAGATCTAACACTTGGGAAAGCAAACACCGTAACTCCTCCTTTTCCCCAGCTTTTATTGCTGCACATGACATCAGCTTGGGTCAGCTCTCCTGGCTCTGTGCCCTCCCAGCACCTTGTCACCTCAGCCTGCTGGTCCCCAGGGCAGGGTGAGAAACAGAGAAGACCTTGACTATTTGTAAGCACTGCTCAGCAACAACTAAAACATTCCTGTGTTATCAACACTGCTTTCATCACAAACCCAGTACATGGCACTTTATCAGCTACTATGAAGAAAAATAACTCTATCCTAGCCAAAACCACTGTGCACTTCATACATTGGTGACAGCCTAAAAATTTAATCTCTGTCTCAAAAGCGAAACAGGCATCACTCTCAGACACGCTGTGGTAGACTGAGTCACAAGGGTGTGGGGGCATATTAGGGCAGTACAGGCCAAGATGTCAAGTTGAGACCACTGCCCTGCTTGCAGAAAGCTGGAGTCTAGAGCAAGTGCGTTGCAGGATATCCTGATTCCATTGCTCACGCTTGACACTTTCCCAGATAAAACAACAAGAAAGGGAAAGTCCAGCTGTGCCTGGCTGTGACATGTAAAAATAAGGTACCAACAAGTCATTCTTCCGCCAATCCAAGCCATACAATCCATTCTATAAAAGAACCAGGAACTGCACTGTGTAATCTGATTTTCTTCATTTGTTTGCACTTGCCACACAAATATGCATCGCTGATGCTGTTTCGTGTATCCTCAGCAACCTCTCAGTATTGAGACAACAACTGCTAGCTGTGGTTTGCTTCTGAAGTACTAACAGACATAGAGCAATGAGGCTGGTGTGGAGCAGAGTCATGAGGGACTGCTAGCAGCAGGGAGAAAAATACAGTGCTTCATCATGAAAGGAATACTTCACGGAGAGACCTTCCTTGTATTAACTGCAACAGTTGGGAGAATGTCCAGCTAACCTGTCTCTGACAGTACAAATTAATTCTTGCAAAGCTTAAACAAGAATGTGCTCCAGCAGTAGACAGAAATAAGCAGTAAATACACCTTGTACTCAGTTCAAGAGGAGAACTTTATATGTCTGACCTGGTTATATTATTTTCTGATGATACTGTCTGTTCCCTAAGCATCCTTCTGAATGAGAAGCTGAGCTCAGTGTATGTTCTAGTGCACAGGTACATTGTGTGATTCTCACCTTGACAACTGTTCATCCTGGACTGATGCATGCTCTTTTCATGCATGAACTTCAGCTCACCTGTACAGATGTGGCCACGAGCAGAGTACTTGCCCCAGAGCATCTTTCATAGAACCTTGCTTGGTTTGGCTAAGAATACTTTCCATAGCCCTGTAACTGTTTGTACCTGGGCTGCTGCAAAACGTAAATGATCGTTTTGGTTTCCAAAACATTTTCCACTGACAGTAATGATGAGCTTTCCTCCTTATATCTATTTTCTGATCCTGGGAAATGCACTGGGAGGAACAGGGAGTAGCTGCGAGCATTATGGCCGAGAAGGAACAAAGACAGTGAATGGGTCTCAGACCACCAGAAATGAATTTCCAAGAGAGTAAATCACCTTGTTGCTAAGTCATCACAACTCCTGAATAAGTGCTAGAGGAAAAATACCTTGGGCAAAGGAGGAAAGTTGAATCAGAGCAGAACAGGGAGCCCTGCACTTGAGTGCTCCTGGCTTCAAGAGAAAGGAGAGACACTAGCACGCAATGGAAGCCTTGTCAAGTTGGTTCTCCCCTATGTCATGCCATGATTCTTATCCCTTGGTCATATAAAAGATGTACGCCACTCCCTCCTGGGCAGCAATTGGAGGCAAAACAAGTAGTTTCCCTGGTGGGGGATGATTTCTTTCAGGGCCTGCACCCCACGGGAGCCATGTCAGGTTTGGGTCAACATTGCTTCAAAATTGTTCGAGGGGACCTTGTGCCCTTGCAGTTTCCTTGTGCCATCCCTTTCTGCCCCATTGCACTCAACACAAGAGGAACGCCGAGCGTCCTGAGTGTTATTTGCCTTTCCCTCCTGAGTGAAGGCACAGGGGTGAGAAAGTGCTACCTGAGCACCAGAGACCATGGATCTACTTTGCCTGGTCCTCACCACATCTCACTCCTGGGAGCATCTCTTGGTGGCAGAACAAGGTGAGACAGTTCACACAGTCACCAGCTTACATCATGCTGACAAGAATCACGGTTTGCCACAGCACACACGTGGTGATAGACCCGGATTTGCTCTGGAAGGCTCACTCGGAGATCCTGGCGTGGCACAGCTCCCAGGAGCTGGTAGCAGCTCCCATCCCACCATCCCTGCCTCCTCCACAGACATGTGCAGCCAGGGACATGGGAGTGGCATTCCCTGGGGCCATGGAATTCTTGGTGCAGTTCCCCACACTGGCTGGCTGACTGTCTCCTTGCTGATCTCCTTTTTAGGGTGCGTGGGAGGGAAATGTGCTTACACGACATTCACGGGACGGCAGCGGGAGGCTTTCGGCAGCAGGGAGATGGGAGGTCATGGCGGGGACATAGCATTGCAGGTAGGAAACCATTCCGCATCCTCCCACTCCTTCCCGTCTCACGTCATGCCCTGGCAAGGGGCAGCTCGAGGAGCAGGTCCGTGTCTCTTCTCTGGAGACAAACCCAGCCTAATTGGGTGATACTTGCACCGATCGGCTGCGTCCTGCAGGGTTGTGCAACAGTGAGGACTGGTGTGAAAAGCCCCTCCTGACACACATCCATACCTGACCATGCCCACGGCAAAGCCCTCCCACAGCTGCGGTGTATGATGGAGGACACACATCCTGTTCCACAGCGGTGGTGCTGGGCACACTAAGCTGAGCCCCAGTACCCTGCCTTCCCTCCAGCCCTGCTGGAGACAGCAATTGTAACCAGCAACACATCGGTGTCCATGGGGTGAGCTTGGTGGTGCAGAAGTCTCTACACCAGCAGCATGCCCTGCTCTCACCCCTCCCCTGCCTGGCTCAGAAGCACACGTTGCGTGTTCTCCTCACGCAGCCCCAAGTGCTGGAGGGTATGGACGGTCACAGGGACAGCGGGGAAACCACGACCAAGAAGGGGCCAGCACCCAACAGCCATGGCACTGAGGTAGCTGCAACACAAGGAAAGCACAAAGTGCCAACCAGGGATGCCATGAGCAAGACCAGAAGTGCTTGGTGAGCAGCTGCAGCCTGTCCTTGCTGTGTAAATGGGAGACTCCAGGTGAGCGAGTAAAACACTGAGCAGGAAGGAGATGGCAAGATGATGAGGAGCAAACATCACACATTGCTTCCCCCTCTCCTCCCAGCTGAAGGACATGCTGTGCTCTGTCTTCCTAAAGGGAATCTCGCAGGATTAAATCTCGCAGATAAAACATTTAACCTTGCTGAACCACAAGCAGTTTGCAAACTCAGAAAATAATGGAATTATGAAATTGTTTGAGTTGGAACGGACCCTTAAAGGTCATCTAGTCCACCAAGAAGTGTGAAATGGCCTCTGCTTGCTCAATTTTTTTTCTCCAAACTTGCTGCAAGTTTAAAAACTAAAACCAACAGCCACTGTTTGATGTAGATAAGGAATGAATAAAGCAAAGTAGCTTCCAAGATGAACAAAATGTGCCTGCAGTACCATCCCTTTGCATGCTGCTTCATCCTTACCATATATATGATTCAGCTTATTTACCCTCATGTGTATCATGCACAAGCTTGCAGAGAGAACAAAAAGCACTCCGGGAAGAAAAGACAAGGCAGCAGCATGCAGGTGGCCTGCCTCGATGACAGGATGTTCCTTTCTCCTCTCAGGGATCTCTAACTCCATTTGTGCTTTTTCTTCTCCTAAAGCAAATCTCAGTCCCATGTGTTTACAGTAAAACATTTCCCCCCTTTAGAGGTTGTTAAACCCATGAAGGGAGCTGGCTGGTGATTGCTGCAGACTTTCATTGATACCAACTTGTCAGGGGTCACAGGTAGGAGCACCAGGGCATTGAGGGGAGCAGGACGAGGCATTTGGAGAACACCAAGATGGACAGACAGCCAAGCAGGGCTGCCCCTTCCTGCCAAACCCAGTGCAGCATTATGGGACCTCCATGAAGGCGTGCTTCAGATATGCATTCAGCATTTGTGGGCACTTGCAATGAAGGGAATGTTAATTTCAAAGTGATCCATGAGCTAATTTTGTAATACTGTGCCCTAGAATAAGCATTTGGATTCTAGCAAACAGAACACTGCATCTCTACACGGCACTTCCACAGAATTATGAGTTCTCGTGCTGCTGCTCCCAGGAGCACATTCTTGCCCTTTGAAAAAAAAAATAATATGTGACTAATGGAGCTACACTGAAATCAGGTCTGGATGCTGTAAAAATAGATGATAACACTTCTCCTCCTTTTAAAGCCTGAATGAAAACAGACATTGAATTAGAGAAGGAAGCAAAGTCTGACTTGTCCGAGGTCACAAAGGACTGACACGGCTCAGCATGGATTGCAGCACACATCCCTCGGTGCTTCGGCAGCTCTCTGTCCCCTCTCCCTAAACCAACCCAAAGGCTTTCAGCATTTCCTGCTCCTGCCTGCATACTTTGTGACACACACAGGGCTGCACCAGAAGGTATTACTAATGTGTGCTCTGATAAGAAGACTTCTAACAGCGTTATCAAAATCAAAGTCGTAAGGTTGAATTTTCATGGGCTATTCCTCTGCAGGTGAGTGGAGGGCAGCAGGCAGGTTGGGGTAGGAGCAAATACTTTCACTGCTCAGATGTCATTTTCTAGTAACAAAACTCTGAAACATTTTTGATGTGGGAGATGCTGGGAACCAAAACTTAATGCTCTCTCACTGAAAAAAAAAAGAAAAATCCACACTGAGGGAAAAAGAAGTTTCCACGCATCAGCACGTGCAAACGTTTCAGTTTTGAGGAGACAACGCTTCTGTAGGAAAACCTTCTCATTTCAAAGCTTTGGCTCGGCCCTGAGGGCCCCATCTCCACCATCTCCTGCAGTGTGGCACACAGAGGCCCTCTGAGGGCAGCAGGAGCTGCTGCCGGAGCGTCCTTGCCTGAAGCACGCTGTGCAGCACCCTTCTCTCTGAGATAGCCGCTATCAGCGGGGCAGGACGATGTGCCATTTTCACATTTCCCCACGTGCAATGGGTTCCCAGCTTTCCTCTTTCCAAGCAGAGCGAGCAGACTCTTGTGAGAGCATAGTGATGAAGACATTGCTCTCTGGGCCTGACCCTTGGCTGCGTGCTGCAAAAGGTGCACGGAACCAACCTGGAGCATCATGTTAACACCTGAGAATTAAACCGTATATCAGGGTCCAGGACCCCTCCTGGGTGCTCCCTGCCTTCCCTGCAGCACTTCCCTTTCCTCTCCATGCCGCGCTGAAACCGTGCCACGGCCACTCGCCCTCACGCTCCCCCTTCGCTTCTCACTTTCCCTCCCATTGGTTTCACGTTCCCTTCGCCACGCGGAAAAGCTTTCAAGCTCATCCAGCCCGGCAGCAGAGTTGATCCTGGTTCCACCCACTGGGACTTTCCTAGCTTCCTCCTGCACAGCGAGGGGAAAAAAAGGAAGAGGCAGACAGCAGGCATCCCAGGGAGCTCGGGGAGCCGCGGTGCTCCCTTCCCTGAGCTAGGTTTCTATTGTAGGCGGTGCATTCCTCGGGAGGGAGGGTGTGTGTGTGTCGGTGCCTTCCCACACTCCGGGCAGCTCTTATTTAATGGGGGTCTCCATGCAGGGCAGAAGACAGAGGAGGTTTAGCCATTGGCAAGCTCAGCGGCAGCTCGTACCCCAATTGCCGGCATGGATCACGGGGCTGAAATAACCCTGGAGGAGGCTTCGGCGACCGGCCAAGCCTCCAGGATGCACATCAGGGAGGACCTGAGGAGGATGCGCTGCGCCGTGCTGCTCTGCCTGCTGGCCGTGCTGCTGCTGGCGCTGCCCATCGCATACCTGCTGGCTGGGAACCTGCGAGCACCCACCTCCTGCCCCCAGGTAAGGCACTGCCGTATCTCCACCTGTGGAGGTTCTACCTCTCCCCTTGTAGTTGTGTTTTGTTGTTTTTTTAAAAAAAATTTCTGGGTCCGCTTCTCTCTTTGAGTTTATTGTGTTTAAGGGAAGGAGAGAAGCGTGCTGTTACATGCCGTCATCCTCATGCAGAGCCAATCTGCTGGGGTTATAGCTGATGTTTGCTCTGTCCCTCCTCCTCTTGTCTTTGTTTCACTCTGGTCACAGTACAAGATATGTCTTTAAAACTTTTGCTGGCATGCTGCTTGAAATTCTTAAGGGAAAGCTCTATTTGGTTGAAATCTGTCTCTCCACTGATTTCAGCCAGATTTTGATACTCATTTTCCTCCTTCCTTCCAGATTAGCTCTGAGACTTCCCCTCCCATGCTCTATTTTAGCAAATGTCTGCTGACCAAAGGCTGATGTCAGTGGGTCAATGCCCATTGTACATCACCCGGCAGACAGCAGCAGCTCTCGTGTGTTATTACAGCATAGCCCTGCGCAGATACTATCTGGGACAACTATGGAGCCTGATCCTAAATTTCCCACTGTGTGATTTGCTCCCCATCAAAGCTTTCTCTACATCTGGGGAAGTTCTCATCTCTTTGATAAGACAGCTGAGCTCTCTCTGCTCCAGGGCTGGTGGAGATGGTCACCACTAAAGCTCTTCTGTGCTACACTGCTCCTGCTTGTGTCAGCCTGCAAGTGCTTCTTTCCATTCTATCCTATGAATCTATCAGGAATGCCCCATGGTAGAAGGAGAACACACACGTATAGCTCTGAAGAATGAAGGTTTGAAGGAACGTTAGCTACAGGTCTGAAATTCCGCACTCAATTAGCCTGCTCATCATGTGCTCACTTAGGAACAGCAGAAGAAAGCAGTGTTAATAAGTGGCC
The DNA here is from genome assembly GCA_028571105.1 of Tragopan temminckii. Classification (NCBI taxonomy): domain Eukaryota; kingdom Metazoa; phylum Chordata; class Aves; order Galliformes; family Phasianidae; genus Tragopan; species Tragopan temminckii. The sequence continues at coordinate 2,410,720 of JAOWBP010004368.1, read as the reverse complement.
TCGAGGGTAAATTTTGGATGCAGCAACCATTTTGCTTGCGTATATTTAGACAGTCTGACAGCTGTGCCCGCAGCTCTGTGCCTCTGCTTGTTTGGCTGCATGGAAAAGTGCTGGCCCTGCTTTGAACCTGAGTTTACACCCAAGCAGAGGCAGCTTCTGGTGCAGCATCCTCCACGTTAACTTTGCACCCAGCTGGCAGGAGGTGCAGTGCCCTGGCACCTCAGATTGCTAAACGTGCTGATTTCTTGCAGGTGTGCAAGTGCTCACTGCTGTGCTGACCCTCCTGCTGCTATTTAAGGAGCGGGTGCATGCAGTGAGAAGGCATTTGGGGCTGTCTTGTTGCTCTTTCTGCTCCCACCCTCTGAGGTTCCAAGCAGAACAGTTCAATTCCTGAGATGACCTTAAAGAGAATTAGTAATAGAATGAATTAATGATAGAATGCAAGCTGTTAGGTAGAATAGTGCATTGCTGGTTCCTATTCTGCTGGCAGAGCCAATGGAGAAAAGTGTTTGTGACAGGGTCTGGTTTTTTAAGAGGAAAAGTGCAGTGTAAGCCATTAGGTTTGCTCTAGCCTATACATGCCCTTCACAAGCATGTACTTCTATGCACATGCACTGAATTAGCATGTAATAATCCCATGGTGATGCAATGGGGTGATCAGTTGCTTTGCAACCTTTGCATGTCCCATTGAGGCAGGGAAAGCATTGGGGCTGGCTGTGTGCCCGTGGTACCGGTGCCAAGCCGGGTGGGGGTGTGCCTGGCAGTGCTGTGCTGCATTTGCTGAGCTTTCCATTCATTCCTCTGAACTCTGAGTGTGTCACCAGCTTTGTCCAGCAGCAGAGTGCATTGGGGTGGGTTTGCCTGCTTGCTGTTCGCCTCTCTGAGCTCAGCATGTCCGAAGCCCAGCTGGATCCAGAGGAGCATTTCTGAGTATACAGGCTCTCAGGACCAGGTCTTTTTGTGTTTCCAGCTGCATTTGTAGAATTAGAATCGTGTTGCTGGAAGATGCCTTCTTCACATGTCCCATTTAATAGAGAACTTAGATGGGAGAAGGCATGTTCTGCGTTTTGGTTACAACAAGCCCAGGTAACTTTACAGGCTTGGGGAGGAGTGGCTGGAAAGCTGCCTGATGGAAAGGGACCTTGGTGTACTGATGGATGGTCGGCTGAATGTGAGCCAGCAGTGTGCCCGGGTGACCAAGAAGGCCAATGGCATCCTGGCTTGGATCAGGAATGGAGTGGTGAGCAGGACTAGGGAAGTCATCCTGCCCCTGTACTCGGCATTGGTGAGGCTTCACCTCGAGTACTGCGTTCAGTTTGGGGCACCTCAATACAGAGAGGACATTGAGGTGCTGGAGCAGGTCCAAAGAAGGGCAACAAGGCTTGTGAAGAGCTTGGAGAATGTGCCTTATGAGGAGAGACTGAAGGAACTGGGGCTGTTTTGCTCTCTTCAAATATCCAAAAGGAGATTGCAGTGAGAGCAGGGCTGGTCTCTTCTTGCTGGTGGCAGGTGATAGGACGAGGGGAAATGGCCTCAAGTTGCACCAGGGAGGTTTAGGTTGGATATAAGGAAAAAATTCTTTACATGAAGGGCTGTTAAGCACTGGAATTGGCTGCCCAGGGAGGTGGTTGAGTCACCATCCCTGAATGTGTTTAAAAACCATCTGGATGTGGTGCTCAGGGACGTGATTTAGTGGTGGGCTGTTAGATTCAGGTTAGTATGGTTAGGTTGTGGTTGGACTTGATGATCCTTAACATCTTTTCCAACCCGAGCAATTCTGTGGTTCTATGTGTTCAAAAGCCCTCACAGCAGTGCTGTTGGGCTGTGGGTGCCCTGGGCACACTGGAAGCAGGTGGGCTGGCCCCGCTTTGCAGCTGACATGAGTTCACTCACTGACCCTTGCAGCAGTGAGCTCACAGGAGGAGCCCTCCTGGTGCCGCAGGACCAGAGCTCAGCCCACACAGGATTATTTTTCTCCACTGCACTCGGGCCAGTCCTGGGCTCCAGCACCAACTGGGAGGGACTGGTGCAGCCGAATGGGTGAGAAGCAGATGTAGCAAATCCCTGAACCCATCCTTCCTGGAGCAAGGAGGAGGGGAAGGGTTGTGCAAGCGGGGTGTGCCTCTGCGGCTGCAGGGTGAGATGGTTGTTCATCTCAGCTTCTGTGTGGGTGAACGTGGTGTCACACTCTCCTCGGAAGGGACATAAGCTCACCTTTTCCTCAGGAAATGCCCCTTTTAGGGAAGAGCAGTTATGTCATCGCAGCAACACGTGCAAACCACCGGTTCTCTTTCTTGTGGTGAGCTGCGTCTTGTGTGAGTAACTGAGGCCTGATGATGGGTTCCCTGGACACCTTCCAGGCTCACACGCAGCTTCCCTGCTGGGAGTAGAAATCACTTTCTTTTGTTCTTCAAGACAAAGCGAGGTGAGGAAATAGGGTTCTCTAAGCACTGACAGTTTGGGCTATTAGCAGGAAATTATAAAAGGCTGCGGGGCATCCTTCCCAGAAGGAAAGCCAAGTTTCAATCTGAATGCACAGATGCACTTAGGGGAAGCCAGGCAAGCATCTCCATCCGTCCAGCAATTCACTCCACTCGCTCCATAAAGCTGAAAGTCAAGGCCTGCCCTGCAGATACTGGTTCCTGGGCTTGTGCTGGTGGGAACCTTAGCATGGCAGAACCACAAGCAGGGCACAAGGGAGGTTCAGTCTGAAACCAGTCAAAAAATTTGCACGTGTACCTGTGTGCCATGTCAGCCTTGAGACACTACAGTAGAAGAAGCTCAGCTTGGGTTTCCATCATGTAGTCCAAAAGGATGAAGCAGCAAAGACCAGAATAGGATTGGCAGAGCTGTAACCCATGCAGAGCCAGATGCCCTAATGGCCTGCCCAGGTGGAAAGGAGAACCCCAAGGAGGTGGTGGAGTCGCCATCCCTGGAGGTTTTCTAGAAAAGGGTATATGTCACATTGAGGGATGTGGGTAGTGGGCATGGATCGATCTTTGGACTAGTAGTCTTTTCCAGCCATAATGACTCTGTGATTCAGAATGACTTCCTGATCCATAGGGATGCAGAGGTGCTTGGGGAGCAGCAGGGAGCCTTGTGCCATGTCCTGGGTGCGGGGGACTCTTCCAAAAGCCATAAAACTGCTCTTTGATGCTTATGGTCCTCACGGGCAGAACAGCCAGTATATGCCACAGCCCAGCCAAAATGCACCCAGCCAAAATGCACCCAGCGTTAAGGACAGCTTTTGCCAAACTGCCAAAGGTGCCCAATCCAGGCCATGCAGCACCCCTGGGCTGAGGAAAACCAAGTGCAAGCACCATGTGTGCCCTGCAGAGACTTGCCATGAGATTGCACCTTGTGCTAAAAATGGAGCTGGGGATGTTTGGCTCATGAATCCCCCCACCTCCACTGCCAGCCTGCTTTTCCCAGGCAGTTCTCCTGGACAACCCCAGCCTTTCCTTGAGGTGCAAAGGGGATGTTTTGTGTTTGCCCTCCTCCTGGGCTGTAGATGTAAATGCGGTGGGACTTTGGGTAGTAGTGGAGTTTTGCATACTGCAGCTTTCAGGGTTACCGCAGGTGCTGGAGATGCCCTTTGCTCCCAGCTCAGCTGTAGGGCGGGATTTTCAAAGTTGCTCAATGCTGCTTACATTTTCTCTGCTGTAACCAAAGGGAAAACTGTGGCCATTTGGTGAACTTTACAGAAGCACAGCTAAGCAAGAAAGGAGAATAGAGAAAAATGCTAATTGTGTGTGGTTTCTCTACTGCCTTGTGCTGCTTGGCTCTCCCCCCCCCCATCCTGAAAGCTCTTTATGCACCTCATCCACACCCCCAGTGTACATCAGCAGCACAAGTACTGCTAACACCAGGCTGTTGCGTAGCCTTTTTAAGTACTAACATATTTTCTATTTAGGTTTGTGTCCTTATCAAACAGCACAGTTAGGAAAAAACTCCACCTTTGCCACGCAAAGAACGCATTCACACCATGCGGCACAGTGTTCTATCTGCTGCTTTTCGGCACACAGAAGTGCAGCTGCTGCTCAAGGAGTACCCATCTGGCAGTCTTTGGAAACAAGTAAACAGAGGTTGCATAAAAAGCTTCTTTACAGCTGGCAGACAAAACCATTTTGATGTTTTCAGCAGAGCAGTGGGGTCCTTCCCTCTTCCCTCTCACCTCTGCTTTTATTTCGACACCTGAGTGTACATAAGACACGTGAAGTTAGGCTTTAAGCAAACAGCTCCACTGAAGTTACATCATTAAGTGTTGTGATTTGTGATTGATTTGTAGCTCTTTGTGGCACTTAGCATTGCTTGAAAATGTGCTACTTGATAAATATGTAGGAAGTGCTGCATCAGTACTGCTGTAATTCTGTGCACGTGCATCTGGCCAAAAGCATGGGAGTGCTGGAGGGAAATCCTCACACTGACCTTGTGCTTCCCATCAGGAGAAGGGCTGTGGCTGTGTGCCACGGAAGGGACAGCAAGCAGGTGGCACCTCAGAGCGGATGCCTGCATCCCCTTAACCGCTACTTCCATCCACACTGCAGCATCACGTTGCCACTCACAGTGCCTGGCACCAGCACAGTGGATGATGCTCCTTGTGTCACAGGGATGCAGAGCCAGCATCTCACAGCTCCTTCCTTCCCCCTGCAGCCACACTGCTTTCCAAACTGCTGGAGGAGGGCAGGAGCCACTGAAGCATGGCAGGGTGTGAGCTGGGAGCAGCCCATCAGAGCATGGCATGAAGCCAGCAGCCCCTTCTTTTTGCTGCTCATCCCAAAGGCTGGCACTGCTTGGCACAGGCGCTGTCACTGTGGGGATGTGCTCATGCTTAGTGCTAGAGGAAGGTTTAAGGTGCAAACAAATGTGAAATAACTCTATCTTGCCCACAATTCAAGACATGCCTAAGCAGTCTTGCAGCCTGAAATAATGCAGATGTAGAAAGAGAAGCTGCAGGTCTGTAGATGGTACACCTCTTACTCTCTTTACTGGTGTTTCAAATGCACCATGCAGATGTTTGAAGCAGGGAGGAGCGTCTCGTGCTGTGCTGCTTGCTCCATTTCACTGCGCAGATGGAGAGACAGCAGTCACCAGGCAGCAGTGCTGTGCGGAGGCACTGGCCCAGGAGTGATGGTTCCTTCTCTCTGTGCTTCCCAAGCCGTGCCAGGGGTTTGTCCAACCCATGAGCTGAGCACAGCCACTACAGCAGCTCCTGCCCCAACACCTGCCTGAGATGTGGGTGGCTTCGAACAAACAGCAAGAAACTCTTGCACTGAAGCAAAGCTCTGTCAGGGCTTGTCCTTTTACGTAAAAGCTTTAACTGAGGAGGAGGGTATCAGTGTACCATCTTCTGTTTTGGGGGGTAAGCAGACTGGATGTGGTGCAGGAGCCCTGGAGCTAACTGCTCGCGCATCTCTCTTGCAGGTCGTGGATGAGAGGAGCTCTCACTTTCTGAAGCAGCGGGCAGTAGCTGCTGGTAAGTGTGCCAGCCCTTTTCCCATCCCCACCATCTTTGTTTGTCGAGGTTTTGCAATTGCTGACGCAGCCCCTGGGGCAGACAGCTCCCTGCCTGCCCTCACCACGAAGATCCAAGCATGTCAGGGCAGGGCAGGGTCACGGGACGTGGGAAGATGGGTACAGCTGGGGCCATAGCGAGGGGTGAGCATTCCCAACCCCAGAAGGGCCAGCTCCACCTCAGGGTGGGCTCACACCTCCCAGCACTTCGCTGGGACCAATATATCTCCCTTAGTGGGCCGAAGTGTGGATTTGGGAGCCTGTGAGTACATCCCTCACATCTCCCCTCCATACACTTAAACCTTTTTTCTCTTTTTCCCTCAGTTACAGACACGCTTCCCAGTGCTGAGAAGCCAAGAGCACACCTGACAGGTAATGCTTGTTCCAAACCAGTGTTTCCTTTGGGTCTTACAGCTGTTGCAGTGCAATAACCACGGTTTATAGGGTCTGATAGGATCAAGCTGCAAGATGCAGGGGGAGAAGTCACCAGCTTTGCCTCAGTGACCACAGCAGATTTACCACAGCAGTGTTTATAGGAAAGGGCCCACAGAGGAGGCAGCTGGCAAACATTGCCACTTCTCTGGGCTGTTGCTGTCATTGTGTGAGCACTTGGGTTCCCGTAACTGAGCTTCAGTGCTGCCTGCCATGTTAGTGATCTGCTGGGTTTGCTGAGAACCTTGGTGGGAAGAGCCCAAGTGAGCTGTGATTTAGGAAGATCTGCCAGTTTTGGAGTAAAATAAGACCAAATAAGGCCGGTTTTAGGGTGCTTATTTTTTCTGCAAGTCCAACCTGAAGCCACACGCACCACATTCCCATCAATAGCTTCCTGGTTTTGGTGAGGTCACACGTAACGTGCATTGGAGCAACCAAGGGAAGGGCTGTATGCAGCTGAACCTCTCAGCTTGTGTTGGCTAGGAAGATGCCATCTCAAAACATCACCACCTCAGCATCGAAGCATCAGCACACTGAAAGGAACTTAGGGAATACCACCTGAAGAAAAGGTTTGTGGTTGCCTGAGTGGATGGTTCTGAGAGATGAGGAGCTCTCCCAGCTGCTCTGAGTCCCCCCCTTATGACCACTAAGATAATTTATACCTCCCCAAAATATAGCTCACTTGCAGAGGCTTCCCCAGTACCCTGTGTGTTGTCCCAGGGGAGCACTGTAGTAACTTGAAGCTTGCAAGAAGTTACACGAGGCTTAACACATGTATGCACAGGGTTATCAGTGCTTCAGGGCTGATTTGTCAACCACCATAGTTTGTTTACTTTCCCTAACCCACAATCTCCTTCTTAATGCACTCCTATGTCCCAAGCCTTTCTACACAGAGGTGGATAGGACTGCAAAATGGATCTGTGCTTGCTCAAAATACATAAAATCACAGAACCACAGAATATCCTGAGTTGGAAGGAACCCACATCCCAATCCCCAGTCCTATGGCTGAGAGCAGTGTCCCAGTGCTCTCTGAGCTCTAGGGCTGTGCCCACTGCCCTGGGAGCTGTGCAGTGCCCACCACCCTCTGGAGCACAGCCATTCCCCAACCCCACTGGGCCATCCCCTGACAGCTCCATGCCGTTCCCTCAGATCTGCAGAAGAAGGACCTTGGCTTCTAATATAGGTCCCTTTTTTTTCCCAAATCTCCACATGACCAAGACCCAGAGGCTCTCAGTGCAGCTGACTCACAATTGCAGCCCAAGTGTTGCTCTGCTGATGGGAACTTCCCTGGGTTGCACAAAAGTCCAGCTGTCACAGGGAAGCACCCAACAGTTTGCTTCAAATTTTCTCAGACCTCTGTTTGCAATTCCTCCACCATCACTCCTGAGCAGTGCCCTGGGATGGGACCTGTCCACCTCCTGCCTCAGCCCCGCCAATGTTATCTGGGAGAAGGAAAAAGCAAAGGGAATTTTCTCACTCCTTTTCTGTGCATAACAGAGTCGGGAGCCTGAGCTGAAGGCTGCAACCAGGCTGCTGAGCCACCAGCAGACCAGGCTTCCATGAACTTGGCTTTAAGCTTTCTTGTTGGGTTCAAGCACTTCTCTTTTGCTTTTCTGCACCCTGCAGCAATGGTTTCTTGAGCTCAACGCAGAAGTCTTTGGCGTTGTTCTAAACTTGTTACATAATGATTTCCTGGGTGTCCTTCTGGTCTTCACTTCTCTGAAACCACGACTTGGGCAGAGAAAGTGAAAAAGGAATAATTATTCTTCAGATCTTTTGTACATTCCCCCACTTCAGGTGCCTGGTTCACTGTGCAGATAGCAGGCTAGGTGCCCTTCCTCAGGGCAGATCTTCTCCAGAGCTCCAGCTGCTTCTCTCTGTCTCCTTCTGGATTTAGGAACGCATGTTTTAAATGTAAGAGCAGAGTGAGAGGAATGAGAACTAACCGGAGTGTTTAACTCGGGAATGCACCACTGAATTAGCAGTAGCAGGATGACTCAGTGTTTGGGTCTCTGTTCCTTTATGAAAGTTTTTCCACCTGTTCTTGGCCTCTGGAAAACACACAGAGCACTCTGGACTCATCCATACCGACACCGAGACCTCCGCTGCCTGTCTGCCGGTGAAAAACAGTCAATGTGAACCCCAGCTGGGGCTTTTCTCCAGCCTCTGTGTCCCATGCAGTAGTTCAGATTTGGTGCTGACCACCACCATCCCTACAGCCTTCATGGGGCCGTGCTTCAGGTCAAGAGGCAGACCAGTGCCTGCATGGGATGGCGTGGCACAGCTGGATGAAGCGTGTTACAGACACCCACCTAGCACCTGCCCAGCACTCGTCGTGCTGGGATGCTATCTGAACACCTCGCTAAATCTGGGTAGAAAATAACTTCCTGGCTCCACTTGGCTGTTTGGCAACCTCTCCTGTGAGGAAAGGTTGAGGGAACTGGGCTTGTTTAGCTTGCAGGGAGCTTATAAACAGGAGGGGGAATGGCTGTTTATGAAGGTGGATAGTGATAGGACAAGGGGGAATGGTTTAAAGTGAGACAGGGGAGGTTTAGGTTAGATTTAGGTTAGGTTAGGTTAGGTTTAGGTTAGGAAGTTTTTCAGAGGGTGGTGAGGCACTGGAACAGGTTGCCCAAGGAGGCTGTGGATGCCCCATCCCTGCAGGCATTCAAGGCCA
>JAOWBP010004368.1:2366323-2401596 GCA_028571105.1 Tragopan temminckii | reverse complement strand
TCAAGGCCAGGCTGGATGTGGCTCTGGGCAGCCTGGTCTGGTGGTTGGCGACCCTGCACATAGCAGGGGGTTGGAACGAGATGATCATTGTGGTCCTTTTCAACCCAGGCCATTCTATGATTCTATGATTCTATGATTTTAAGATCAGTTATTAAATTTCTTGAAAAACAGAGACCCTGCAGCCTCTGTGCTTTGCAACTCACGCAGCACAAGACCTGAGCTGTGTAGAAGAGCAAGACCCTCATCTCCTTCCTAAGGTATAGCTCAGCATCACCAGTGAGGGCCATGAACTGTAGAAACCCAAGTTCATCAGCATGCCACCAATGCAACCAAGCGACAGGGATTCCCCAGCCAGTGACTAAACCAAAAGGGATTTTAGGAAAAGACAAGAAATTTTACGTCTAAGAGATGCACAAAAAAAAAAAAAAAAAAAAAAGTGAAAGGGAAACTTGAGGGAACTGCAGCAGTAAATCCCATAGTGAAAGCAGATTTTATTTACTTCAAAGATTAGCATAAGATGTGTATTTGCAGGAAGTGCAGCTCCATATATTTAAGAAACAAATGAATGACAAGTACGGCTGTGCTAGAAAAAGAGCCATACAATATTCAGAGGCACTTCAACATGCATCTTTCCTGTTACATCTCTAAATCATGGGAAAATTTGACCAGCCTGAAAATGGAGAGCATCAACAAAGTGAGTTTTAACCTAAAAGGAAGGTTAGAGCCATAAAACTTAGAATTGCCTCATTCCAGAAGTTATGAAATAATGTGTTTCATATGAGACGCTTCATAGTTATTAAAAACACTGAAGAATTGAGTGTCACTGACATCTTAAATGCGTCATTAGATACGTAGAAAAAGAATATTTCTCATGAAGCTTCTCCTCCATTTTTTTTTCCCAAACTACCCAAGATGGAAAAGAGCCCAAAACTCTTTCAGGAAATTTTATCATCTTTTCTTATCTTCCTCTGCCACCACCCTATCTCAGAGAGGCCTTACTCCTTAGCCACAGCGACCCCAGTGCTGTGTTAGGTTTTGCCAGGTCCCAAGGCAGATGAGGACACAGACCACGAGTCCTTTTGCTTTCTTTTCCTCCTGTCTTTCTATATCAAGCAAAGCTCTGTTTCCTCTAAGCCTCACATTCTTTATAATACTTTTATATTTTAGCTTGGCTTGCTATCACAGTCCCCATCTATCGTCTTCCAGCAAAGAAACACTCCATGTGCTTTGCCTTCTGGGAAAAGATAGAGGGATTTAATTTTTCCGAGCACTGACAGGCAGGCTGGGAAAAAAGCCATTATTTTGTTGTGCTACTCAGAGAGTATGCAAGAAATTGCACTCCTAACAGCAGTTTGTTTTCTTACGGGTTATCTATGTCAGAAGGCAGGAAAAAAAAGGATGTCACTGGGGGCTGAGGGTATTTGTTTTCCTGAATCTCATTTCCCCCAGGATAAACCTCATAGACGTTGCCAAGAGCATTTCTAAGCTCATCCCCACCCGCCTTCAGTTTGCTTCCCTGCCTGTGCACACACACCCTACCCCCAGATGCTGAATCATAATTGACCTTAAGCATTAACTTAAGCTCATGAAAGCCGCTCCCTGGTTCTTCCCCCCGCGTCCTGAGCATCCTGATCCTCTGCTTAGATCAGGCTGTGCTGGGGATGGATTGGAGCTCTGTTTGTCATCGGTTAACCACGAGCGCGTTTCTGTTTGTTGGTTGTTCTGTCTGAAGTAAAGCTGAAGATAACACCAAGCTTAGTGTTCTGTCCCAAACGTTTTCAAAACGGAGTTAAAAAATGGGTTTTATTACAGTGTGTCACTTCGGAAGTGGGTGTTTTAAAGCACAGTGGGGTTTTCTAGCTCTATGGTGAAATCGAAGGACAGCGGTAAAGGAAAGGCAGCCAGTTGTATAGCAGAAGATCTCAGTGCAACACCCAGCAGCAAACCCCATCTCTAGCCTCCAGAAGTAACCTAGCAGGAAGAATTCAAGGTTCTCAGTGCTCAGTGATAGATCACAATGATCGTTGTGAAGCCTCTACAAGCAAACAGAGCCTGTTGTCCTCAGTTAGTAGTAGTAGTTAGCACTACTGTGGCACAAACACAGCTTCAGTCCATCACTACTCATGAAGACATTGCTCTCATGTCTCTGACTGCTGTCCTGAGCCATTAGGTGCAGGCACGTACCCAGCTGTACAACTGGCCCAGCACTGCTTTCACTTAAGAATAAAGTTTATGCTTTGCAAATGGGTGAGAGCACTCCAGACCTGTGAGCAAAAGCCATGTGTCCTACCCCACAGTGAGACAGCCTTTGGGAAGGACAGTCCCATAATTTGGGATGCCCTGTCATCTAGGACACCCAGCTGTAACCGAGCCCTGTAGGCAGCATGCTCCAACCAAGGTCCTCCAACTTTGGCTTTGGCTCTTGGTTGCTCAGATCTGGACATCCTATGGGCAGCCTCCAAAAGTAGCTCTTGACAGTTGGCCTGCAGCTGATTGACTGTAAAGGAAGAACATTTCTCTCCTAGAGTTTTGATTACCCTGTGGAGGAAAGATCCTGTATTTCTCCAGCTGGAACAAACTAACACATCTCTTCTCCCTCTCTCTGTCCCGCAGTGAAGAAACAAGATCCCTCCAGTGCCACAGGAAGACATCTGCCCATCCTGCAGTGGGAAGACAAGCGAGGCTTGGCCTTTACCAAGAACAACCTGAGTTATTCCAGCAATGCACTGGTGATACCTGTGTCTGGGGATTACTATGTCTATGCTCAGGTCACTTTCCGAGGGCCCAGTGACACTTCAAGTAAAACCAGTTCTATCACTGCAGTCATCACTAAAGTCACTGACAGCTATCCCGAGCCCACCCAGCTGCTGACCAGCAGCAAGACCCTCGGTGAAGAAAGGAACAACTGGTTCCAGCCCATTTATCTGGGAGCTGTGGTTTCCTTAGAGATAGGAGACAAGCTAATGGTCAACGTTAGTGACATCAAGCTGGTGGATTACACTAAGGAGCACAAAACCTTCTTCGGTGCCTTTTTACTGTAGGTCTCTGGCAGCAGCTTTGTGGAGGCCTCCCTTAAGAGCCCTGGTGTGGTGGTTGCATGTTGGGGTGCTGGTCTCTGTGCTGTCCTCTGTGCTTCACTCACCTGCTGCCTTAAATTATGGGGTGGGGAGAGCTGGAGCTGCAGGATGAATGGGAGCAGCCCAAAAAACTCCAGAAAAATGAAAGTCAGACTTAAGGGATGATGAGGATTCTTGAAAGCTCTGTATATTGGAGAGGAACCCTTTTTTTATGAGTTGGGTAGGGATATTTATCGTAAATAGGCTAGGCTGCATCACCAATTCCTTTTCCAGTATATCATTTCTTCAACTGAAAATAAGTGTTTTCAACTTTCTCCAGCACTTCCAGTGTAATTTTGCATCACATTTCTTCAGATTCTTAAAGGCAATTACAATTAACAATTTCCTTAAACATAGTTCAGTACTTTGCATTAATATAAAGCCCAGATTAATCATTAACTGCTCAATTAATCACTTCCAATTTCCCTGTAAAGTAGATTAAAATTATATCATGTGTTTTGCAGAAGCTACCTGATTTTCTTTTATTTTCCAGGATACTGCTTACAGATGTTTAAGTCAATGTGTAGGCTTTAGCCTTTATTTAAAACTTCTAGGGAACATGCAGAAACATTTTCGTTTCAGCATGACCGTGGAATCTCCCCACCAGATCCAAACATTAGGAAAACAGAAAAAAAAAAAAAGAAAAAGAAAAAGAAAATTGCTCTGCAATATTTTGCTTTCCACTGTGCTTCATGCAAAGCAAATGCAACTAAAGACATCAGTGCCCTCCTAATGCTTTGCAACCACTGCTACAGCAATCTGCTGACACAGAGGTCTCCCCATCCTTTGCCTGGGTGCAGGCTGATGATCAGTAGTCCATGCATAAGGTCAGAGGATCCAAAGAGAAGCTCACAGTGTGCCATGGCCAGCTACAGAGCTTGGGAACGCTCAGCTTCCCATCTCGTGCTTCTTTTTCTCATAGACATTACTATCTCAGGGAAATTCCCCAGCTCTCCTCCTCCCACAATAAATACATCACTGTCAATGACTCAAGTCACGCTCTAGTATGTTCAGGCTTCACACACTTAACTGCTTGGTGGTCTCTCACTTGAGTCCCTACCAGGCAGCTGTTTGGCAGGGTCTGTCCAATGGCCAGGCTGCACTCTCTGCAGCTCACCCTCTTTCTTCCCTTTCCCCATTGGGCTCCTTCCTTCTTGGCCAGAAGTGTCACCAACATGGCCTAGCTAACATTTCCACCCAAAGACATGGGCTCCAGCAGCATGCTGTTAGCACCAAGGAGGCACCCAGCACCCAATCTGGTTCGTTACTCTCCAGGAAGGGCAGCTCACCATCACCACCTCAGCAGGGCTTTTCCCACTGCTTTGAAGCCCCAGCTTTTCTCTTTGCACCAATATGGTAAAATCACAAGTCCAGGAAAAGTTTATTCATCTGGGAAACCCTAAAACTTTTTAGATTTTTAGGTTTGAGTCCTTCAGAGCTCCTGATCCCTTCGTTTTGTGCCCAAAATTGGATCTGCATTCTTGCAGACCTCCATAGAAAGGCACATAGGTGACCAGCACACCAAAACTCAATCTTTATCTCAAGAGAAGACTTAAAGTGACCTGTCCAGGACAGGGGATTCTCAGCCACTAGTCAGAAAAGCTTCTGTGAAGTTAATAGGACGAATTTGGTTTATCCTTGGAGAAAGTTGAAATGCAAATTCTATCTTTACTGAGACATTTACAGAAATCCAGAAAGGTCTTTATTTCTACAAATGGGATTATGTAACACTCTTATGAGGCCATAATGCAATCTTAACAGGCTTGTAGAACAGATTTCCATAGAAACTATATTTTAAGTTGTCATCCCTTACTGCTTGTTGCACTGAATTATGTTTAATATGGGTTCTAGGGGAGAGGAGTCATGCATGCAGTATTTGGCTCACAGGAAAAGAACCTTCTAGGGATACATAAATGTACATACATAGATTTTCTTATATATTTATGCATACTCTACGTACAAGTTTTAGGAAGTGCTTTGGCAAGGATGAGCCTTTTCTATAACGAGGCACATAATTTGTGCCTGCTGTACACTGACGACAAATTCCACAAGCACAAAATCTCCTGCTGCTGTAACAGATACAGATGTGACTGTCTTGTTCCATTGGCCATAGCACAAGTGTATTTATTTTAGTTCATGCCTTGCAAGCTGTCCCACCCCACCTCATACACCAGCTTCTAGCACGTTTAGCACGCTAGCACAATTTATAGAGCATAAAGTAACATGTTGAGCATTACTTGTTTTAAAGTAGTGCAGGCAGATTAATCCAAGCACCCCAGTGGAAATTTCTATTTCTCCCTTTTTTTTCCCCCCTCTTAGTGCTAATAACGCTTCTGTAACAGTGACCAGCAGGTACAGCAGGGAGCACCCAGGGCTGGCTGTGACCCCACTGACTGCAGAAGCCAATGGTACGGCACTGGGGTAAAGCTGCTTAAGGGGAATAGAGGTCAGGCTCAGAGGGAAAGGTCTCAGGCAGACTGAACCCAAGCTGCGGGTGATCAGATTTTCCCAAAGCTAATTAAGGACGGAAGCGTTCTCAGAAAAATCACCGTTATTGGGTTAGGAAAAAAAAGTTTCTTTAATGTAAATCATTTGTGGAGATGTGAAGATGCCCATAGGTCAGCATTTTCAGTTGAATGAGGTGACGAAATGGGGCCTTGTGAACAAGTGACCTTTCAGCCTGCGGTCAGGCTGAAAATACGTTTTGTTTTGGGTGGATGTGAAACTGAGACAGTTGGAAGAAGCTCTGCAGGCTAGAGGAAGAGCTTCAAGAAGGCAGCTTATGTTCACGAGCTAAAAATAATGGTACGATTTCTGGATTTGGCCCTTTCATCTCTCAGAAAAAGACATTTAAGCACTATTCGGTACAAAAAACATTGAAAGAAACTGTTTCGATTTTTGTTGGCTTTGTTGTTGTATATTTTTTTATGAATATTTATTAACAAAAGACTTTTGTTCTTAGGAATTCTTTTCTTCTCTAATTTCTTTGATCTCCAAAAACTAACACTAAATATAACCCAAATTCCTAAAGCAGTTCACTTACCCACTGCTTCCTTTCCCCTTAAGATCTCTATGTTAGTAAATGAGCATTCTCTCTGTATCAATAAGTAAATCTAAATCAAGCTGTAAGGGATTACAACTCCAGTCTTACCAACATATATGCATGCCTTGCTTATCTTAAGCTTGTGGGTAAAAAGAGTGCCATTGCAAAAGGCAGCTCAGTTTCCCTTCTTGGCGTACAGGAGGAAAGCCAATTAAAAGTTGACTGATAGAATGTTTTAGCCATGTTTACCCTGAATAACACCATTATACGGGTAACCTCCCAATGAGGAGAACTCACACGGACCACCTTCAGCCCATGTGTGTTGGCAGGATTGGGGTCTAGAGGTGGAAAGTTAAAGGTCGTGTTTCTGAGTCAAACATCACCTGAATAGCTTAAAGTAGGCTGGTGGGAAGATTTTGGACGTGCCAGTTTGGTGAATGTTAGTTTGAGCCATCCCTCAGAAGGAAGGGACACGACCAGGCGACATTAACCAAAAGGAATGGGTTAAAGTATTGTGATTTTCAATACACACACACAGAAAAACCTATTTTGAGAGAACGTCGTTATTCAACTCTGTACGATCCAACTGACTGCATTGTGTTTTGCTTTTATTAATCTCTTGAGTGGCCCATCATTTCAGATGGGAAATGAGGAGAAAATTCATTCTTTAGAAGAATCAGACAATGTCAAGAATTTTTGCCCAAATCTGGGTATTAAACGCCAGTATAGCATTTTGCTACTGTAATGTATTTTCATATAAATGATTGTATATTGTTTTGTGCTTCAGTACCGGTGTGAGCCTTCAACAGCAGAACTGACTTTAGTGGTTTGTTTCCAAGTGTTATGCTAATAAAAATACAAGTTAACTAATTTAAAAGCTTCTGATCCTGGTCTCCATCCAAAAACAATAACGAAATCACACGCAAGAGCCATCAGCTCATACAGCCTCCTCTGCTGTGCATCAATCATCTTTGCTTCCAGACACACACAGTGAGTGATCCCCCACCAGAGTGAGCTCAGGCACGGCCTTTTTTCTTTGCCATGGGGTATGTAGGGCTCCCATTTCCAAAGGAAAAATGTGAAGGTTGAGCAATGCCCCGCTGAGCACGCGAGGAAGATGAGAATATTATTCCAGCCAACTTTGAATATCATCACCTGATCAAAGAGCCATGTTTTCCCTACCTCTACATGAGAGCTCCTCGGCAGCTTGGGAACTGAGTGTGTCCAATTGCTTTCCACTAGCAGAACCCAGAAACCTTCTCCCAGCTGGCACGCTATTTCGTATTTGCACTGTTGTTGATATATCCCAGGATTGAACTCCAAGTACCGTTTTTAAATTGTTTTAGAAGAGGTTTCCGGTTAAGGGCTACGTGCTCTGGCTTAAGTGATGTTTTTACCTGGAAACTCAGAGGGAGGAATCACGTTCAGGCAAGTTTACCCTGACTTTCACCCACTCTCACATACCTGAGATGTTTTGTTAGGCTGTGAGTGGCATCTTTGACAGATCAGCCAAAAGTTGATTAAGCAGTAAGCATCAGACTTTCTCCTGTAGAACATCCACATCCACAGGTGTTCTTTTTTTTTTTTTTTTTAATTTTAATACAATAGTTGTCTCAAGTTAAAAGCTTTTTATTATTATTAAGACATTTGTTAACAGCAGCAGCTGTCTGCAGCGGATACACAGCACTGCACTTAAGCTGCCCATATACTTGCTGCCTGAGTAGAACATAGGGCAGCTATGTATATAGACATGTATCTTGATGGAAGGAAGAACCTTACCTTCAAATGATGAATTTGCTACACCATTAAGTTCTTCCTGGAGAGCAGAACATTACCCACGGTAGTTTAACTTCCTGAGATGCCCAACCACAGCTGAATCCATTTGTTCATGCACAAAGTTCATGCCAGCTTTGTTCATGTACGAAGATCCCTTTTCCAGGCTGGGGACAAGTTCTGTATCACAGTACTTCCAGCTTTTGGGGAGATCACTCTGGCAGGGTTTGGAGGCTTTGTCTCTTCAGCATCTTGCAGGACGGAGCACAAAGTGGAGGCAATCTGCACCCCCAGGAACAGCATGGGTTATACACTTTCCAGCTCATCAACAGCAGCTGAATGAGGGCTGTGTTTTCTAGCACACTCAGCTGCTGTCAGACAGGTTCTCAAAGGAAATTAGGGCTCCATGATGCCAAAGACAGATAAGAATCTCTTCAAAAGTGTGAAAGCAGGAGCCAAGTTTGTCAACAGCAGCAGCTCCAAGTTTGTTTTGCCTTATATACAACATTATCGAGTGCCCTAACTCCAGAATGTTTAGGTGGGATTTTTTTCAGAATTATGAACTAAACTTGCTTCCAGACTCCCTCATTTTTGCACCAATCAAGCTATGTTCTTCCATCATCTGTAGATTTTTATATTAAGAAGTCAAAAAGGCACTGGAAATGTTTTTTTTTTTTGTATATTTATTGGCACTGTACATATATACATGTCAGTTTTATGTAAGAGACTGCAAAAATCAAGGTACAAACTTGAGACCTCAGCAACTTTCTCCTTCAGCAGATGGCTTTGACATCTTCTAATGATGAAGTTTATCAGTAGTTTGTTTTTAAAATCACTTCATATCTTAAGGCAAAATAAATAAATAAATAAGAGCACTTTATTTGATTCACCTTCATTCCTGACTTATTCTGTACTTTAATGAGCATCCACCAAAAGCTCATGTTTACAACTGCAAAGAGCAGGAGCTTGTTCACCCATGGCAGTGTGGTTATGCGTGCTGTATTTTTCACACCATACGTGATTTCTCAGATCACAGAATCACAGAATTGTAGGGTTTGGATGGGATCTCTGGTGAGATATTGGCACAGCTGCCCAGAAGGTGGTGGAGTTACCATACCTGGAGGTGTTAAAATGGGAGATACCACACAGGGTGACATGGTCTACAGCAGTCGTAGGCATGGGTTGATGGTTGGACTGGATGACCTTAGTGGTCTTTCCAACCTGAATGATTCTATAGTATGTGCAGCTGTTACGTGAAGATGTGAATGCATTTACAGCTTGCATACAAAAATCCCCAAGCTTCAAGCTGGTCTCCGCAGGCAGGATACAGAGGCACAACTGTGCATGTAGAGACCAAAGTGGAAGAGATCTCTTAAGATGTAACCATGCAAGCCACTGCCAGAGCATGATTATCACTCAAAATAGCTATTTGCTCACTACACTTCCTTTCTCTTGACAGTTCCTAAAATCAAAGCATGAAAAATGGTATCCTTCCAAAGATATGGCAAGGGCTGCTCCAGCCCTAACCCTCTAGCAAGATGACTTCACTTTTTGCAGATACCCCACTTCCTTTTCTTCATGTAAATCAGGGGAATCTCTAGTACAAAAACAAGGAGATATGAAACAACTTTTTGCTGTAGCGGTGGGACCGTTCCTCTTTGCTACAGAATTATCTGGTGAGTAGGTAGAAAAGGCATTACAGCATCTGGAAAACTCCCATGTTTGTACAAACCTCTAGGTCCACTGAAACTACACAGTTCTGCTCTGCTACCACCACCGTACGTGTGCTGACATCTCATTAGTTTACACTTGGAGGTCATGCCTTTATGCTTCTTTGATGAAGGATGTTAAGAGAAGAGGTGAGATTGAAAAAAGACTTTTTCTTTACCCACAGGCTGCTGGCAGTTCTCACTTTGACTAGAAATGTAGGACTGATCTCCTGCATAACCCATTACTGCTACCCCTCTACAGTCATAAATTTTGATGCCTGTTCATTAGGCATGTTCTGTCGAGCATATTGCTCCTCAATTACAATCCAAATTTCAGGGAAGCATTTATGCATCTATTCGAAGCCAAGTGCTTTGAACAAATCATTTTTTTGGCAAGCATAGTTTTCTGTGGAATTGCTTTCTTGCTTCAGTGGGGCACCGCTGGGATCGTGCTTTAAGGCTGCGAATGTAGCAATGACAACACAGTTCCTTCAAGTAGTCTTAGTTTATTCTTGCAGAAAGTTCTCAAGTGGTAGTCGAGGAAAAAACACTATTTTTCCAGCAATGATGTTGGATAGAGAAGCTTGCTGGCGCAGCTGCCACAAGGATTTTTCTTGTCTCATGCTGTCACAGGGTGAATTTCCTAAGCGACAAGGCTGACTGCCTTGCTCTAGCAGCACCTGCTCTGTCCTTGCTGAAAAACCCCCAAGGAAGGCACACATGCTGTGAGCATATGTGTCGGCTGTGCCCTCAGTGCAACCAGGCAGCCCACACTGCTTCCACCTGCACCCAGCGCTGCTAGATTGCCTTCCTGTCCTCCTGCATCCACGTTTGCTGCAGCAATGCTTTGACAAAGTGCTTCCACACCTATGACTTTTAGGAATAAACTCACAACTAAGAAGTCTGTGCATGGAATAATAGCTTTGTAAACAAGTTGGGGTTGTTTGTTCCTTCTGTTCCCATCTCCTGTGGTGGATTCCTCACGCTCCCTGCCTGCTGTATCAGGGCACTGCCATCAGTTTCAACCTGAGGATGAGGAAAGCCCTTGAGCCGGGGCAGCACCGCTCACCTGGAGCACAGGATGTGTGAGATCAGTCTCTCCTTCTTGGCTGAGGCTTTGGAACATTACAAATCTGTGACAACATTCATGTTTCCTGTTGTTTGTCATACAGCAACCCGTGTCACATTAAAGAAACCTCATCAGAAGCCACTCATCAGAAGTCTCCTTCCCATTTGGATACGGTGTCTGATCTGCGGCCCTTCTTTGCTGCCAGAGCAGTTCTGGAGCCACAGGAATTAGCGTGGGTGCTGATAACCCAGAGACTGCACCATATGAAACCATCCTCCAGCAATGAGAGAGCTCCCTACCAGGGCCCACTTTAGTCAGAGAGGTCAGGACTAGACGACAGCCTCCGACAGCTCCCACTCTCTGATAAGAAACAGCACCAAGAAAATAAATCTTTTCATCCTGCCCTCCTTCCCCCATCTTCATACGCCATTAGCCTCTGATCTGGAAGACAGAAAGAAAATAAATATCAGCCAGGATATTGCTGGCTTGCTAGCGTTTTCCCTTGTTTAGTCTTTCCCACCTGGCTCATCAGCAAATAGGTAGTACTTCCCTCTTCTTTCCCTACCCGCTCTAGGTCATGCTGTCCCGGGGCCAGGAGCCCACGCTGCAGTTCTCTGAAAGCCATGCTCCAAGGATTAAGGCTGCTCTCTTCCACAGCACAGACTTTCTATACAGAAGGGCTTCACGAGGAATTTCAGAAATATGTCAGCAGGCTCAGACAGCAGAATGACATCTCACTCACCCTGTAATCACCACTGTCAATTCTTCCCATGGATGGGGAGCAGAGAAAGCCTTTGGCTGAAGAAGGGAAGGCTCAATTCAATCACATGCAACAGGAAGCATCAGATAAGCATTAGCCTGAGCTATTGCAATACTTAAGTGCTTTCCACTCACGCACTTAAAGGAGTACTTTACAGAATTGACTAAGGAGCTAAATATAGTTAAATAAATAAATAAATATCGTAAGCAGCTGATCTCCCTCAGCTTCCCACTGCAGCCTTCCCAGATAACTCATCATGCCTCATATTCCCCCTATACCTTCAGCGACCAGCACACCCAGACACCTGAGCCCCAGTACACACCACCACACTACCCTCTGCAGAGCCCCTCCTGCCCTGCACACAGCACCTCACCACTCCTTCCTTCACCACTCACACTTTCATTCCCATACAGCTACAGGAGCAGAGCAAGGTGGGGCTAATGGGCTCGATTGGCCCTCGTTAACACCTTGATCAAAGTCAGTGCCTCTCCTTCAGCTCATCGGACCTGGGAGTACTTCCTCTACTCAACCCAACTCAACTCAACCCAACCCAACTCAACTCAACCAAACCCAACCCAATCCAACTCAACCCAACCCAACCCAACCCAATTCAACCCAACTCAACCCAACTCAACTCAACCCAACCCAACCCAACTCAACCCAACCTTCTCTGTCTCTATCCCTTCATACTTCCTCTTTCTCTTAAGGAAAATACAGCAGTCAACAAACCAAAATCCTCAAAGACTGCCCTGGTGCTCTCCATAGCCTTCTGAGATGTCTGAGATCCCTCTCCCATGGACCTGGTTAGGATTTGGGTGGGGTGAAGACAAACCTGCCATTAGACTTTACAAGTGATCCCCTGATCCCATCCACAGCTCCCCTTGATAAGTGAGCTGTCAAGAATATTCTCAACAACAATATTCATTACGTACATATATTATATGTAACTTACTTTCTCCTTCTTCTATCTTTACAGACTTTCCCTGATGTATTCATAGACCTAAAGCAGAAAACTCCAATGCAGCCAAACTATAGTGTCCTACAAATACCAAACAGAATTAGTTATCAAGAATGACTTCCAAATACTACCATGTGCTCTGATGCAGACATCCAAAGTATTTCTCGTTTTCATAGGAATAACTGATGTATTCCCAGAAAATCAGGATGTTTTGTGTTTTTTTACTCAGATAAGACACTGAGTTAACAAGATCCAGTTGGCCTATATCAAGAGGGCCTCCAAGGCTCATTAGTGTATTTATCCTTTTATTATTCCTTATCTGTGAGGTAGGGAAAATCCATTTTTGCAAATGGGGAACTGTGGAGATACTAAATGACTCGTCTACAGTCACACAGGAAATCTGTGTGGGGGAAGAAAAGGGAATCACAGAGATCCTCCAGGGTCCCCACTTCTCACCTCTTCTCATCCCTGGCACCTGGAGCAAGGGCTGCTGGTTGGGAGACAGTGAGAGTTGCCATGGAACTGTTCAGGCAGGGACAGCAAAGGCTGAGTCAGCGGTGGTCACTTCTGTCCACTGTGCTCTGACATAGGTTGTGCCTCCTTGCCACTGCCGCCAAGGAGATGGCTTGGGTGAGTACAGCAGCAAGAGGGCAAAGAGCCCCAGAAACGTCATGCTCAGCCTCCTGGGTCTCTGACAGTTGGCCATTCACAGTGGAAATGTATTTGGAGATACAGAGTGGAAATACAGTGCAAGGGCATCCCTCTTTGGGTGAAAAAAAAGAGGTTGTTCCCATGATATATGCTGGGCTGCATCAACAGAGAGGTGGCATAGGGGAGGGAAGGGATTGTCCCCCCTCTGCTCTGCCCTCATGAGGCCCCACCTGCAGTGCTGCATCCAGTCCTGGGGACCCCAAGATAGGAAAGAAAAGAAAGCTCCGGGGAGACCTCACAGTGGCATTCTAGTATTTAAATGGAGCTTATAAACAAGAGGGAGAGTGAGGTTTTACATCGGCAGACAGTGATAGAGCAAGGGGGAATGGTTCTAGACTAAAAGAGGAGAGATTTAGATTAGATGTTAGGGATAAATTTTTCACTCAGATTGCAGTGAGGCCCCAGAACTGCTGCCCAGAGCTGTGGGTGCCATCCCTGGAGGTGCCCAAGGCTGTGGATGGGCCCTGGGCAGCCAGCCCATGGCAAACTGAGGGGGCAATGCTAAAATTCCCCAACTCTACTGAAAAAGATGCAAGAACCTATGGCCAGGCTTAGTGGGGACAGGACTGGAAAGCATGGTGCTCACACTGGTGTGCCCTCCTCCATCCTGGCTTGTTGGCGTCTCTCCTCCTGCCCTGCAGCGTGTCTCCCCATGCTCATGCCCATTTGTTGCTATCTCAGTGGGATAACAAAGCTAAGGATGACCACATTTGTCTCTAAGGAATTCATCCATCCCCTGCTAGAAAGATGACATTAGATTAAAAAAATACGTAAAAGAAAACAGATGAGTTTTCAAAGGCAATATTTTCTAGCCACTAAACTCCCCAGTCCACAGGGCTTCACTTTGAATTAATATGGGCTGTCTCTGCTCTAGAATTAAAGTTATTGATCCAGTCCTTGTTTACTGTCATCCACCTTTGTTCCCGGACTTATTACCACCTGTACAGGGTGAGAGCCTCTAATTAGCAGCTGCAATTTATGGGCTTACTCTGGAGAATCACCAGCCAGGAAGCCACCCAAAAATCACTGCGAGGAGTTGTGGCAGGACATTCACCTCCCGTTCCCAGGGAGCTGTGTGCAAGTTCTTACACAGACTTCTATGCAGCCCATTTGAGTTTGCCAAGTAAATCATTTTACGGGAAGCTTTGTAATTGGGCATTCAACAAATTTTTCCCACAGTGACAATTTTTTGCTTGACTAATCTCTTGGAAAACAAAAATCTCCTGAATAATGTCCGGCAGTCATAAATCCTGCACACATCTAACGTGGCATGAATGTTGTTCCTTTGGGAGGTCGGGGTGTTGGTATGAAGGTCTGGATTTGGCAAGAGCTGCATCAGAGCAGGCTGCCAGCTATTGTGAGTGATGGTGGGATGGCTGCTGGGGTCTGGCTGCAGCGCAGCACAGAGGATGCTCTGCACTGTGCACTGTGAACTGACTGCTCATGCACAGAGCTTCTTGGACAAGATCTCTCCTTGACCAGCTTCTCTCTATCAGTTTTGTTCTTGAAGTGTTTTGTTTTTTTTTTTTTAACAGACTGAGTGTTTCCAGGTATGCCTCCAGAGGATGTTTGCTCAATGACTACCACTAAATAAACAAAGTGTGCTGACTAAAGTCACAAAAACAAGGACGCAGCAATCTGGGGACCTTGGTTGTCTCCTGTGCACAGACAGGCAGCCTCCCTGCAGCATCCCCTGGGGTTGAGCATAGGTGTAAGCAGGGATCTTGATTCAGGACCCCATGAAGACTCCTCTTTCCCCACGCTATCTATCTTCAGCATAATTAAGGACCTGTTCTCCTGTGACCAAATTGCAGAACATATGTACAGCCCCAACCCCACGATTTCCCATCAACCAAAATGCAAGGGGCCCTGGAAAACCCAAGGTCTGTGCTCACCTGTGAGCCCCTGAGCACTGCATGAGCATCACATGCTCTGGTTTCCCCATCTCTGCTGGCAGGAGGTGCTGGCAAATGCTGCAGAATTCAGCATCTCCTCCAGGGAAGTCACCTCTGAATCTCCCTGACATGCCCAGGGGTGGTTTGAGCTCAAACCTGACATTTCAGCGTCTGAGGTTTGGGACAATGTCATGTTCACCCAAAGGTACCAGAAAACCTGACTGTGCTGGTGGTGAAGCACTGGGATCCCACATCCTTCCCCCAAAGGAAAATCTGAGGGGGCTTCTTGTGCAGTAGATCCATACCAGTGGGTTTCCTTGCCCTCTTTTGAGCCTAACTGAAAACACAGGGGAAAAGAAACCTGAAACAAACACTCCTTTCTGCTTTTACTCCTCAGGTAAAAGCCCTCTGCTTTGAAACAAGTAACCTTCAGATGTACAGAACTATTAAATCAAGGAGGGAAAGACAGGATGCATTCCTATAGACTACAGTTATTTTCTGAGCGAGTTTAATGATGGGAACACAGGGTGACTTGTGGCCCTGAAGCATCCATGTGCAGCACTCGAAACCAGAACTTCCATCCCAGGGCAATTTCTGACATTTGCAGTTTCTACCCTCAAGGAAAGGATGTTGAAAAGTGAAAATATTAAAGTTCACTGAATAAAGACACCCAAGAACTTTTGTCTTTGAAAATAATAATGATAATAATATAGGAAGACCTCTGTAATTTCTAAAGAAATATTTCATTCCCAACGTTGGTGTTTCAAAATGCCTCCTCTTGTAGATACTTTTCATTTAAATTCCTTATCTTAAAACCAGAATTTTTGCCCTAAAGCATCACATTCCCATGATAGATACCAAATCCAGCGCCCCGGTATCACGACGAGATTATTGCTCCAGTTACAAATGTTTTATTCAAGTGTTATTCAATCTAAATTTCAAATCTGGGTCCCGAACCCCATGTAATGGCTTTCTTTCAAAAACCATTTTCGAGCTGCTGAGCAGAAACACTTAACATGCCACAGAGAAAGAAAATGTATGTGGAATGCTAATGGCTTTAATGCACTCCAAGGGTGTCAGTGCTTCGTACCACCCCCGCCCATTTGTTACTGAACCACAATGGGCAAACCTTGAAGAAAACAGTGTGGAGTACATATTTGTTAGCTCTACGCATCCTTATACTGCTGACAAGGAGCCAGAGAATGACTCATGTGGTTTGTTAGAGGGAGAAGCTTGAAACGGAGAGCACTGAACTTAGCAATGGGATGAGAAATGCTCAGAGGATGGGAAATAGAGCAGCAAACAACAACAACAACAACAACGTTAAAAGTGCCTCTGAATTTTGCAAGGTAGTTTCTTCCCAACTGTGTTTTAGATCATCAAGAAGGAAAATAAAACACAGAGAACCCTGTGGCAAGGTGCAGGAAAAATGCCCCGGTGAACAGAGTCGCAAAACCAGCTCGGTTTTTTCTTTCTGCTTATTTTGCATCGATGTGCCAACCAACCACAGCAACCTCCATTAACTGATGGGAACCACAGGTTACTTTTTGATGAACACAATCAAGCAAGCATTAGCAAAACATGTGCCAAGCAGACGTTTGGGTCGAGTCCAACCTCAGCGAATTACCAACCCAGGCTGGAAAATGGAGCCTGCCTTTCCCCATTCTTTGAACATCAGCACTAATGCGCTCTCTGACCTTTAGCACATGCCTCTCCAGCCACAGAGCAGTTCCCTGACCCTCAGGGAGCACCCGGTGTCACAACCAAACTGCCTTCTTTTCTCCCTGCCTGAGGTAGAAGCTTGCAAGACAAAGCTGCGCCGTGCACCGAAGCCTCTACACAGCCATAAATAATTCCCTCTGCTCATGTTGGTTACCAAACCCGACTGCCCTTGGCTTGCAGAGGACTCTTGCCTTGTTTTGTTATTCCTGCCTGCCTTTTTTTTTTTTTTTTTACTTGGTTTGCTGCTGTGAGATGTTTCTGTGGAAACGTAGCTGTAGGAAGAGGGGCCTTAGGGGAAACCTGGGAAGTCTGGGGATTTTGCATTTACACTCATCATTAGCTTATCTCATCAATAAAATGGAGCAGGATATTGTAATTACAGAGTATGAAAATAAGAAAAATTGTAACCCTTTTTTTTTTTTTAGCCCCATTTACAAGGGCTGGTGAGCCCCCAGACTGGCTGCTAGTGACTTGTTTGCAGCCTAAGAAGTCAAAAAGGCAAGAAGCACTGAAGCAGAAGTGAAGCGGATGATCACAGAATGCATGCTTCCGAAAGCTGATGGCCATCATGAAAAAGCAGTGCCCAACCTGCCAGGAAGATCCGATAGATAAGTGAGGGCGCACAGCTTTGATCAGCTGCATGAAAGTTTATTACATCAGCAATATTGCAAAACACAAATAACTTCGTCCTAGAACAAAGAAGGAAATGAAAGCAAATGTACACATGGAAACTTGACAAACCCCAAAAGCCAATATCTCTTCCTTAGGACCATAGAAAACAAGCACAGATGTTTTCTTGGTGAGGAGAAGCTGAAACCACTCTCTAACAGCCCTTCCTACACACTTCATAGCAGCGTATTAACCGTGTGATGCCTAAGGAACCAAAAGAGCCTTTGCCTTCTATGACACAAAGAGAAAAACCTTAGATACCAAACAGACCTTCATTTCTCACAGATGTCATCAATGAACCAGACAAGCTACGTGCATAAAACTTCGAAGTAAACTTTTCCTATTCAACAGTACAATATTTGCAGCCAACAGACTATACAGCCTCTCCCTTCCTGTTGCACAGAGCACTCCACGTAATTAATCATAGCTCAGACATAGTATAACCAATGACATTTAGCCCATCTCATCAAAACCAGGGAACTCTTGACATCGTTTGAGTCATTCTTCTGGTAGGTCTTTTCGAGCCTACATTCATCAGCTTGTAAGTGAGCAGCTTTCTAGCTCGTGTGACTTTGACCTCCCCGCTCCAGGACAGACCAAGCAGCCCAAAGAGTGCAAATATCTGGCTGTAATTTAGTGGAAGTCCGACCCCACTCCTATCAGCACTGCTGATCAAAGCACAGCACAAAGCAATTCAAGGATCTGATAGCAAGTTCTGTTCACACTCGTAACCTCAATCAAGACCTGCCATAAAGAAGCCTCTTGCTGGAGCCATTACTCAAGGAGGTCATCATTTTAAAAATTACCTTGTACAAGCAGAAGTTCCTCATGGCAGATTTGTGTCTGCTCATCCCTTGTGTTCTCTCACATCAACCAACTTGTTTCCTTTTGCTTGGTCTGGCTCTTGTATTAAAGCTCTTATGCATGAGCTTGAATCCCATCCAGATGAAATTACAGAAGGCTATATAATGAAATTTCTAGCCACACTGAGGTTTTAGCTCTAAACATCTCTTAATTATAACTGCAGCACCTTGAAGTTCTTCACTGAAACATGGAGATGGATGGAAGAAATTTGTACCAACTCGGATATCATTTTACCTAGCATGGGAAACTGCCTACATCCTACTCCAGAACGCACCAAATAAACCCATTCGGGAGCAATGAAGACTTTTCTTTTAGAGCATAGTCAACAGTTCAGCAATCTGATCTCAGAAGGACTTCCACTGGCTCCTGCCTGCACTGGGTCCCATTATCTACCTGATTCCAGGACACCAGCAGAGCTCTGCAGCAGCGCTTGACTCTGCCCCATTTGAGAGTGAGGGTATCTGAGTTTTCCAGAATCAAGTTGATATGTTCTGAGGTTTCTGGTTTTGTTTTGTTTTGTTTTTTAATGTTTGCAATATCACCAATAATTGTTTTTTTAACATTCAAAAAAGGATTCCAGTTTATGAGTGCACTACTCCGTGTGCTTCTGGGCACCAAGCAACAGAGCACGTCTTGTATCAGTGTGCTTGTCAATAAGGTGGTGCTTCTGTTTCAGTCCTGCACTAAGAACAAAACCAAGTAGGGCACAGTTATTATTCTCAAAACGTTTTGCCAACGCCAGCAGATGTCAATACCCCATCAAGGCCAGGTTGGATGGGACCCTGGGTAGCCTGGTCTAGTATTAAATGGGGAGGTTGGTGGCTCTGGAGATTCATGAGCTTTGAGGTCCCTTCCAACCTGGGCCATTCTGTGATTCTGTGGAAGGGCGTACAGTCCTTCCTTGGAGTCCTCCATCTGGGAGGAATTTAGATGTGAGCTCAGCTGTGCCAGGAATCCCCTTATTGGACAGCAGAGAGGAGCTGCAGGAAGGAAGGAAGGAGACTCCAGGCTGATGGGAAGCCAGATTCACCTTCCCAAAAACACTTTCCAGACAGGGACACAGAGGGGAATGAGATGTGTGGAGACAGCGCCAGGGAAGAAAGAAAAATGCAAAGGGGAACTGAGAATCCTGCATTGGCAAAATAGCCTACAGTGCTGTAATACAAGTTACCTTGCCCTTTACCTTGCCCTAGTGACGTCCATAGCCGCTGTGTAATGTCCGTGCTCTTTTCAAATCAAGAAGTGACTTAAATCCTCAAGGCTGACCTTGCAGGAGAAAGTGCAGGGAAAAAATCAGGGTTTTGCCCGTAAGGAAAAACAAACCCGTTTCAGAAGGGAGTTTTTGGGAACTGGATGGATGTGTCTGAAGCAACGACTGATAAGGAGATCACTCAGGGACAAGTATTTTGAGCTTCTCAAAATCTGAAGGACAATTGCATATCTAAAATGAGGAGGCCTGCTATTATTTTCACGGAGATTATTTTCACACCATGCACTGTGGAATATCCTCTGAAGCGATCTGATAAGTCAGAAATTGTCTGTTTTGTTCTTCCTTCCCTGGAGAAATAGAGGCATAACAGCTTTTGTCAGCATCCCAGCCTCCATGTGCTGTCACATGAGAGCAGGTTCCTTTATCAGACATGTGGAAACACAGAGACAATGCAAAATGAGTGCCTTCTGAACTTAAAGACAGCATGGCACTGGGCTGGAGCCACAGCCCCTCTCTAAACAACCCCTTCCTTCCTCCTATGGGCTGAGGACAGCAGGTGTGTGCGTGAGTACAGCTTTCCAAGAGCCCTCATGTTTCCCATGGACTGTCAGGAGAAAATAACAATCCTGGGAGATGGGAATGTCACCTGCAGTGCTGACCAGCAAGGTTGGGCAGCGGGGAATTTGTGCTGCAGGTCGGTCTTCTCTCCTTCCAGCTGTGGGCTGGTTTGGGAGTTGAGGTGGGATGACTCGAACAGGCACCCAGCTGTTTTCAGCATCTCTAAGTATAGAAGCTGCAGTAATTAAATGTCCCAGGCAGAATATCTGGGTGCGGTTTCTTTGAAGAATTGCTGGAAAAGAAGTAGCACGGTATAGTAGAAGTGATCGTTTATGTAACGGAGTCATTACTGTAACAAGATTACAAAACAACCCATCTGCTTCTTAACCTTTACCCCCAGCTGAAGGAGGAAGCCAGACTGTGATGTCTGCCTGCAGCCAGGCAGTCAGGGTTTGTGCTCAGGACATGCTGTCTGGGAAGAGACGTGCCAGAGGTTGCAGTGCTGGCCACGCTCCATTCTGCCTCTGCACGGGGCTCCCAAAGAGGTATCCAGCCCACAGAACGCCCTGGGGAGAGAGAAGGGAGTGCTGATGTGGGTGCTGCAGGTGGCTGTCCTCTTGTTCCCGAGGTGGATGGAAATGAGAAACCAAAAAGGTCCCTGGTCTTTGGTGTGATTCATTCCCGGAGCAGGGACATCACCTTGCCTTGGCTTGGAAACAGGCAATGAGGCACTGCTCTGCCATGTTTACATAGCTCTGCTGGAGATGTCAACAGCACCGCTGAAATTTCCACTGCTCTAAGCCCTCCAGAGCACTGACTGGCTGACCATTTGGCCACATATGCTCGGAAAGTTTCAAGGAAACTGAAGAGTGTTAAGTCTCAACTGCTGGAAACAATATCCCCTGCTTAGCTGAACCCAATTGCAACATCTTCCAGGAGATGAGAACACAGCAAACAAAACCAGCATGTAAAGTACGTATGAATTTGTTGTTTTCTGCTTTTTTTGGTGCCAAGGAGAAGTCAGCTCAAAGTCCTGACAAGAGCAAAAGAAGAGGTCAAGATTCGAAAGGGCAACACACGGAATCAAAGAATCATAGAAACATTAAGGTTGGAAAAGACCTTTAAGATCACCAAATCCAACCCCAATTCATCATCACCGTGCCCACTGATCATGTCCTTCAGTGCCACATCATGTGCTGCAGCGTGACTAAGGAAAGGAAAAAAATGATGGTTGTGGTATAAAAGGTGCTCAGGGAAACTGGATGTAAACTCCCACAGCCCAGAGCTGGGAATGGTTTGTGGACAAGGCTGGGACCTCTGATGCTGGCCACGCTTGTGGCTGATGCTACAGCCTTGTCCAACCCTGAAGGAAGAGAAGGGAAATAACTGCAAGGACTGCAAGAAGCAGGAGCCAGAGCTGCAAAACCTCAGAAGCAGAACAGCTCACTTCCCGAGCACGTCCAGCAGGCAGTCAGCACAGAAAGGGGAATGAAACTGCAGCACAGGGATGGGGCTGTGCAGAGAGGGTGCAGAGAAAGGGGGGGAAGGCAAAGGCAAACCCCCACTGTCCTTGGCAGTTGGGTGTCTGAAGGAGATGGCTGAGCCAGAAACAGTCTTGGCTTTGCTGGATTGGTCCAACCTATGATGAGATGTTGGAAATGTGATGTCCCTTCTGCTGCTGACAACAAAGGCATGGGGTTGGTACGTTGAAGGAGGTGCAATGTGGTTGTCCATCTGCTCTAGAGCCAAGAAAAAGCTGATGGAACTGGATGCTTTGCAAATAGAAACAAGATTAAGTCACGTGAAATGACTTCCTCAGTCCTGGGGGACAGGCTGGGTGATACAGCAGTTCTGGCCTGAATTCAGAGGCAATGCTGGCAAGAGGAAACTGCCAGGAAAAGGCAGAGTAAATGTAGATGCACAGCGTAACCACAGGACTGACACTGCAAGGCAGTGGCTTTCCAGCTGAAACAGGAGATGTTTGATGTTAGGAGCGTTGCTCAATGTCTTCTCTACTCCTCACACCTAGTGGGTGATTCTTCCCTGCAGCACTGGGGACATCCAAGGGATAAACAGACCTCCCGCAGACCCAGCCTCCAAGAAGCCCCTTCTGCTTGGGCGAAGAGATATCATAAAACAAATTTCATAAGGAGCAACAACGCACATCTGGAACAGGCTCTGGTGAAGGCTGCCCAGAAAAGCTGTGGGTGCCCCTGGAGGTGCCCAAGGCCAGGTTGGATGTGGCTCTGGGCAACCTGAACTGGTGCCTGATTGGCAGCCCTGCCATGGCAGAGAAGTTGGCACATAATGACCATTGAGGTCCCTTCCACCCCAAGCCATTCTGTGCTTCTGTGTTCTATAAAATCCTCTTGGGTTTGGGCACTTGCCTGATAACATCCAGGGATTATCCAGGGATAAAGTCACACACATCTTGTTTTTAACTGATGTGCCCACGTTGGTCCTCATAGTCAGCACTCATTGTACTGCAGATGCCTTCTGTGGAAAGGAAGGGGAAAGAAGTAAATGCTGTGGTTGTTCCTTGGGAATGAAATTGTACTGTATTGATTAAGTCAAGAGGCTGCAGAGGGCAGCTGCAGCTCCTTCTTCTGCTCCCACTGCTCATCTCAGCTCATACATTAGTTTCAAAAAGATTTTAATAATAAAAAATGAAAATATAACCAGGGCATTGATTCCACTACTGTTCTTACTGAGCAATAAACCTACTGGTTGCCACTGAACAAAAAGGAAAAAGCAATTGTTAGAGATGCCTGGATAAATGCCCTGATCTGTCAATGCTTCTGATGGAGATAAATTTTGTTGGTAAAAGCAAAGTTCCAGCCCTGAAATAAAAGGAACCCAGAGCCATTAATATCAATAAAAATCAGTCTGCCAGACTTATTGAAGGATTGGTGCAGTTGGGAGTGGGGAGATAAAGAAAGAATGCAGAGGGGAAGGTACTGCATGAGGAGATCTGTGGGTCTTCAGAGAGAGGGGAAAAAAATAAGAAAAAAGGAAGGGAGGGGGGAGGAAACAGCTAGAGGGAAACATTTAGTGGGGCAGTCCTCAGGGGATCGGCCTCTCATCAGGCACCTGAAAAAGGATGGAGTTAATGAAGAGCATCCTTACAGCTTGAAAATCTTCTGTGCACCCAGTAAGGGGCCTGCTGGTGCTAAGCCTCTCATAGAAACATAGAATCGTGGAACCATTAAGGTTGGAAAAGACCACTAAAATGATGACGTCCAACCATCAACCCCATTGTGCCCACCAAACCAGAAAGAGCTCAGCCCCAAGGTCTGCCAGCTCAGCCTACAGCACATGGGACAATGAGCTTCCTGTCCCTTGGGAGAGACAGCAGGTAAAGCCAAGTTCTGAGGTCTTGGTTCATTCCTCATTGCATGCAGATCAAGAGCCAGCAAGGGAGGTGACTTCAGCTCTTTGGCATGTCAAGCCATTGATCTTATGGTGTGATTCCCCTGCTACGTTTCCTCGCGGGCACGTTTTGCTGTTGTCCCTGGGAGTTTTGCCAACTAATACCGAGTGAAAGCCCGTCCCACGGCACGCTTCTTCACTGCAGCTTTGTGGGACGTGCCGGAGAGTAACAGGGTCAAAGTGGAACAAGGATGAGATGCTGGGCAATAACAAACAGCCCGGTGTGGGGACAGGGACACGCTGGTACCGAGTGCTCGAGCAGGGCAAAATTTGCTGGGGGAACGTTTGGGACCACCAACATTTGCAAAACTTCTTCAGAAATTCAAGGGCTGCTCTGAAAGTAATGCCTCCTCTTTTATCATGTTGGCCCATGGTGTCAGATGCAGATGTCGGTGGGATGGCAGCAGAGGCTGAACCTTCCCAATAATATTCCATTCCATTTTGTTGCAGTGTGACGGATGGCAGCAGAGGGGCACTCTGACAGAATGCTGCCTGACATGGGAGTGCGTGTGAAGCAAAGAGGTGGAATTGAATTCCTCCATACGGGAAAAATGGCACCTGCTGTTATTCATCAACACTTACTGAATGCTCATGGAGACCAAACTTTCTGAAGGCCCTCAGCAAGGGCGAGCTAGCCTTGGAGATGACCTACCCTGGAGGCAGCCCTGGGTCAGGCTCATGTTAAACATTTCATCTTTCTAAACACAGAATAGAAACTGGGAGAGGCTGGAGGAGAGGGAAGAGGTTTGACTGCATGTTTTCATGGGAATTCATCTTTTTGCCCCCTTTTTTTTTTTTTTAAATCAAGAAGTATCTAAATTTAACGCTGAAGCCTTATTTTTAAACATAACTTTGGTACATACTGTACTGAAAGGTATTGAATGGGAGCGCTTTGGCTTCAAAAGAAAAGAAATGCAGAATTTGATCGATCGATTTTTTGACCTAAATATGAAATTTCAAGAACTGAGCAAACTGTCTCGGACGGTTCTAATTAGTGCTGAGTGTTACCATCAGCCAGGCAAAATAATTGCAATCCCGAGCTTTGTAAAAATTGCAAAATGCTTCAAGTGAAATAACTGCCAATGCAAACAACTTTAAAGAGCTGACGAAAGTCTCCATGCCAGGACGTCATCATTCCATTTCTTCTCCATTGCTCTACGCGTTCCCTGAGCGAAAAAGAATGCTGTGGCAATGAGGAGAGCAGGAATTGCTAAGAGTCCTTTCAGAGCTGATAATGAAGCAGGAGGGGCACAAGTCCCCGGGCTGTCCCTTGGTGTGTGCTTTTAGCAGCTGTGGAAGTGCAGATGGAGGTGGGATTCTGCACGGGCTGGGAGCAGGATGCAAAGCTCTGGCTGATGGAATTAAATGGCCACAGCTGCTGGCGTGGTGCTCTGTGATCAGATTTAATCAGCCTTATGCTGCTTGTGCTTAAAGCAAATTAAATTAAACCTCGTTTAAAGTAATGAAACCCAAGTAAGCAATGTGCTGGATCGAAGCAGGAGGGGGAGTGGACTGTCACTGCTGGAAATGTCACCACTGACACTCTGAAGTCAGGGCTTCCTTCAGAGGGGCTGGAAGGGATCACAGGGTTGGTGACCAAACCCACTGAGAACAACTGAACCTTCAGCAGGGACGGATGAAGAGGGACATCCTGAGAAACTCCACATTGGGTGTTCCATACAGGACAAGCACGGGAAGATCCCAAAGGGCAGGGAGATGCTCCTCACCAAAGGGAACCTCTCCCGCTTCCATCCTCTCTCCTATCTAGTTCATCTGGACTCAGATGCACCATAGTACCTGTTGCCCAGAGAAGTTGTGGCTGTCCCATCTCTTGAGGCTGAGTTGGATGGGACCCCAGGAAGCATGATCCAGTGCCTAACTTAGTGTTTGGTAACCCTGCCCATGGCACAGTGATCGGAAATGGACGATCTTTGAGGTCTCTTCCAACCCTAGCCGTTCTATGACTCCACAGTTCTAGCTATACAGGACTGTTATTTCCCACATTGTTTTGCACTGGTG
The DNA here is from genome assembly GCA_028571105.1 of Tragopan temminckii. NCBI lineage: Eukaryota > Metazoa > Chordata > Aves > Galliformes > Phasianidae > Tragopan > Tragopan temminckii. The sequence continues at coordinate 2,376,091 of JAOWBP010004368.1, read as the reverse complement.
CTTGCTCCTGGCTTGTGAACAGCAAAGTTATTTAGATCAGAGCTGTGCCAGCCCCGAAAGTCCCTCCACATTTCTCCCAAACCACTGCCAACCTTCCCACGGGTTGCCAAAGAAAAGAAAGCAACGGGAGCCCTCCAGCCTTTACAGCCTCCTGCAGAACCAAAGCCTGATTCTTACCTCCAGGATGCCTCAGAGCAGACAGTCACCAAACCAGTTCACATTTCCTCCGGCGAAGAGCACGAAGGATGGCTGGGAATGGGAGAGGTGAATTGCACACATTTAGGTTCATTCATGAAAACATTTTGGATCATTCATCAGATGCCAGCAAAAACAGGAGCCCATCCCATCCATGCTGGCGAGATGTGCAGACATGAGGAAGGAGTTCAGGTGAAACATGCCTGGATGGCCTCCAGAAGGCTGTGCTCACACTGGGGCAGCAGCTGGGCTGGGTGCTCTCTTGTGCAGGGCAAAGCCCTGCGCCAAGGGAACCCCCATCACCCACTGCCAAGAACTGGGAAACTGAGCAGTGTTTGCCTGCACTGCCCTTATGGTGCTTGGCTTTGCATTTTTGATGTATTTATAGTATGAATGTGTAATAGCATGCTATATGACCTCAGCCGGCTGCCACTCGCTTGCACAAGAGTAAATTTTTGACACTGATGATTAAGATTGCTTTGTTGTGATCAGCAATGATCTAGAAAGTCCAAGCTGTAAAATTAGGTTATTATAGGTGTTCAGCGTGACAGCAGGGTAGGCAGACGCCTGTACAAGCTGTCTCTAAGAAGTCTTATATTTTTACAATGACCCATTATTTGCTGAGTAGTGACCATAAAAAAAGTTTATGGTGGAAGAAGTGTTGGACCCCTCACTACAAGAAAGACATGGAGGCCCTGGAGCGTGTCCAGAGATGGGCATGGAGCTGTGAGGGGTCTGGAGCACAAGTGTGATGGGGAGTAGCTGAGGGAGCTGGGATGGGTCAGTGTGGGAATGGAGAGCTCAGCAGAGATCTCAGTGCTCTCTACAACTCCCAGAAAGGAGGTTGTGGTGAGGTGAGGTTGGCCTCTGCTCCCAGGTAACAGCGATAGGACGAGAAGTGATGGCCTCACGTTGTACCAGGAGAGGTTCAGATTGGATATTAAGAAAAAATTCTTCTCAGAAAGAGTGGTCATTTACAGCAGCAGGTCTGCCCAGGGAGTGGTGGAGCCACCATCCCTGGAGGTGTTCCAGAACCATGGAGATGTGGCACTGAGGGACCGTGGTCAGTGGGCATGGCGAGAATGGGCTGATGGTTGGACTTGGTGATCTGAGAGGTCTTTTCCAACCTTGATGATTCTGTGATTCTGTGATGAAAACCAACCTTCCTTTTCAGACAACAAAATAATAATGTAAGAGAAAGCCAGACCTTGGGATGCATTAAAGCCTGAGACACTGAGAGCCTGAGGAAACCTGCCTTGCTTGTCCAACCCAACAAATGCAGCCACTGAGCTTAGAAGTGAAAAAGCAGCACCCACGCTTGTTCTTGTGGCTGGGGAGCACAAACAAGCCGTTAACTGATCCCCCCCCCCGCCCCACCCCATGCTGTGCCTTTGGGAGCTGGTGCTCAGCTGCTGCCGTGTGAAACCTCCGCAGAGCTAGAAGCATCCGTGCAGAGCTTGGGGCTTCCTGCTGCCACCACGCTCACCCAGTGCAGGACGGGCTGGGACAGGGCTGCAAAAAGGTGGTTCTGTGCTGAGGAATGGCTGCAAAAAGGACAGCTGATGCTGAAGGGGTGGTTGCAGGAGGAGATCCAGGCCTGGAGACCTTCACTCTGCACAGCACCAGGAGAAACAGTAAGCTCATGTAACTGTGGTACTTTTATGGTTTTTCTAGTGGGCTTTATGGAAGCAGGGCTGGCTCAGCTTGCAGCTGCCAAGAGCTGAGGCGGGTTTTGCAGCACTGCATGGCTTTTGGAAGAGATGCATCTGTGCAAAACAAGTGTGGAACAGCACCAATGCTGCACTCCACACTTCCACCAATGCATGTGCATTCTGCAGGTTCCATTCACAGCAGGTGGGCAAAGTGCTGAGAATCAAGTTTAATTTTCATCTAAGAATAAGTTACCTACCTAGATCTCACCCAGCCCATTCCCATCTGATGCTTGCTGTCTGTGAGGAGTGGATGATGTTTCTGCTCCCTGGATAAATGATTGAAAACATGTAAAAAAGCTACATTGAGATAGATGAGAGACTAGTGCCTTGTGCTCCTGCTTGTGAAGTATTTCCAATTTGCACGTAGCTGCACTGCAGGAATACCAGGGCTTCTACCAAGGAAATGGTGACAATCAGGAAGGCACAGGTTGAGCAGGACAGCAGCTCCAGTTCACTGCATGGGCTTTCTGAGCATCAAAAGCAGACTGAGAAATGTCCTGCATATTATTCTGTGCAGGAATGTGGATTTCAAGGGAAGATGCTAGCAAACCTTCCTTCCGCAATCTTGTTCTACTGCTTGAGTTAGCAAAGCAAGAGGTAGTCCATGTCACTACTTGAAGAGGTTGTCTTTCCTTCAGAAGGAAATTGGAAGACATTCTGTATATTCTGCAGATGCAGAGCACCTAGTAAAGTGGAAACATAGGGTGGACCTTTTTCTTCACATCCTTTGCACTGGTACCACCATCATCCCAGCAAAAGAGGCAGTCAGTGGTAGAACTATTGCACAACACCAAAGATCCAAGCAGCCCTGCTGCAGCCTAAAGCAGCATCCTAAAACTCAGCTGACATCTCACTGCTTACAGATTCTGGGCATCACAGCTCCAAAATTAAAACATCATTAATATGTCTTGCAAAGCAGGGCCTGGCCACTCCAGAGGGAGCTGCATTAAGTGAATGGCGAGTGCCTTGTAATGGAAAGGATATTCCTCTAATTGCAAGAGTTTCCTGGCTCTGACGTAACAAGAGAATTATTTCTCAGTGTGTCAGCTTTACTGTCAAGCTGCGGCTGCACACTCAGCACAGGCTCAATGCCATCAGTCTGGAAGTTATTACAGCTGGCATTAGGCAGCTCTGGGCATACCCAAGGCCACTCTGAGCTGAGGGCAATGAACTCAATTGGGGATGCAGCCAAGGGACAGAGGGACACAGGGTTGGCTCTGTGATCTCTGTGCCAGCCACCACATCCCCAACAGCCACCTCAGCCCTTCCTTTCTGCTGGCTGCAGCTCCAGGTGTACAGAGGTGATGGGAACCAAAGAGAGGTGCAATATTTGGGAAACCCTTACATGGGCAGCAGAACATTCTTGAGTTTGCAAAATTGGGTCGGAAATGGGTCACAAATTGCTCAATGACAAAATTTCTATTGCTTTCTGCTTCCACTCAAGCCAAAAAGAAATGAAAATGTTGTGCCAAGTTCATCGCTGCTGCAACCACATCTGTTCCAGTGCACATTGGGGTGAGAGTGATGGGTTTTGGTAGCACCACTTCCAGCCCCAGGACAAGGAAAGGGAAGCCAGGGATGAGCATCCAGCCCAGTGCTGCCTCTCACCAAAGGTGTCCATGTCCCCAGAATGTGTCCCATCTGCTCTTCCTCCACAGTCCCAGCAATGTGCACTGAAAGGCTGTAGGTGAGATCAGGTGCAACCCCACCCAACTTTGTGTTCAGTAGGAGATGTATGCACCCCTAAGTGACTTCAAGCCACCTTGTTTTTTGGCCTTCTCTGTATTTTGCAAAATTAATGCTTTATTTTGCTTCCATATGCTTGGAGAACATTCATTTCTCTTGGAAGTCACATGTAGCACACAATCATAGAAACATTTAGGTTGGAAAAGACTACTAAGATTATCTAGTCCAACCATCAACCCATTGCCATGATGTGCTATAACACATCACCAGGTGCTGCAAGAGGCTCTGCAAGACACAGAATGAGCCATGATGTCGGATCTGTGAGTTTGATCCAACTAGTCAGTCTTCCCCAAACATGACCTGATTAGCTCATTAAGCAACCTAAAAGTACTTCAAAATTCTGTATATCTCCATGTTGCAAGTAGAGGTTCAACATCTCTAGCTGTAGGAATATTCTTTGGAATTCTCTTGTAGATAGTATAGAGTGAGCCAAGCATTTTGGAGTTGTTTGGGTACGGCCATGAGCCAAGGCATGGCTATTGACTTTGAGCATGGCATGAACTCCTCCCTGTTCCCACGTCTCCAGTGGATGTGACCCTATAGATATCAGAGCTGCACTCAAACATGCACATGCACCAAACCCCGCTGTGTTACTTCCATCAGCCCTTCTGAAGCTCTTCTGGCATAGTCCCACCGTGACGGAGCACATCCTGCTTTCTGGTTTGGGTCTGGATGTTTTGCTCCAAGCTTAGAGCGAATGAGACTCACATATGGGCTGTTTGGTTATTGCTCTGCACTGCGTGACGGGAGCCAGAACCGAGCCAATTAAATGACGAACACATTTCAAACAAATAAATGGGGATTTATCTACGCAGACTGCGTTGTCAGCACAGTGGAAGGAGATAAGGCTCAGCTCCCGTTGCAGAGATTTCACACAAATTGATCATTGTAAACCCTCACAGTACCTCGCAGAGGTAATTATATTTCACACCTTAGATAAACAGAACACATCCTCCAGTAAGTCCTGCTGTCTCGGCAGGGTGAGGATGGAGCTGCAGCTTCCCCTGGAACAGGATGTGTGGTCAGGGGTAGAAAAAGTACCAGATAAGGCTGGAATAACATGCAGATGCTGAAATTGCTCCAACTTCTACTTATTTTCTGATCAGCTCTGAGCTGAGAAGGAGAATTAAAATAAACAACAATCATTTCAATCAATGGCCAGGAAAGTGTGAGAAATCAAAGCAGCTCTGCCTCATTTTTCTATGACTCAGTGTCCAGCCCATGGGAAGAGTCTTTACCTGCGAGGCCAGAAGCTCCATCCTCCCATGGCCAAAACCATCACCATACTGATGATGCACTAACCCCAGCGGCATTGCCACAGGCAGGGCTCTAGAAGTGGCACTGCAGTGTCACCACTGGGATTCTTCATTAATGCATTAAAAAAAAATAATGTAAGGACATCAGGAGAATTTCGAAGGCTGACACCTCTCGCCCAGTTACCACAAATGATCTCAGCATCACCTATTAAATCATTTCAGAAAACACCTGGAAACATTAACCAACAAAAAAAATTCCACCTCATGTTTCCATTGGCTCAGATATATGCATTCAACCGTATTTGGAGAAACAAAAAAAGCAAACAACAATGAGTTGAATTATCATTTGTACCTTTGCGGTCCCGGTAAAATTTCCCATCGCTTCTCCGGTTGCAAGTTCAGAGAGAATAGGTACATGGGGCGAAGCTGAATCAGGAAATAACAAAATGGGTAGAGGGGAAATTCAACAAGCCATGTGCGATGGCGGATCTGAGGTTGGGCTCTTGCCTTGGGCCCGATTCCCAGCACATCACGCCAGTGTGACCTTCAACGTAACCGCATGAGAGAGGGCTCTTCGGTGCTCTGAATCCTGAAATGACTGACTGCTTACTCAGGCAACATCCTCCTGGGCTAATTAGTCACTTGTTGTCACTCGTTCTCGTTTCTTTGCTCTCGCGTTGGCTCTGTGGCATGGCACAGCTGTGTCTCCATCACCGTCCGGGTGCTCTGCACAAAGGGCACTTCCATTGCTTGGGCTGAGCCCAGGGCTCCACAGGGCAGCTCTGTGCACCTCAGGCTGTTTGCTCACATGGTTGTTCTTCTAAAGATGCTTTACTTTCCCGGCTGTCCTCGAAGGCTCAGATGCAGTTTTGAAGATGTAAGCAAAAAATTATTTACCTCTGGCTTCCCATTGCTGCCTCACAGCCACTTCTTCTGAGAGGAGCAGAGGTGATGGCCTCAGGCTGTACCAGGGGAAGTTCATGCTGGATATTAGGAAAAACTTTTCCAAAAGAGTGGAGATGACTGGCACAGCTGCCCAGGGAGGTGGTGCAGTCACCGTCCCTGGAGGTGTTCCAGAACCATGGAGGTGAGGCACTGAGGGCAGCACTGGTGGTAGGTGGATGGTGGAACTTGATGACCCTAGAGGTTCTTTCCAACCTTAATGATTCTGTGATTCTTGGAAAAATTATGTTCAGTCCCTTAATTAATTTATGCCATCCTTGAGCCAGTCCTGCAGCAGGAGTCCTATAGCTCTCAATTTCTCTCTCTCTCAATTTTTGTGCTCTTAATTGTCCGAATTCAGTGCTGAGCTCAGCAGGGACACCCTGCCTCATTCCTCCATGCTGGGGAGGAACTTGGGGTGGATTTATGTGTCCTAGCAGCTATTTCCAGTCTTGTTCACGTTATCACCACGCTGGCATCTTGTGCTCTCTTCCCTCTTTTACAGTAATACCATTTTGCAAGCAAAAAGGGCTAGTCAGGAGGATGTAGATGGCTTGCCTCATCAGCCACAAGATCTTCCTAATTTTGCTGAGATTAAAAACCACCCAACATACTGCTTTGTTTGACTCTATGTGCCAGCTCAGGCACTCCATCAATCACATTAACATGAGCCAGAGGTGTCTGAGTACCTCACCACTGATAGACAAATACTTGCTGAGCTCAGCTGCAAGATGCTAATCACACACGTGGTGTTGTTACTGTACGGTGGCAACTGTTCCTCAGCTAATCAATTATGCTAATAGCCTCATAAATAATTTTCCTCTTTGTTGTGGTTAGATAGGGGTGTGAATACAACTTGCCTCACATGCTGATGTGCAAGGCCGTTCACCTGGCACAAACAGGGGCACGGCTCTGAAATCTGATTTATCTTGTGTAAACTGGGGATAATTCCATTGATGAAAATGGAATGTTTTCATTCATTTATATTTCACCTGTTGTAGTTTTTTAAAGTTTTGTGGCTTTGCTTCTTCTCCTGCCTATTCTGGTCTTCTCCAAAAGGCTGCCATGGCATGCAAGGTATGTGGGTGCTGAGCCAAGTGCCCATAGGAAATCTGCTGCTCTGAAACACCACCCCTGGCTGCAGGCCAGAGCTGGATTCCTGCTTTCATCATCAATTTCCCCTGCAAGCATAAGGCAGTGACTCGCTCTTCTCACACCTCACTTTACACAGAGCAGCAGAAGGGTGATGATGACATCTTTTTCTCGCTTGGGTGATTCAAGTGTGATGCAACCTCTTGGGACAGGGAATCTCACACTCCTCCAGCCCAACCTGTGACCTGCATAGCTGTGGCTGGCAGTTTGGCCATTGGTCCCTCCTGGTTTCAGGGATGGACTTGTCACTGCAGGGTTTTGCAGATGGGAAGGCAACCAGCCCAGTTCATGGAAAGACCCCTTTAATAGCACAGGTAAGGCTGATGTTTAACTGTAATCAAGATCCAAGCATTTCTTGGAGCTGTGGTGCCCGCAGAGCAGCAGGACCAGGACACAGCCATAGGCACGGTTGGTCCCACAAGACCTGGAGATGTGACAGCATCTCGAGGCAGAAAGCCATTCCCATCCCCTGGCACTGTGCCTAAACAGGCAGATGCATTATGCACTGTTCCATGGGGATTTGGGCTGTTGAATGGTCTGTTTGGGAGTGCTGGGCTCCCTCCTCATGTCACATTGTGAAACAGCTGCCAGAAGCATTAATATTCCCAGCTGACCCTCTGGGATGGCAGAAGGCTCTGTTCTTAGTGGTACCCTGTGTACCCAGATGTGAGAACATCAGCACACTAACAATAAACCTGACAAGAGATAGCTCGTAAGCTCAGTGCACAGGGATGCATTCATCACCCCTTCCTACTGCTTCCCTCTGTGTCCCAGCACCTCGTTGTGCCCAGTCCCTGTCCCTTGCTGTGTTGTTAACCTGGAGTTCCCACTAAAGCACCAAGGCTGTGTGCTTTTTTATTGTTTGCTTCCAAACTCCATAAACAAGCCTCATTTCCCAGATGGCTGTTTTGACTGGCCAAGTGTAGCTGCTATTTGGACAGCAGGGTGCTTCTTTGAAAACATGAATTATTTGGATGAGCTGTTCTGGAGTGGTGAGCTCGGATCTGACAGCCTGGGCCACTTTTAAATCTGGTTCACCTAATGCAACTGGATTTTCACACTTATCCAAGAACTCAGTGCTGGATCCAGGACGTGCATCCAGCAGCCTCCCTGGGTCAGGCTGAGCTGCCCAGCTCTTCACACACAGCTCTGGCTGGGAGGAAGGACCTGAGCTGCGTGGAGGGAAGGGAGATGAGAACAAGGGATATGTTACAGAATGGATGATGAACTTTGGATGCTGAACTTCATTAGCTTCCCAAAAGGCCTGGCTATGTCAGCTAGTGGAGCTGCTTGGAGCTGCTTCCCTTTTCCAGGCAGAGTAAATCAGGATGCTTCCAGATGGCAAAGGCGGAAAGGTCTCATGGGAAGACATCCATCCAGCCACACACTCCAGAAAGCCACCTGCTGTTGTGCAGTACAGGAAGCCACCGCACCGTGTGTGCTCCAGACACATCTCACCAACAACCCGTGCTTCTCCTGAGCTCTCATCCTGCCCCACAGAGCTTCAATCAGCAGGTTTGTATCAATGTTTGGGTGCTCCTGCACCACGTCCTCCTGCTGCAGCAGGCTTTAGGAGTTGGGGGATTCTCTGCTCCCTGCACACAGCCTCCATCGCTGCTTTGGTTTTATTCCTTCTGCAGTAAGGTTCTTGGCCCTATCCTCTCCCTGCTCCTTCCCTGGACCAGCATCTCTCAGCCCAAGCAGGACTGGAAAAAGAACTGGAAAAAAGAAGGGTCACTGCTTTAGAGGGTTTGCAGGTGGGACACAGCAGAAGCAGGGGGAACTGCGTGCGTGCATCGCATTTAGAAACAGCACAAGAAGAAGAAGAAACCACAGCAGCACTTACAGAAATGTTTCATCCCTGTAATCAGCATGGGCAGAGAACAAGAAAATCAACTCTAAAGTGTCCTCCAGGAAACCAACGTTGGCAAAATGCAGCAGAGCAACACTTAATCTCAGCTGTACTGTGTCAGTCTTGTATTCTACTTCACAGTCTTATTTTATTCTTGTTAAAAGAATAATAATAAGATAAGGTAGGCATAGGAAAATATGAGCTACCTGGGGGTTATTTCTGTGAACAGCTGTAGAAACAGGTTTTAACACACAGTGAAAGCAGATGAGATCATAACTTTTAATAGGAACATATTTAATAAACCAAAGGCGGAGAGGAGATGATCCATTGCCTTTATCGAGAATTATTCATTACGATTTATATCAAGGAGGAAACAGCACTTTCCTAGAATCAATGCATCTTCAACAGTACGTTAAAAAAAAACTGGATAAATGATTTTTTGAGTGCTCTCCTTTGATAAAAGCCATAACAGCCCAAGGAACATCAGCCATCCTGCCCCCAGTGTGCTCCCAGCCCAGCCCTGCCCTACCCTGGAGGAGCGGAGCAAGGAAGCACGGGGGCTCCTGCACCGACTTGTGCCAAGAGCAGCAACAGGACTGCAGCCCAGCCTGCTGGCACGGCCTGCTGGCACAACTTCACCCCTGGAAAACACCAGGAGATGACGCTGGTCTCTGCCAGGAGTGACTCCTGAAGCTCTTGTGGCCCCGAGCCTTTGCATTCCTATTCAGGGAAAGAGATTCTGGAAAGTATGTGGGAATGAGGTAGCGGTGAGGAGAGGCTGCCTGAAAACCTTCATCTGGGACAGCGAGGAGAACGGATGTGCAGGCAGTAAGAGGAATTACCCCAGTGATACAGTGCATTCCTGGGACAGCTGATGCCAGCCAGCCCTGAGCAGCGCTGGTCTGTCTCAGCA
>JAOWBP010004368.1:2350148-2364578 GCA_028571105.1 Tragopan temminckii | reverse complement strand
CACTACTTTTGGAATCAGGCAAAAAATATTTCCTCTCCTGAAGTTGGGATTTCTCACTCGTGGTGAGACGTGACGCCGGATGCTGGTGGGAAGGGAAGGAGTTTGTATCACATTCATTGCATGCTCCGTGCCCCTAATGGTGAGGGGGTGGGGACTCCACCTCTCACCCAGCTTGGTGCTGGTGCATACTGGTGGCTGCTGGTGCCCACACTGGGGGAAAACACAACCACAGCTTGAAGAGAAAATGCAGATTTGCATTTGCAGATTGTTTCAGCAGCCAGTTTTAGTTTGCGTCGTGAGCTCGCTGGAAGTTGGAAGGGAACCAAAGAGACAGAGTGGGCAGCGGGTAGAAGGCAGAGAACGGCACAACACAAACCTCCTCCTGCAGGAAAACAGTGTTGTGAAAAAGAGCCACAACTGCAACAAGAAAATTGGACTGAGTAATGAGGGCTGGGAAAGGCACAGCCAAACCGTGGGGGGGGTTTGCCATGCAATGTTGGTGATCACCTTCATCTTTGCATGACTTACAGATACCAGGACCAGTTCTTCAGAAACCTGCTGTGTTTTTTGCAACTGCTGCATCCAGGCTGGTAAGAAGAGCCCTGTGCAGCTGGTGGCATCGACCTGCCACAAAACAAGACCTGTGCCCTGGCAAAGAGGTCATCAAGGTGCTACGTGCCAGTCCCACCTGCGGAATGTTTGATTCAGCAGGAATCCCCCACCGCCGATGCCAAGAGTGAAGCATCTGGAAAAACACCGTGCCAACTTTGGCTCCAAAATGCCTTCTCCTGTCTGGTAATTGCCGTCTCAGACAGCCTCACCAGCTCCAGCACACTGCGACCATCCCATTCCCCGCAGGCCGGGCACTGTGAGGACAGCTTTGTTTGGAGTAGCTGACATTTGCTGACGCTTCCATTCCTGGTGACGCCAATGCAGTTTTCCATCCTGGCCTGCTTGTGGCTGAAGTAAACAGCAGCAGCAGCCCCGTGTTTACAGCTGCACGCTGTGCCTTTCGCTGCTGCCACATCACAAGACAGTGTGCTGGGGTCATGGGCAATGTCCGTAGCTTTGAGAGCTTTGAGGGGCATTAGGTTGTCTGGAGGATGCCCAAGGATTAATGTGAGGGCAACGTATCTCAGAGGTGCTGGCAGTTCTTGGAAAGAAGAAAATGAGGAATTCCGACCTTCGGAAAAGCTCAGGTCTCCCATCACCTCTGATCGTCACCATGGTTTTCCCACAATACTAGAGTGTTGGGTGCTGAGCTTTACACTAATCATTGCATTTTATATCAGGATGCAAGGCAAAGTGCCGAGCTCTTACGAACATAATTTACCACTTACAAAGGAGCTGAACTGTTCTGAAAACCATATCCCGATTATGGATTTCAAATACTAGAGCCCTTAATCCAGTTTCTGGGCTCATCATGAATGGAAACGAGCCATTCTTGGAAGGGAAACTTGGCCAAAGCTCTCCTCCTCTGCTATATGAGTAGAAGCTTCATTCACAGCTGACACCAACAGACCTATACTGGAGAGCAACAAAACCTGTGTCTGATACTGTTCCTAAAGCAGCAAGTCATGCACCAATGGGACCAATGTGCCCAAACGCCTTTATTTCTGCAGAACAAGGAGATCAGCTCTACTCTCCCCACAGCATTACACCATCACACTGCTCTTAGTGTCAATTGGGATGCTCTTCCCCTATTTGGACTTAGCAAGAAGAAAAATAGATTTGAATCATAGAATCAAAAAAAAGTCTTTTCTAACAATAGCTCTATTTCAATAGCATACTCACTGCCCATCCAAAACAAAATGTGTTTGCTGTCTGCTAAGTTCTCCCCTGCACAGCTATCCCCCACTGCTCTTCTCTGGCAGCCAGGCCGTGAGCTCTTGAGGTGGCCTTCCTTTGGGAAAATAGGCATTTAGTCCATGCTGTGGTGGCCACACGGCTCCTTGTAACAGCTCTGATTACCTTCAGTCAAGGGACGTCTTTAGGAGCCATAGGAGAGCACTAGAATGGATGCATGGGAACACGCAGTGAGCAGAGATGTTCTCCCATCCCAGACCTGGCGATGCCCAACATGCAGAGGCGCGCACTGCAGGACAGCGCTCCAAGGCCACCCTTTTCTCTTTAGCTTAGCACCATCTAGAGGGATGTGCCTGCACAGCCAGGACAGTGGGACACACCAGTCCTATGGCACGCTTTGGGCAAAGGGCAACGCCTATCTGCATTAGTTTTGGAGTGGGGGAAACCAAAGGCTTGGTAAGCAAAGCTTTGGAAGAGAAGCTCACCCCTCCAGCTCTCCTTGCTAAAACACAAAGCTGTGTTGCAGCCATTCGCTCCTGTCCTGGCAAAGCACTCTGTGATGGGAGGATGTGTCCTCCAGAAGGGAGTGGTGGATGTGGGTTTGGAGCAGGACTGGGAGGGTCAGCAGCAGGAGGATGTGGAGGGTTTGGGTTTTTTCCTTGACTTGAATTTTACCACACCTACAGATCTTGCATCACGCACTCCTGCAGGCTCCAGTGACGTCTGGTGATGTGATGGGGAGTTATTAAGCATTAAGAGCAAAGATTGTGCTCCATGCTTTTAAGGGTTGGAACTTGATGATCCTTGGGGTCCCTTTCAACCCAAGCCATTCTATGATTCACGTTCATTCATGCCCTTGCCTTTCACTGGCTGCACAAAAGCACAGCAGGGCTCCCGCTGATGTAAAGCTCTCTGTGCCAAATTACAGCTTTCAGCCCTGTGCATCAGAGCTTTCTCAAACCTCCCAACATGAAACACCGGAACAAGACCACGTGATGTTATCTCCTTTCTATCTCACACCATGATCTTGCACTTTCTTCCGCAGCAGTCCAGACCGTGGGTTTGCAGTGCTGTGACATGCAGTGCCTGCTTCCCATTAGCCCCAAGGCAAGGTCACTGAGGAAGGAGCTCAGTTCACTGAGGAGCAATTGGAGATAGGAAGCACATTGCTCTGGCCTAAGGAAACAGGGTTCAGAATTCACCTGGCTCTTAGGTCTGCTCAGCCCTGTGGCTGATGCTCCCCAAGATTCCAGCTCCCCGTGCTTCAAACACATCATGGAGCCATATTCCATCTCTAGAGGAGGAGGAGGAGGAGGAACTGGGTGCAAGGATGCAGAAATGCAGAGGAGAGGGAAGCAGGCAGGCTGGGAAGGACAGCTTTGCTGAGCCCTGGAGAAAACGGTTTGAGTAATTATCAACGGGAAGGAAACCTCAAGAGAGCATAAGTGGGATTTCTGCATGGCAAACACTGCTGCATATTTTATGGCCTCGGCTTGCCTGGGGAGAAAGTCTGATAGTGGAGTGGCTTGAATCACAGCCAGGACACCGGCCCAAGCACAACTCCTTCAGCCCATTACATGAGCTCCATTTCTTCTATTCCTTTTGGCTGCACCCTTATCACAGACCCAGCATCTCCTGGCAGACCCTCCCCAGCAGGGCTCCCATCTCGTGGAGGTGGGCTCTGGGCAGCCTGGAGAGGGCTATTGGTACAACCCCTGTGATGCATTGCTGCCATTTGCTGACTGTTGTCCCCTTCCCCTCAGTCCGAAGCTACATGGCCCAGAGATTGGGAACCCTGTGCTGCCAGCAGCACCCAGAGCCACCACTCAGCCCCATGGAGCAGCCCACAGAGTGATTTATTCTGGGGCAAAAAGCAGGGCCATGCATCCATACCCCACTGTGGCACTGACACCCCTGAGCAACATCTCCCTGGGAGGATCTTCATGACTTCACATCACCTGGCACTCTGCTGGGTAACAGAATGCACTGCCATGTACCAGGGAGCGGTGTGCCTGAGGGTCCTGTAAACTCTCCAGAATATCACATTTCCCATAGAATAACACCTGGATCCTTGGGAAAGGAGAAGGGATGTCTCTCATCACTGATATTTTAATTAAGAGCACAGGAAGGAAAAGTGAGGCATTAACCATCTGCCTTGCAATAGGGCCAGAGCATGGCAGGTGCTGGGGTGCATTAGCAAGAGGAATCAAACTCCTCCTTTGTGTAAAGTTAAGCTTTATTCAACACTTAACACCCAGCTAATTGCTAGGTGCTTACTGCAATTAGGGAAGCTGTCTCAGCTACCAGTAATGAAGGGTCCATGGCAGCCTCCTATCACTGTGGATAAGAGAGGCTGCATCCATCCCCACAGACACCACGTCCCTCCCTGGGGATGCCATGTCCCTCCCTGGGATGTGAGGGCAACGGTGGTGTCCAGAACTCAGTGTGGAAGCTGCTGAGCTTCGTCCCCTTCTTGGGCTCTGCTGGAGAGCCCTGTGCTGCAAGCCTGGCCTGACTTCCTCATGCTGACCCAGCAGGAGGTTTACAAAGCAGCACTCCATACCAGGAAGCACTTCACGTGGCTAATGCACGAGCCATTGCATCCCAGCAGTGAATCCAATTTGTATACTGTGAAAACAAACTGTGCTCCCACTGACTTTGCATTCAGACTGCTTCCAAGAAGGTAAAATCAGCCAAGGCACAGAATCTGAGAGCCTGGTTTGTACCACCCCTGTGCACAGCGAACCGGTGACACCCCAGTGCGATGGCTTGTGGGCTTACAGCACAGCAGTAATGAATGCATGGCAAGTTTGCATGCTTTATTAGAGTCCTATTTCCACTCCTTCTTCCAGAGTCCGGGATGAGTGGTGACAGCCTTCTTTGCCTCTTCACACTGCTGTGCTTGCCCTTCAGCCCCCCGCAGCCCTCTGCCCGGCAGCCGGCAGCGCTCCGTGCTGAGCACAGAGGCCTGGATGAACTGGCATGGGCAGGGCACACTGCTGCCCTCCATGTGCCCAGAGAGCACAGGACGGGGCAGCCGGCCGCTGACCAGCAGCCGCACATAGCAGGCACTGAAGATCACCAGGAGCTGCTGGGCCATCACCTGGAAGGAGCACGAGAGAGTCAGTGTCTGCCTCATTCAAACACTGCTCTCGTCCAACAGAATCAGGACAGAAGCCAAGGACGGATACATAACTGTTCCACATCCCCTTCTGCTCAGCAGCGCTGCCACGCTGTCCCCAGGACAGTGACATGCCAGGCTGGGGGCAAGCAGCAAGGCCAGCCCAGGGCTGGGATGGGGTGGCTGGGAGCCAGGCTGCTCGGGGACCCTCCTGTTCTGCCATCACCTCCTCTTGGGTGTTTTTTTCTTTTGCCATCAGATGGCTGGAGAGCTTCTACCAACAGGGGTGTCACCTGCACTGAATTCATCTAGTAACAGCAAGCAGAAAACTGAGAAATAAATCAGAATAATCTCTTTTGAAGCTTCTTGCTGAGTGGAAATGAGGACACATTTGTCACTCAGCATGGCACGAGTGTTTGAGGGCATGCTCCATGGAAGAGATGAGGGCTCAGCATGGCCATACTCAGCCCAGACACGGGCACAAGGTCCTAGCAGACATCTACTTCCAAATAGGGACCAGAAGGAAATGTCTGGCCCATAAAACAGACAGCATCAAGGCTATGAGCATGAACTGCTTGGTACTGTCAGGACTGGATAAGGCATGAGGGGACCTCTAGGTCTGCAGGTGTTCTACCCCATGGGCGCTGAGCTTTGGAGGCAACCTGCTCAGGAGGTGCTCTGCCCATAGGAGGGTATTTCTCATTACCTCTGGGGGGCCCTCAGGGATGAGGTGGAGCAGCTCATTGCACATCATGGGCTCTTTCTTGAAGCTCTCCCCACCAGATAGGAGAGGTGATTCCTCGCATGAAGTGTTCTCTGCTGCAGGAACAGCCACCTCCATCACCACACAGAGCTGGTCCAGCCTGTGCCGCCAGCCCAGCTGCAGGAGAAGGACAGTTTGAGGGACGCAAGGAGACAAAGAGCATGATTTCCTACCAAAACTATCCTCCCAGGAGTCAAGAAAAGTACAAGATTTGGGGGTTGTACCCCTCACCTCCTGTCCTGCAGCCACAACTGGCCAGTAGAGTTTAGATATCTATGCACCCACAAAAAGGAAGAGACTTTCCAAAGGCCAAGAGGACAAAATTCCCATCCAGGTACTCAGTGCGGTGCTTATTTATTCCTCAGGCTATCTCATTATTTCAGGAGGACAGCTCAAGGTGTCAGCTATTTCAGACAGTAACACCTGCCTTCAGCATTTACCCTTGGTGACTTTCCTTTACCAAAAGTTGCACAGTTGATTACCCAGCTATGCTCACACCACAGGTCCTAAATAAATTCCTGCTGCACTGGGCACCAGTAGATGCAGTTTGTTCACCTCCCAGTTTTGCCCAGCTCCCAGTTTTCAGCAGAGGCAGGCCATAGGGTGGCCGTGCCACCACAGGCTGTGCCTGCTGTCATTTACCTCTTGTGCCTGCCGCAGCTCTGTGATGTGGGCTGACAGGGACTGAAGGCAGCGCTCGGGGCTGAAGTGCACAAACCACAGCTGGGACAAGCAGGTTAAGAATCATAGAATGGTTTGAGTTGGAAGGGATCTTAAAAACCATCAGGTCCCACTCCCTGCAGTGCGCAGGGACACCCACAGCTCCAGCAGTGCTCACAGCCCCAACAGCCTGACCTTGGCTGTCTATAGGGATGGAGCATCACCAGCCTTCTGGGCAACCAGTGCAGTGCCTCAGTGCCTTTACTGTAAAAAACTTCTTCCTCATATCCAGTCTAAATCTCCCCTCTTTTAGCTGGAAACCATTTCCTCTTGTGCTGTCACAACAGACCCTGCTGCCTCCTGAGAGCAGAGGCACTCAGATGCTGCTGGCTTAGCTCCTCTTTGCAAGGAACAACACAACTGGGACTCCACTTTTCTGTGGTTTCTTTGTTTGTTTGTTTTTGCCATAGGCACACTGCTGTGATTCTCATAATAAGACTCATCATTGCCATGTAAACATAATACAGTTTCAGGAATAATTGTCTGCCCCAAGGACTAATTTCACTTCAGTCATTTAGACTCTTCCCAGTGGCCTTTGGGTATATCTCAATGCCTATGGATGGGAGAAGAAAAATACCCAATGCTCCATGCCATCCAATAGGAAGAAAAGAATCTTAGAAATCCCACCCTCTGGAAAGCCTTACGGATCACTACATCAGTGCATCACAGAATCACAGAATGGTTGGGTTGGAAGGGACCTTAAAGACCATCGAGTTCCAACCCCACTGCTATGGGCTGTTTGTCCCTCACCAGATCAGGCTGCCCAGGAGCTAGGAAAAATTCTGCACAGAAAGGATACTTGTAGGATGCTGTGTGGCCCATCCAGGACATCAGTAATCCCCAGAATTAAGCTGTGTTTGATAAAGAATTCATTGACAGCTGCCAGCCGCACATCTGTATTCATATTTATCTAGGAAAGAATGCAGGAAAAATTAACTTGCTCTGTGGCAAAACTTGGCCCAGCTCAAGGCTGCTCACCACCGTGGGAGTGGGAGCTGTGCAACGGCTGCTTTTTCCCAGCAACAGCAGGTGCTTTGAACATCCCTCTCTTACTTTCACACATACTTTCTAGGCATTATGACACCTAACTACAACATCCCTTGCCTGAACCAGATCTCTGAGCCTGCTCTAAAAATACTCTGTCCTCCCCCTGCTAACCATGTTCCCCATACGCATCTAGGAGATAGCATCACAGCAACATAGCATGGCTTGGGTTGCAAGGGACCCCAAGGATCATCAAATTCCAATCTCCTGCCACAAGCAGGGCCACCAACCTCCAGATCTGGTACCCAGGGCTGCCCAGGGCTCCATCCAACCTGGTCTTGAACACCTCCAGGGATGGAGTATCCACACAGAATCATTAAGCTTGGAGAAGATCACTAAGGGCACCAAATGCAATCCCAACCCATCCCCACTAACCATGTCCCTCACTGCCACAGCCCCACGGTTCTTCAGTGCCACAACTCCAGGCACGGCGACTCCACCACTCCCTGGGCAGCCTGTGCCAATGCATCACTGCTCTTCTGGAGAAGAAACGATTCCTAATATCCAACCTGAACCTCCCCTGGCACAACTGAAGGCCATCACCTCTCATCCTATCGCTGCTACATGAGAGAAGAGGCCAATCCCCACCTCGCTACAACCTCTTTTCAGGGAGCCGTAGAGGGCAATAAGGTCTCCCCTGAGCCTCCTCTCCTGCAGACTAAACAATTCTCTCAGACATTCCTCATCAGATTTGTGCTCCAGACCCTTCACCAGCGTCGTTGCCCTCCTTTGGATGTGTACCAAAGCTGCAGATCCCAGCACTTCAATGGGAGGGAACTCACTCCCCACGCTCCCTGGGTCAGCTCACCTTTCTCTGGCGGCGGTCGATGACCAGGATCACAACCACAGTGACAGCCACAGCAGCCAGGGTCACCAGCACGCTGGCCTCCCAGTAGCGCCCGAAGGAGCAGAGCTGGACCGTGGTGTAAATGTTTATCCAGAGAGACATGTAGAAAATCTGTGAGAACCCAGAGAGATGGATGGCTCTTGTAAAACTTCAGAAGTGAGAGAAGTCAAGGGAAGAAGAGACCTTGCCATAAATTAATTAAGTCGTCTGGGATATTCAGAGAGTGAGGGAGGACATGAGCTCCTTGCAATAATAAATCAAGGAGAGAGGGGTGTAGAAGGACTGAGAACTAGTTTATCATCAAAAGTTACCAATCATCAAAGACAAACTGAATTATTAATGATGATTCATATCTAGGAACGTTTTCAGTTGAGTTCTTCCATTTAGATAAGCTATGCACTCACTGAGGAATATTGATGGTCCCTCTCTTTTGGAAGCTCCTGTGTCAGAGCACTCTCCTGGTGGACAGAAGGGAGATGGACACTGGGCTCAAGGAGGATGCTAAGGACTAGCGAACTCAGCCTTTGCATTAGAAACAAAACAAAAAACAGGAAAACGGAGGGAGAGCCCCGTATCCTTACCACAGCAATGGCTATCTGGAATGCCCTGGAGTTGTAGAAGAGGTATCGCCTCACTTCAGGCTTCAGGACTGCCTCCTCGATCAGCCTCCTCCACTCACCTGCTGCCGCCTGCTCAGGGAACCAGGAGCAAGAATCATGGATTGCCTTGAGTGGGAAAGGACCCAAGGATCAAGATCCTCCAGCTCTACACAGCTCCACGCAGCTCTACACAACCCTACGGCCTCCCTGAGCTCCAGGGCTGTGCCCACTGCTCTGGGAGCTGTGCAGTGCCCACCGCCCTCTGGGGCACAGCCATTCCCCAACCCCACCAGGCCCTCAGCTCCATCAGAACAGCTCAGACAGGTCTGGTGGGGCCCAGCCCGCATTGCAGACCCAGTGTGTGCAGAGGGCACAGGTTCAGACTCCAGCCTCATCCCTACGGCTGTCACTGACCAGAATGCTGTGTGCTGCTTCATTTGCAGTGAGCGATGTCTCCCTGCAAAGGGCAGGGAAAGTCATAAGAGAAAAAGAGTGTTTTTATGGCAAAGGACAAGATGAGACAGATCGTCCCAGGGATGTTCTAGCACATTGGAGTGCTTTCATGCTCTTCAGCTGAACCTGCACTGAATGGGTTTCTTCACGGAGCTTTAAGCCAAGGTCATTACAGTTCTCTTGAAGTCAATGAGAAATAGACTGAAATTAAACTGAAACAAACCAACCTCAACCCCCCCCTCCCCCAAAAAACCCCAAAACTTAAAAAAGCTCTCTGCGATCTGGATACAAATGATGTCAACCCAGCCAGCATTCACTCCAATGGGCTGCCAGGGGAGATGACAGGTGAGCAGCTTACCTGAACCCCCAGGGACTGGAGTTTCTCTGCACAAAGCTCCATGTCGAAGGAGGCGGCTGAGCAGGTGTTGTCCATACTGAGCACCATGAGCACCTGGCCATTGTGGGGTTCTGCAAAAACCCAGAGAGGTCAGCAGCATGGCTTTGGCACGGGTTTAATCCCAGCAGCTCAGGAGCCTGTGGTGAAGGGAAGGCTGACAACACAGACTGCCATGACGTACCACGAATGGATGGCATTTCCCTAGAGCTTACACAAGCTGAGCTATGCCAACAGGAAGAAATCAGGGCCAAGAAAGTGGCGTTTTCACATGAGCTCCTGTTTCACTGACACGTTTCATCCAGCTTTCCTTCCTCTCCTCAGCTCTGGGGATAGCCCATGCCTTGAGGCTGCTTCTATGGCACAGTGCAGTGCTCCCCCAGGCTGCTGTGCTGGCCCAAGGGCAGCGTGCATTCCCCTCTCCCTTCTGTCCTGCTTTCATCCTTCATCCTCATCACCTCTTCACTGCTCAGGTACAGGAGGTGCCAAGTTAACTGAGGCAATTGCATTACAATAGGGTGTGACTGCCTCAAGTCAAGAAGGGAAGAAAAGATGCATCTAAAATCTCCAGGATAATAATGTCCAACTTTTTTTGTTGAAGTTAATCCCCAGAGTAAGCAGTGGAGGTGATCAGTATGAAGCAAGAATGAAAACAAATGGCCTCAGTCCTCGGGCTGGGCTCTCCTGTTCTCCATGGCTTTGGTCAAGGTGCTTGGCATAAGACTATGCCAGGGTACCGAGCTCAGATACCCAAAATCTGCAGAGGGGCTCAGGTTGTGACCTCTCCTGGAGCAACAAGAGCTGCTTCAGCACTGAGAAAGCAGAGCACAGGGAGGTGCCAGGAACAGAACTGCTGAACACTCAGTGCAAAAAGGCCATCCATGGCACTGTGTTCAGTCCCTGCGCAGCATCCCAGGCAGCTGCAGAGGCACTGCTGCAGAGGCAGCACTCAGTTAATGGGGAGGAGAGGCACTCAGAAAGCACAGGTCAAGCTTCCCAAAGATTTCTTCACTTGCAAAAAAGAATTTAAAGGTTTTGCTTGGCACTGTGCTCAGCACTGCATTCCTCAGTCGCCAGCAAGCTCACAGACCCGCAGAACAGCTGAGGTTGGAAGAGAATCTTAAAGGACTTTCTGGTCCAGTCCTTTTCACTTACCTTTCACCAACTGCGGGGACCCTTCCTTCAAATCACTCTTACAATACAGGACAGAGGAAAGCGAGCTGTTTTTCTCAATCCCACCATCCTGGCTTTTACAGGCCATGCTGAAGGCACCGCTCCTTAAGAACTTTGTGCCGTAGCGTCAGCGATTCAGCGCTTCTTGGATCTCCCTTATCTCACAGCAGCAGGCAGCAGGCAGCTCGCTCTCCTCTCCGGGGACCAGGTTGTGAAATCCTCACTCAGACTCCCACTGGCAACTTCCTTGAGATTCTGCTTTCCATGAGCACGGCAGCATTTTCTAGCCCCGAAAAGAGGAAGGAGAAAAATGCAAAAATCTTGCAGAGACAGCAAATAAAGGGTGAGAGCGCTGAGCTCTCTGATGTTACCACCACGCAGGTGCTAACAGTGCAATATGCACAGGCTCTCCTCTTGCTTATTTGGATTACAGGAATACCCTATCACAGGAAGGAAACGGTGCAGATAAGGAAGAACTGTGCACCCGCCCAAGCAGAGGAGAGCAGCAGCAGAGCAGGAAGCAACGTGGGGAGCTCTGCTCATCTGCACCCCACAGCAGTCGCCGTTCCCATGGGTTTTCCAGGGAATGCTGCAAGGATTTGTGGGTGGTCATGCAAACCAAGTGCATGGAAGGCTTTGAAGTTTATTTATCTTCCATTCTTGCAACTCTGCTGACAAAGTGATCATTTAATTTTAAGTTTAACTCCACCTTTTTGCACCAGGAGGTTGGTTTGAGGGTCCCTCATCACAGAACAGTTGAGGTTGGAAGGTATCCCTTGGGATCACACAGTTCAACCCTCCTGCTCCAAGCAGTCACATAGAGCACACTGCCCAGGATCACATTTCAGCAGCTCTCCTTCCAAAAGGACTGCTGCTTTTTTTTGTTACTAATGGTTGTTGCTGCAATCACCCCTTTGCACAAAGCCAGGATAGCCTGGACTGTCAGACAGGAAATTGAGGCAAGGGAAGCGACACAAAAGGTTCATATGGTTGCAAAGAAAGAACAAAATAACTGCAAAGGCTGGAAACTCAACGCTTGAAGAAGCCAAACATGGTGCACTTTGCACAAGAGGTGTGGGTTGTGCATGGGGATGGCCTCAGCACCCGCTCTCAATGCTGGAGACAGAAGGGAAGCCTAATTACAAGCTGTCACATTAAGTTAGAGCTGAAGCAGTGCTCTCTGTCCAGGCACCTCGAAACTGCTGAGTCCCGTGGGAGCATCCAGGGCAGCTCCTACAGCCACAGCCTTCCCCAGCACAGCCGAGCCCAGAGACAACAGCAGCATTGCTTTAAGCCAAGACCTCACTTGGCTCCATTGCCTCTTATTGCTCCCGTGCATGGAGCTTGGCCCCTCAAATCCTTCCCCGCCTGCGCTCCCCAGGGCTCTGCATCTTTGTACACCTCTCATTCTAACACAAAGCCGTTCCCTTTGCCTCCCTGCCCCGACAGACCCCTCCAAGCCCCAGCCAACCTAGCCCCATTGCTGCGTCCTCACTACGGAGAGCCCACCGGAGCCATACCTCATCCAGCTGTGCTCCTGGGGTGCAGACTCTGCTCCCTCCTCCTCCTCACTGCCCCGCACCGCCCATCACTGTGCCCTGCAGGCTGGGGAGGTCCCACTGCTGGGACGTACAGCGCAGGCGAGCGCCCGCAGCTCCGCACTCCCATCACCCCACGCCACAAGCACCGACTTGCAAAACCTCCCCTGTGCATGTGACTTTTCCCCCAGGCTCGTTTCAGAGCTGTGGTTTTTTTAACCCTCTAGAGTTCCTCGAAGCTGTTTCCCCATCGGGAACAGACTCCGCTGCAGGAGCTGAGGTTGCCTTTTGGAGGGTGGGGGTCCACAGCTGGACTCAAGGAGGGCTTCGGATGGAGCAGTGGCACAGTCGGAAGGCTCTGCTCTTCCTTCTCCATCAGCCAGGTTTCAGTGAGCACACATCCTGAAGCTGCATCAAACGAGTCGTGATGAATACCTGAGTCAGTGCCGTGCATCAGCAGCGGGGCTGGAGGAATCCAAAGGGGTGAACAAAGATCTCCAGGACGATGTTGAGCAAATGGTCACAGCAAGGCACAGAGATGGAGATAACAGGGTGGGAACTGCAGCCCAGCTCTCAACAGAGAGCTGCTCTGATACTGAGGGAAGAGAAGGTTTCTTGTTGACTACTGCGCTCCAAAGAATGGAAGCAGCATGGGATTCACAGCCAGATGGATCTTCCCAAAGCACTGGTTTCTAGGCCAAAAGAGATAGGCTTGGGAGACAGCATGGGAGAGAAGGCTGTGGTGCACCTTCCTGGGGCTCACAGCAAAGCTGGAGGGGCCCCAAAGGCTGGGAATTGAGTCAGTCAAATATCAGAGCAACTGCTAGTGAACAGTTAAAAAAGAATAACAAACCCTGCCGTGCTTCCCTGCGCCATCTGTGCACACTTCCTGGAGAAAACCCTGCTCCACTTCGGGAGGGCTGAACTTCTGCAATCCTCCTGGCTCCAGACATTGCTGAGTAAAGTGTTCATTAAATCACGTGGCTGCACAAGGAGCAGCACTGCCTTCAAACTGCTGATCCACATGGGATATCATTCACCTGGGATCTGATGGCTCATGCATAACATCACCCAGGTAGTGAAATAATCAGATCCATCTTCTCACCGGTGTTGGTGGCTTGAGGCTGAGCTCCCATCCCCACCCATACCAAGCTCTGCATTCTTCTCAAGCACTCCTCGCCAGATCTGGCTTTGCTTCCTCCTTCTTGCCCACGCACGGCAGAATTGGGTGATCCAAGTGCTGGGAAAGAGCACCATCAGCTCCCTGCAAAGCGCCCGAGGCACAGCTCAGTGGGGGCAACAGGCTTGGGAGCAGCTGCCCTCATTACCTGCACACACAGCACGCACCCCTGGCTGAGCAAGGAGTGCCTCTATGTGTGTGCTGAGCTCGGCATCGCCCTGTCCTACCAACACAGCTAACCCTGCCAGGGTGGGAGGAGGCAAAAAATAACCCAAATGCAGGTGTTCTGCTGAGCTCTGCAGCCATCTAGCTCCCTGAATGCGCTCATCTCATTGCAGAACAGCCAATAAAACATTCAGTGAGTAATCTCTTTCAATCAACAGCACGTATATTTCATACTCAGGCTCGACAACAATCGAGGCATTGCACAGATGTCCTGTAACATTCCTGTTCCTCCTATTAATGGTCCCACCAAAACTTTAGCACTAAGCAGCCAGGAGATAGAAATTCAGCCTTCTGAATTATGAGGAAAGGTTGAGGGAACTGGGCTTGTTTAGTTTGGAGGAGAGAAGGCTCCGGGGAGACCTCATTGTGGCCTTCCAATATTTGAAAGGAGCGTATAAACAGGAGGGGTACAACTGTTTATAAGGGTGGGTAGTGATAGGACAAGGGGGAATGGTTTTAAACTGAGACAGGGAGGTTTAGGTTGGGTATAAGGAGGAAGTTTTTCACCCAGAGGGTGGTGAGGCACTGGAACAGGTTGCCCAAGGAGGCTGTGGATGCCCCATCCCT
>JAOWBP010004368.1:2256134-2266278 GCA_028571105.1 Tragopan temminckii | reverse complement strand
CCTTCTGAGCTGTTTTCTCTTGACTGATCTCCTGCCCTCCCCTTTTCCTCCTGGACTCTCTCCTGCCCTGTGTCCCACTCAGGGGGGTCTGCCTATGGAAGCTCCCCAACTCCTGTGTATGGGACAGCATTAGGGACAGGGTCCTCCCTATCCCCAGGCACTATGCAATGGCCCTGCAGACACGGGGAGCCCCTGTGACACGCAGGCTGGGGTCGTGCCATTACCCACCCCCCATCCTCATGCTCACTCATCCCCTCCCCATCAGGGATCTCGGAGGACTCCAAAGTAGAGGCCCCAGCCTTCACTGACGCCGTCCGCATGTACCGCCAGTCCAAGGAGCAGTACGGCACCTGGGACATGCTGTGCGGCAACCAGACCCAGGTGAGGGCTGGCCCAAGGGCTGTGTGGGTCCGGGGTAGGGCCGGGCAGGGCCCCCCATCGCCTCCTCCTTTTGCAGGTCCTGAGCAACCTGGTGATGGAGGAGCTGCTGCCAGAGCTGCGGAACGCCATCGGCCCGCGGCTGAAGGGCAAAACACAGGAGCGCCAGCGGACCTGGATCCAGGTGAGGGTTATGGAAGTGGGGGCATCAGTGTTGACCTCCCTGCTTGGGCTGCCCCCACTTTGGGGCATGTCCTATCTCACAGGCTGGGTTGCCCAATGGTTTCCTGTTGGTGTTGCTCTGCCCAGGAGCTTGTTGTCCCCGCTGCAGCCAGCCCTGCCCAGCGCTCTGCTTCTGAGAATGGGGGAAGCCAAGTGGAGGAAGCCCGGCCCACGAGCACAGCCCATCCAGCTATATTTAGCAAGCCATTTTTAGGGTAGCGCAGGCTAAATCCAGCCCCAGCCCTTGTCGGAAAGACAGAGCACTCTTCAGAACCGCCTGTTGCAGCCTTCATAGTTGCCACCAAGCTCATAATGTGCAGCCTAAAAATGCTCAAATTTTGCTTTTTTTTTTTTTTTTTCAGTAGCTGCGGTCTCCACGGCACAGCCCCGAGTTAGTGCTGCAAAACTGGGAGGAGGGAGGGAGGGGAGGGACTGCTCTGCCGCCTGCTGGTCCCAAAATCACTGCATCAGGCTGCAGTGTGGGCTCCAGCAGTCTAATGGAGCTCATGAGTCCTGCCCGTTTCCTAAGTTCGTGGACATCCTACAGGCTTGTGACCATCAGGAGCCTCCTGTCACCCCCTTCTCCCTCCCCAGATCTCGGATGCTGTCTATAGGATGGTCTACGAGCAGACCAAGGCACAATATGATGCCATGGTGGCCAAGTGTGAGCTGGAGCGGCCCCAGATGGAGAGCAGCATCCGGACTGACATGGACCAAATCATCACCTCCAAGGAGCACCTGGCCAGCAAGATCCGAGGTAGAGCCCCATGGGGAGAGGGCACAGATGGGGGACAAGTTGGGCAGTGAGCCCAAAGCAAGGCAGTGGGACAGGAATGGGTTCAATGCAGGCTGAGGGCCACCTTCAAGAACCCCTTCCGTTGCCCCATGGGTCTGAGAGACTTCTGGAGGGATTTGAGGAAAGGAGCATCCTCTCTCCCAGGCTGGGGTTAGGTGGAGCTGGAAGGGCAGAGCAGCCTTGCCATGCTCCCCGCTGCTCTCCGCCCAGCCTTCGTCCTCCCCAAAGCGGAGATCTGTGTCCGTAACCACGTCCAGCCCTACATCTCCTCCATCCTGGAGGCCCTGATGACCCCGACGAGCCAGGGCTTCGCCGAGGTGCGGGAGGTCTTCTTCAAGGAGGTGACAGACATGAACATGAACATCGTCAATGAGGGCGGCCTGGAGAAGCTGGTGGAGGTGAGCTCTGAGCTGGGCAGGGTGGAGGCTGGGGGTGGCATGGCCGGTCCCATTGCCATACCCAGTAGGGACAGAACTGGGGAACCACAAGCTGGGAAGACACCTGGGGACGGAACCCTTGTGGAGGTGTGGGCTGTGAGATGGCACGTCCCAGCCCTGCTGAGCTCAGCTCTGTCCCCAGTACATGGAGAAGCTGTCCCACCTGGCCTTCCACCCGGTGAAGATGCAGTCATGCTACGAGAAGATGGAGCAGCTGAAGCTGGAGGGCCTCCAGCAGCGCTTCGACGTCTCCAGCACGTCTGTCTTCAAGCAGAGGGCCCAGATCCACATGCGACAGGTAGGATAGGCATTCCCTGCCTTCATCCCCATATCTCCCCAAGGCAGAGCTGCTGGAGTGTGGGGACAGATCCAGCCCAGCCCCTTTGGTCCCCAACTGCCACTGAACTCTTGGCTCTTGTCACAGCAAATGGATGACGCCTTGTACACCTTCGAGACGCTGCTCCACCAGGAGCTGGGGAAGCTTCAGGGCAAGGATGAGCTCTGCAAGTCCATCCAGCGCATCCTCGAGAGGGTGCTCAAGGTAAGGGCTGGGAATGCTCCTGGGGGCTTCTGGGCTGAGGAGGACAGCAAGGACCCTCATACTGTATTCCAAAAGTGTTTTGGCAAGTGCTTCTTGCTGTTTAGACTTCCATGCCTTTTGCTGAGATCTGGGGCAAGCGAGTGGGGGAGGAGGTGGAGGACCCAGACCCATGTGAAGGCATGCATGGGTCCATGGGAAAGCCACTCGGGGTTCAGAGTGGCCCAAACCCTTCTGCAGAAAGTGGTTACCGAGGATGCGAGGGATAGGGGAAAGCATTCAGCCCCATGCAAATGGATTGGGAACCCAAATGAATGGGCTGTGCCTGTGCCATCATGCAGCCCTCATGGGCGCCGACCCACGGCCACTCTCACCTGCCCCACAGAAATATGATTACGACAGCAGCACGGTGCGGAAAAAGTTCTTCAGGGAGGCCCTGCTGCAGATCACCATCCCCTTCCTGCTGAAGAAGCTGGCACCCACCTGCAAGGGGGTAAGCTCATGGGAGGACCTCTGCGTGGAGGTTCAGCATCCCTGGGGATGGGGAGCTCCTGCATCCCACCCTGATCCCTCCCCTCTGGCAGGAACTAGCCAAGTTCCAGGAGCTCATCTTCGAGGACTTTGCCAGCTTCATCCTGGTGGAAAACACATATGAGGAGGTCGTGCTGCAGTCTGTGATGAAGGACATCATGCAAGGTAGGGGGTTCCGGGATCTCCAGCTGCCTGGGTGGCTGCTGGGTGGTGAGACCCCTCATGTATGCAAGGGCTTAGCAGCATGGGGAGCATCTAGGGAGTCCAACTGGGTGCTGGGATCCACAGAAGGAAAATCCACAGAATGCTGGGGTTCTTAGAAGGAAAGAGTGACCCCATGCAAGGAGCTGAGGTCCATGGGTGACCCCATGCAGGGTGCTATATGAGGAAGGGTGGCCCCATGCAGGGTGCTGAGGTCTGTAGGAGGAAGGATGACCCCATATCAGGTGCAGGGTGCTAATGCCACCCTATCTGATCTCTCTCTCGGTGCCACCAGCCGTGAAGGAGGCAGCCGTGCAGCGGAAGCACAACCTGTACCGTGACAGCATGGTGATGCACAACAGCGATCCCAACCTGCACCTGCTGGGCGAGGGCACCCCCATCGACTGGGGCGAGGAGCACGGCGGGCAGCCTGAGGCTGAGCCGGCTGCTGACAAGCGCCGCAGGGCCAAGCAGGTGGTGTCGGTGATCCAGGACGACGAGGGGGCCCTGCCCTATGAGATGGGTGCCGAGATGCTGATGTCCCCCAGCTCGCCGGAGCCTCCAGAGCCCAGAGTGCCACCAGGGTCCCCGGGTGGGGTGGCGGAGATCAGGGAGGCGCTGGCCAAGGAGAGCATTGAGGTGCTCACCCAGGAGCGGCTGACGAACGGTACCCACAGCATGCAGGACAGCGGTGCCACCAAGGAAGTGGTGGTGGCAGCGGGGGCTGCACCAGGTGATTTCCCCATGAAGGGTCCGGCCGGTGATGGGGATGGGGTGCGGCGTGCCGCACCGGCACCACCCACATCTGGAGCCAAGGTCTCATCAGAGGATGGGGTGTGCCGTGCACCAGCAGCACCACCCGCACCTGAAGCTGAGAGCACAGCAAGGGATGAGGCGCAGCATGCCATGCCTGCATCACCCACAACTGGAGCTGAGGTCCCATCACAGGATGGGCTGCACCGTGCTGCGCCTGCATCACCTGTATCTGGAGCTGAGGTCACGTCTGGAGCTGAGATCCCATCTGGAGATAAGGTGCCTCGTGCCACGTCTGCATCGCCTGCACCCAGAGCTGATGTCCCACCCAGCGATAAGGTGCACCATGGTGTGCCAGCATCACCTGCACCCAGAGCTGAGATCCCACCAGGAGATGAGGTGCATCATGCCACACCAGCATCCCCTGCACCCAGAGCCGAGGTCCCACTGCCGCCTGCCGGGACCGCCTGCCACCAGCGCAGTGACAAGGAGACGGGTGAGGAGGTGGCCCTCCCAGTGGCATGCAGCCCCCCACAGCCTGCGGGCACAACGGAGAGCACTGAGGGGATGCAGACTGAGTTCTAGCCCCATTCCTGCTGCAGACTGGCCCTGGTAACGCCGGGGATGGGGACTGGGACCAGGGAGGGGATGGGGAACACCTAACTGGGAGGAGCCCCGCGTGGTCCTGCTAGGTGAGGCTGGGGGTGCCCTGGCTCGGCACAGGGCACCCGCTGCACTCTGCTCTGTCCTTCTTCTGCCTTATTTCCTTCTTTTCTACTGGAGAGATGCTTTACCCACCTGGGGCTGCAGAATGCTCCCTGCCATCCCCATGCCCACGGCCGGGGGGTGCTCCTGGGCATCCTCTGCTACCGTTGAGAGGAGGTGGAAAACATGTCCATGAGGGTTGGGGTGCGCAGCACTGCGTGGCGTTTGGTCCTGGGGGTGCACCCCACCTTGCTGGCAGCACCCCCTGCCCTCACACCAGCAGTGATGGGACACAGCCCTGGGGCTTCAGCATAGGTCTGAGGGTCTGACACAGGCTCTGGGTAGGGATGCACTAAAAGCACTGGAGAGATGGTTGGGGCTGGGGTGTCTACATGTACGTGTGTGCACACACCTGCAGCCCTCCACAGCTCACCTCGACCCCGCTGTAGGTTTGGTGCCGCTGTTTCTGCTGCTGCAGGGGGTGCCCAGCCCGAACCACTGGGGGAGGCCCCCCCGAAGTGCCTTGCTTTGGGAACTTCAGACCTGTCTCTTCCAAGATATTTTATTAAGAATGTTATACAAATGTTTTAAAATATATATATGCTTATAATAATTAATAAAAGAGAAAAAAAGCTTTATTTAAAACCAGAGGAGAGCATCCTTACTCCTAAACCCTGCTGCGAGCTGGGGCTCCCGTTGCTCTGCAGCACGCAGCAGCCAAGAGCTGAGCGATGCGATAGTTTCATTGCCATGGGCATCCCAGCAGCAGCACGCCCTGACTCTAACCCTTCAGTGCTAAAAAAGAGGTGCACGAGGCAGAGCCCTGCACCCACAAGGCACAGCATGAGGGGACATGAGCAGGGCTGAGTCCTGCCCAGCACACACCTGGAGCATCCCGGTGCCCCCCAGCAGCCATCACCCCCATCCCACAGCTATAAAGCTCCCTGAGAGCACAGGGATGGCTGCAGCAGTGGCAGAGCAGGGAACAGTCCCAGAGCCAGGCCCGTCCTGCCAGCACTGCGCATCCCAGCACTGCATCCTTGGGGCTCTGTGTCCTGCACGGCACAGGGACAAGGATAGAGCCAGCAGAAGTGACTGTGCTACTGGATGGGATGAGAGGTGACAGCCCCGTTGCCCACCCAGAGCAGTGGGTACACCACAAAGTAGCCAATGGCAGAGCCTGCAACCACCCCAAGGAAGATCCATGCGTTGTAGGACATGACGGCCAGCATCAGCGTGTAGCCCACCACCACCTGAACCACGTGGAGCAACGTCTGGCCCACGTGGTACCGGAACCACCTATGGGGAGAGATAGAGGCCATCAGCATGGGGACAGCACAGGTGTCACCGCTGTGGATGATCGGGATTTGGGCAGTGCTTTGCAGCTGCAACAGCAGGGCAAACACAAACCTGGCTCTGAATGAATGGGGAAGGGATCACAGAGAGGGTGAAGGTGGTCCTTCTCTCCATCCCCATCTCCCCACCTTCCCAGCACTCCAGCCCCCTACCTGCCCTGCACGGCCTCATGCTCCTGGACACAGCTGTCCTCACCGTCCCCACCACCACCATCCCCCTCGTTGGGGCCCAGCAGTGTGTCCTGGCTGAGGCTGGGGGGCACGGCCAGCAGTGCCCGCTGCAGCACTCTGGCTTTGCCCATCTTCACCACTTCATACAGCACGGAGAGCAGCAGGATCACCAGCACAGACAGCACCAGCCCTGCACAGAGATAACCCCAACAACGTCACCAGCAGCAGTGCTCTTTTCCCAAAAAAGAACAGCTTGCACTCAGCTGAGCAAATCGTTTTCAGCAGGGAGAATGGAAATGCTCTCCAAGTATTTGCAGGGATGGAGGGGTTTGTTCATTTGGGGGCACAGCCTACCTGTGGGGCTGTGCACGCTCCAGAAGTCAAAGAGCAGCACCAGCCTATCTGAGAAGAAGAAGGTCATCTGCAAAGGAGACAAGAAAGCA
This sequence comes from Tragopan temminckii, assembly GCA_028571105.1. Taxonomy (NCBI): domain Eukaryota; kingdom Metazoa; phylum Chordata; class Aves; order Galliformes; family Phasianidae; genus Tragopan; species Tragopan temminckii. The sequence goes on along the minus strand of JAOWBP010004368.1, from coordinate 2,259,748 downwards.
TTCAGGACCGTCCCCTCCCGTGCATTTGAAGGCAAAGCTGTGCTGGCAGAGCACCCAGGGAGCAGTGTGACAGCCGCCCCACGTGGCTGGATGACACCAGTGGGAAATCCCACAGTGCTGGCAATCACTTGGGATTTGGCCAAATGCTGCTATTTCCAGTTCTGTCCAGTTCCCAAAACAGGAAGGGGAACTGCAGCTGCAAATCACAGGCATGCAATGCAGGATTGGCATGCAATGGTGCTAAGGGAAGCCCTGACCTACTCCTGTCACAGACACCCAGCCACGTCCCACCGCCCTGCATGCACAGCCAGGACTTCAGACATGGGAGGTGATGGCAGGCAGGCACCAGGTGCTGGGTGCTGTCTGCAGCCTGCAGCAAAACTGGCGTGACAGCAGCACCTGGGATCCTGCTGCGCTCCTCTGCCTCCCACGGGCTTCTCTTGCCTTGCCTTGCCTTGCCTTGGCAAGCTGCTCTAGATGCACCCACAGATGCCAGATGTTCTCCATCCAGATGGAAACCAGCTGCTCCCTTCCACGAGCACTGCCCCAAATCTGCAGCCTCTGCACCCCGTGGTGGGGGTCTGTGTTCTGGGGATGGGTGGAAGGGGGGTATCACAGCCACCCAATGTCAGCACCTCCAGCTCAGAACATCCCTGCAGGGTTTGCTTTCAACCTGTGACTAAATCCCATTTGGGGCCATTTTGCAGTGGAGCAGAGGATCCAGAGAGCTTTATCACGCTGAAATAGAAGAAGCTTCTAGCCCACAACTTCCCTAACGAAATCACCTCCAGAGCTGAGGTCACCACTGCCAATTCCTCTTTCTTCACCACAGCCGCACACTCCAGCTTTTCCTCCTCCATGCAGGAGCTCACAGCACCCAGCTGTCCCCAACCATCCCCAGATGTCCCCCTCTGCTCAGCCCCAACCTGGCCCATCCACGGTCACATTTTGGGGCCAGCCTCGGCCAGGAATTCCATCCCATAAGCAGAGGTACCCGTGCTGCAGCCAGGCTCTAATTACACACTCCGTCCGCTCATTACCAAAGCACATTAGGACGTGTAATTGCCTTATGCTTTTAAGCTTCCTTTGGCAACAGATTTATGATAATAGACATCAAATGAAACTACTTCTCCTTTGGACACCTCAACTGCTAGGCTGGGCAGGGAGGAGGCAACGCTACTTTGGGGGCACAGGAACAGAAGCGACGTGCAGAAGGTCTCCATGCCGCTGCCTGCGAGCTGCTGCTCTGTGCATTGAGTACCCAAGCGTGTTTATGGGGCCGACAGGATGCTCCTCGGGCCGGCAGCTACAAACACAACGTCTGAGCACAGGGTGATGGCACACCCATGCAGCGACGGCAGCCCCGGCTGTGAGTTTCTGCTGTGAGCGCTGCGTGGGCACGGGGTGGGGACGGCGAGTTTGGGGCGAGCGGGTTTTGCAACCCCGTTGTAGTCATAAACACAAAGCACGGGGCTGTAAGGGGAAGCGGGGCAAAGCCGTGCGGGAAGACGTGCAGCGCTGCAGGGAGAAACGTCCGAGAGGAGATGAGGGTGGAAAGGGGTTGGGGAGGTTGGGAAGGAGCGGGATGCGGCCGTGCTGAGGGGTCCGGCCCGTGCCCAGCCCCGAGGGAAGGGATGCGCTGCACCGCCCGACGGGGTGGGAGGACAGAGCTGTGCGGAGCGGGGAGGGGAGCGGAGAGCTGCGGGAGTGCGGACGCTGCGAGGGGTGGCACGGCACGGCATAGCACGGCACAGCACGGCATAGCACGGCACAGCACGGCATAGCATGGCATAGCACGGCACAGCTCAGCACGGTGCAGCCCCGGCAGCAGCCTCACCTCCATGGTGGCGGTGCGGAGCGCAGCCCGACCCGTCCCGTCCCGTCCCGTCCCGGCTCGGCTCGGCTCAACACGGCGCTGTCGAGTGACGCGAGGTGCGGGGTACGTCGGGAGTTGTAGTGCGGCTGCGGGACCGCCCCGTGCTGTGCCATGCTGTGCCATGCCGTGCCATGTTGTGCCGTGCCGTGCCATGTTGTGCCGTGCCATGCTGTGCCATGCCGTGCCGTGAGCACGCACCCATTCGTACCCAAGCCGGACCGACCACGAAGAAGAGCCCCCCATGATGGTGGGCGCTGGAGCTGCCCGTGCCTCGGTTTCCCCAGTTATGAGCACACCTCCCAGCGCTGGGGAAGGAAATAGGGGTGTGTGTGTGAAGTATTGCTTTTAGTTCTTGGTGTGTTTATCCTGCGGCCAGATGTAGCAGTGCGGTTATTAAGGCTCCACTTGCTGCTTGAAGTAAGGAAACAAACAAACAAACAGTGGATAGTCCCCTTTCCCCATCCAGCAGTGTTTCTGCTTTTTGTTTCTCCTCTCTTACGATCACAAGACCCCCATCCCCTCCACATTAAATCAACACCTTCTCATATATATATTACATATATATATATAATTTATAGAGAAATGACTTTGTAAACAATGTTCTTCTACTTCAGAAGGAAGTGTAGTCCATGGCATAACGCAGCTACCAAACACAGCATCCCACTCCGGGGCCAACCCTGCCTGACTCCCAGCGCTCAGCTGAAGCAGACAGGGCCAATGGTGAACCCAAACTGGTGCGAGGCATCACCGTCGTGGAACACAGCCAGGTCCCGTAGGGGCAGCAGAGCCAGCTCCTCCGTGGTGAAGTGGAAGATGGTGTCAGTGATGGAGGAGTCGTTGTCAGGCTGAAAGGACCATGAACAGTGCTGGGCTCACCCCTACCCCTGCCCCATGCCACCCAACTCCATGGGGATGCTCAGACCCAGCAAGCAGCTCAATCCTGAGCCCCAGGCTCAGACCCAGCCCTGGGTTTGCAGTGCTGAGGATGCTGCCGTGTCCCAGTCCCGCTCACCAGGCAGCCCTGCAGTGTGGCCACGTAGCTCTGCTCCCGGGTGTCAGCCAGGAAGCGGATTTCCTTCTGGGGCTGACGGTGGTGGGGAGCGGGGCGGCAGGAGTAGGAGACCTTCTGGGCAGCCCTATGGCTGTGCAGGCGCAGGAAGCGAAGCTGCACCGCGCTGGCCCCCGTGTACTCCAGCTGCAGAGACAACCAGAGAGACATGGGGTGTAGGACCCCCAAAGCCAGGATGGGATGCAACCTTATGGAAGCAAGAGTTGGGATTGTGTTCTGCAACATACAGCCATTAGGGAAGGGGGAACCCTAGGAAGGGCTCTGTAACCCCCTGGGGCCACTCACCACGAAGCCCCCAGGCAGAGTACTGAACCACTCAGAGGTGTGCGTGGAGGCGTAGGAGCTCAGCCAAGCTTTGATGGGGACCTGTGGGGATTGAGGACCTCGTCACTCTGTCCCAGCAAGGGATGGTAGCACTACTGTGCTGCCAGATCCACCCCCACCAGCTCCAAACCAATTGAGGTGTGCATCCATCCTGAAAGCACGAGGATGGGGAACCACCATCCTCACTCCAAACTGCTGCTACCACTCCCTGCAGTGGCAGCAGTCACAGCAGCACGGCACCAGCATTACTGTCCCTCTGCAGCCATCCCAGCACCTCAGCTGAAGGTGAGGCCCGGGGCTGTACCTGGTTGTGCACAGGGGGTATGCAGGTCTCACCCCCTGCTG
>JAOWBP010004368.1:2234093-2248503 GCA_028571105.1 Tragopan temminckii | reverse complement strand
GCTCAGGAGCGGCTCAGATCCCCCCCACCCTGCTGCATCCAAACCTGAGCAACCACCTGGATCCTCCCCACACCAGCCAAGGGCACTTTTTGCCACCAAGTGTTCCCCAGGACACCCACACTCATCCTTATCCCCAGCTCTCACCTTCGGACCCATGCAACCCAGGTCTCCATCAGTTCCAGGTTTTCCTTGGGGCCCCTTTGGAAGTGTTTAGGGAGGAGATTTCAGTCAATCTGACCCTTTTCTGGTTCCCCAAGGAGGGGACAATCCCAGCCCTCCCCAGCCACCCTTGCTGCCTTCCCACACATACGAGCACAGAATAGGAAAAGGGGGGATCCATGTAGGTTGTCCTTACTGTGGGTCCAGGAGGTCCTGTGTGTCCTCTGCCCCCCTGCACACCAACAAAGCCCTGTAGGGAAGGGCAGAGGATGAGCTCTGGAGGAAAGGGAGAGGAGCATGAGGATGGCAGACAGGGTGATAGGAAAGCAAAGGCAGAACACTGGGAATGGAGAGGCTCCCCAGCAGAGCAAGCGTTAAGAAACCTTTGGAATGGAAAACTTGCTATCACTGATAAGGAATATCAATTTTGCAAAACCTATTTCTTAAATGCACCCCTTTCATTTTGTCTCCTTTGCCTTTTGAGGGCACATCCCCCAGGGCAGAGAGCCAGGCAGGGAGCTGCATAGGGAGAACACAGGCGTGGGTGAACAGAAAGGAGGCAGAAGGGCAGGCAGCTCTACTCACCGGTGCTCCCATCCTGCCTGGGCTGCCCACAGCCCCGGGGGGACCCTGCAGGGTAAGGCAGGGGGTGGTGAGGATGGAGAGGCAGGGGCAGCCATTCCATCCCATCCCATCCCTGCAACCTCAGCCGCGTGCAGGCAGGTCTGTATACAATAAATAGGATGTAGTGTAGAATGGGAACCTGTATACCAGGCTTTCCTTCTGTGCCTTCTGCTCCAGGGATGCCTCTTGAGCCCTGGGAAGAGGATCTCACCTCAAAGCAGAGCCCGGTGACAGATACTACAGCTTCCCAGCAGCTGTGCCCTCCCACAGTGGCCAAAATCCCCAGCCTCATGCACATGGCATCACCTACTTACAGGAGCTCCTGGGACTCCAACCAGCCCACGCTGGCCCCCACGGCCCTGGAAAAGATTGAGCACTGAGAAAAGATTCTTTCTGGTAGGAGTAACACTGATGGAAATTCAACAGGGGTCACTCAGCAAATGGCCCCTGGGCTGTTCCATCTCCATCCTCAAAGATGCTCCAAAATTCAGCTGCAGGTAACCACAGCCCATTAGTTACCCTGGCACCCCGTGGTCCTGGCATTCCCTTTGGGCCATCAGGTCCTCGGCCTCCCTGCAATTCACCCGGAGAGAAATGCTGTCAATTTAGGTAACACTGAGGGTCCCCCCACCCCTTCCACCTCAGGGTGGATACAAGGTGCCATGCACTGGGGACACGAGGCTGGGGACCTCCATGGTTGGCTTCAGCACTGAGTGGCAGTGTGACACTGACCCCCAGGTGCTGGCACCATGCTGGGGCTCCAGGGCATGGTGGCCACATCCCTGACCCTCCCTGCAGGGGTGAGGGTTGCCCATGGGGTACCACGATGCAGTGCCAAAGCCATCACTGACCTTCGGTCCTTCGCTGCTGTTCAGCCCCACTGGACCCATCTGCCCTTCTTCTCCCTGTGGGCAAAAATAGAACAGAAACAAATGAGAAAATCAAAGAGCATACAAAGGGTGGGTGTGCTGAGCTCCCATGGGCTCAGACACAGCCACGGTGCTCCAGCACATGTGGCTCAGACCAATGAATACTGCAGCAGTGCACAAGGCAGCACAGCCTGCAAGGTGGGAAAGGTGGCAAGATGAGCTGTGCTGCATCCTCATCTCCTAGGGATGTGGGAGGGTTCATTTCTCATCCTGAAGAGTGATTGTGAGGGCAGATCCAGGGAGGCACCCCAAATGGTCGCCCAGGCTGCACAGCCCCTGCCTGATGCTGCATCTCCTCCCTGACTCAATCACTCCAGGTGACAAATGAGAGGTCCCAGAGCCTTTTTCCCACAGAAGGAGGAGGAAGGATGCGGCTGGCAGAGCTGCCCATGCTCCCTTCACCCCTCCCAGGCTGCCTGCCCACCCCCAGCCTCACCTCAGGTCCCCGGGGTCCTGCTGCCCCGCGGGGTCCTGGGAAGCCCAGTGAGCCCATCTGGCCCCGCAGCCCTGGGGGACCCACAGCTCCTGGTGCTCCGTGCAGACCCTGGGCAGGAGGAGGATGGGAATGAATCAGCAGCACGGTGTGAGATCACACACAGCACAGTGTGAGCACACGGCTGGGTCTGGTTGCTTTCCTAGCCAAAGGAAGGCAGCAGATCCCAGCCACGGCTCTGTGCACTGTACCTTGCCTCCTTTGGCTCCCAGGTCTCCCTTGGCTCCACTGGGACCCCGGCAGCCCTGTAAGAGCAGCAGAGGGGAGGGCACCCTCAGACTTCTTGGAAACCACAACCAAAGCTTGGTCAGATCCCATTTGGGGCACTGATGCCTATTTGGGTGTCACAGTGCTGGCTCTGCTCAAATCAGCATCCCATCCCACGTCAGCACTTCGTCCTCATTAGAGACTTATTTAACACAAGCTGAAGCACTCCTACTGTCCTTGTCACCCCTACAGCAGGTGACAGAGCACACTGTCATCTCTGCCTGCTCCTCGTGGTACAGCACTTCAGACAAATCCCAAACTGCAATGCCACCTATTCCAGTGTCAAGCCCAAACGTGGATAAACTGATGAAACTGGTGCTTTGGGCTGCTTGATCGTGACTTTCCCATACCCTGAGCCATGCACGGTGTGGGTGCCATCACTCACCCGCTCTCCTTGGATGCCCTTGGACCCTGGCAGGCCAATAAACCCCTTCAGAGAGAGACACAAAACATGAGTTAGACTAAAAGAACACAACACAGAAAGAACTCTGCCAGTGGGGATGGGTGAGTGGGGGGGAAGGGGCTGCTGGGCATCACCCCACAGTGCTTTGGGGGTGCTTCAAGATGAGGATGGGACACCCTCCACTCTGCCATTCACCCCCATGGACTCACCACAGGTCCCTCCTGTCCTGGTTGTCCCCTCATTCCAGGGACCCCCTCTGTGCCCTGCAAGGGGAACGCCAGCATCAGCCACCCCAGCACGATGTTTGTACAGCCAAAAGCAGCACAGACCCCAGGGGAAGGGTTGCCTCAAAGGGAAATACTTGAACCCGAGTTCCAGTCCCACCAGAGGCCAAAACAGAGGGAGAAATTCTTACAGTGTCTCCTTTGGGACCAGAGGACCCCTCCATCCCAGCAGGACCCTGCAGAGAAGCACGCAGGGATGGGGCTCAGCAGCTCCTTTCCCAACTTGCATGTAAGCACCTCAGCAGTGCAGGATGGCACCCACACATCATTTACCTGCATACCCCCAAGGCCGGGGGGGCCACGCTGCCCCTGCAAGCCCTGTGGCCCCTGAAAAACAGCAGAGGGGTGAAAAGCTCCCAGCACCCCCAGCTGCCCCCAGACACTCCGTTGCTGTGAGATTTGCCCGTCCTGACATACCTTGGGACCGTGGGGGCCAGGCAAGCCAGGAGGACCCATCTCTCCCTGTGGAGAGAGCAATGAAGGGATTTGGTGAGCCCAGCAGCTGGAAAGTCCCAAAGGACGGAGCAAGGAGCCTGGGCAGCCTCACCTGAGAGCCATTGACTCCTTGGCACCCAACAGAGCCTGGCTGGCCTGGCTGTCCCTGCAAGGCAAGAGCAATGCTCAGCCCTGGGGCTGTGGGAGCCGAGTTGGAGACCCCATAACATTGCTGTGGGAAATGGAGCACAGTGACTTACCATAGGGCCAGCAGGGCCTGAGGAACCCATTGAACCACCTTCCCCCTGAGGCAGCAGAGAGCAGATGCCATTTTATGGTGTGATTTTCTGCTTTGAGTCTTCGCATCCCCAGTTCTCCCATTCCTCTTCGCATCATGCATCAAGGACTCTCCAGGCATCCATTATCCCTCTGTTCCTATTTCTTCCCTACTCCATGACCAAACCACTTGAATTTCCCTTTTACCTCTCCTACAAACCCCATTCTCTCTCACTGGGATGCCTCCCATTGACTAATGCTGTCACCATGCTGAGAGCAGCACAGAGCCCAGGTGCCGCCACAGCCGGGGGTTTGCCCCAGGGCTCCTTGCTCTTAATGGGGCAGGGCTGGAGATCCAGAAAAAGAAAAACCCCTCACCTCCGGCCCTGGAAGGCCCTGGAAGCCCATCGCACCCTTCAGACCTGCCATGCCCTAGGACAGAAGGCAGAGGGCTCTTAACGAAGTGCTGCTGTCGCATCCCTTGCAGTAGAGTGGGGGAAGGCATGGAGATCCTAAAGGCTTTTCCCAAGGGCTGGGACATGTGCAAGAGGATGCGACCTCACCTCTCCAAAGCAAAGGCATTGATTGTGGAAAAGGGAATGGGGATGTAGCAGGAGGGGAAGGAGCAATGTGCAAAGAGGACACCCCATGCTCCTGCATCGACTCACGTGAGTTCCAGCAGGACCGGGCAGGCCGTTCTCTCCTTTCACCCCCTAAAAAAGCCAAGAGATGGAGGGCAGCGTGGCCTCGGGGCAGGAGACACAGGGAAGGCTGTGCAGGGCAAGGACAGGCACCGCACCTTCATTCCCTTCTCGCCTTTCTCCCCAGCAGGTCCAGGGTCACCCAAGAAGCCCTGAAAGGGAACAAGGTCAGATGAACCACAAACAGAGCATCCGGAGCTAAAACACAGCTGCTGTGGCTCAAAGGAGCTCTGGTGTGGGGCGGGGGTGGGGACCCTCCACCTTGCACTACATGCACCATCTCAGGAAGAAAAGCAACAGCCACAGAACTGGTCCCCAGTACACTGCTACCCTGCTCCAGTGACCCACACTGTCCTGGCCAGCAGCAGCCACGTGCAGTGAGGTTGAGCCCAAGGGCAAGAGATTCTCCATCTGGATGATGAGACGATACTTACAGGGAAATGTAGTATAGGCCAGAAAAGCATAGGCCAGCTCACCTCTTCTCCCTTCTCACCAGCCAGCCCCCGGTCCCCGCGGAAGCCCTGCAGCCCCTGCGGAGACGAAGGAAGGAATGGGCTGAGCAATGCAACTACTCCCAGCCCCACATTCCCTGGGGTCACTGTGGGGTCTGGGCAGCATCACACAGCACTCACCTGCTTGCCGGGCAGCCCACACAGCCCAGGTCTGCCCCCCAAGCCGGGGGACCCATCCAAGCCAGGCTGCCCTGCACGACCCGGCCAGCCCTGCAGCCCTGGCTTGCCCTGTGGAGAGAATTAGCACCGTGAGCCCCTCTGTCTGCTGGGGAACTTGGGACGCTGATGGGTGAGGACAGGAGAGCCAGAAGTCCATGCTGTGGTGAAATGGAGAAGATGAACACTGAGCTCTTGCTCTGACAGCGGTGCCTTCAGCCACCACGTGCCCAACAGGGTGCTCATCACAGGGCACTGCTCTGGACACTGTGAGCTCCATCCCCAAACTTGAACAGCAGAGCCACAGCCAGAAGCAAACTGGGAGTAGGGGAGCGCACTGGGAGGGAGCAGTAAGAGTGAAAGCCCTCTGTGTCCGTCGCTCAGCTCTGGGGCACTCCAGCTGTCCTCAGTCCTTCCCCACGTGCAGAGCTGAGGCTTGGGGCAGTTTTCTGTTTGTCCTCTGCTCACTGGCAGCTCTGAATTAAGGCAGGATAAAGCTCAATCTGGAACTGACAGAAAGCATTTCCCTTCAAATTGCTTTGATTGTTCAGATTCTCCCCAAAATCTAGGCTTAGAGTTTGGAAAGTCAGAGTTTGAGGGAAGCAAAGATGCAGCTACTTTGGGGTCTTTCAGAGTGAAGAAGAGGTTTGGAAAACACAAAAGCTTGCTTAGAAAGGGTTGTCTTTTTCCAGCTCTTGTCCTTTCCTAGCAGCACTGTCCCCGTGCACATCCCTGCTGCACAGAGCAGGGTGGGCAGAGGACGCCTTGCAGCAGGCGTGCAGTGAGGAGAGGATTTGCTCTGGCACCCAGATCTCTGTGGTGTGGCTCCATTTCTTGCTCAAGATCTTAAACTCTAAATTTCTCCACCAGCTTTTGGAGCCGTGAAAGTCCAGTACAGGCACCAGCCCCCACCCTCCATCCCATCCTGCATTTGAGCATCCCTAGTCATGGGCTGGGTGGCACTCACCGCGTACCCCCGCTGGCCCTTCTCCCCTGGCTGTCCCGGCTCCCCACACAGCCCCTGTGTGCAAACACAAATCGAGTCAGCAAAAGTTGGCTGTGCCCCTGGATCGTATTGCAGAACCGAGAGATGTCGTGGCCTCGTAGGTATGGTTACTTGGAGAACAAGGAACAATGCACAGAGAGCCGTGGAAATCGCATCCAAGGATGGATCCGCATCCAAGCGCCCTGTGGCTGCACCGCACATGCCCCTCTGCCCCATCTGTGACCCATTGCAAAGCATCACTTGAGCTGCTCCTTGACTTGTTCTGGTGGCTCTCTCAATGAACAAACACTGTCCTTATCCAAAATAAGTGGGCACAAATAGGAGCACCACCTGGAGCCAGACCCGCAGCACCAGGGGCTGGCAGGGGGGGGGACAGTGTCACAGAGCTGAGACATCACCTGTCCATCAGTGGACCACCAAGAAGCAAACCCCAAGGGATCCCAAGCCCTCAAATTACAGCTGATTTTGGGTTGCTTGGGAACCCAAACTGTCCATGGGAAGGCAGGGGCACCTGGAGGGGGCTGTGCTTACCGGTATGCCTGCTTTCCCTGGGTGACCTGGGGGGCCGGGGGCTCCGGGTTTTCTCTGCATTAAAGAGAAGTGTTGGTAGAGCAGATCTTGCTGTCAGAGTGCTTGGGTAGAGGAAACCCCCCCCAAGCTGGCCACGAAGAGATAAAAACAAACCTGGAATGCTACTCACCGGCCAGCCAGCGTGCAGCAGCTGGTAAAAGGATGATTGCTGAAAGAATGCGAATAAACATCAAACAAAGTTCTCCCTAAATCCCCATTCTCTTTCTGCTGGGAAAGAAAACTAACTTTCACTACACAAACTACAAGGTGTATCTCATGTGGGGTGGTACTACCCTATACTCTTATCCAGGTTGCAGGTGCCCAGGCTGGGAGATGAGGTTCTCTTCCTCCTCGAGTCCATTGAGCTGCCTGGGAATGTTGTTTTTCAGCATAGCAGGGACTTGTTCTGTTGCATTGCTTCAGCTGCAGCCCTGCTGTGTTCCCACCCGTACAGCCCAACATCCTCTCTCTTTCTTTCTCTCCACCTCTACCAGGGGCTTTTTGTCACAGAGAAGGAGACCAGGTTGGTTCAATACAAATAAATCCTCTCCAGCACTGCCTTCATCATCCCCAGCATGTTGCTGGTATCGAATTCAGCCATTAACAGCTGTTTGGGGCCACATCCCTGCATAAGGTGACAATCCAGCCTCCTTTCCTCCCAGCAGCACAACCTACAGACACTTGGGAGGCAAAACCCATCCCTCCTGAGCAGCAAGCAGTACCTCCAAACCCACTGCATCCAACGCTGCAACCCAAAACCTGCCCCATCCTCACCAAACCCACACTGCGATGGTCAGGATCCCACATGCTCAGGTTTTACCCACCATCAACCTCAGGGGAAAACCCCTCCAAAGTTTGGCCCTCTGACACTGAAGGAAGAAGCCAAGGAACTCGTTACAGAGGGTAAACACAGAGCCTTCAGCACATGGGAGCATTTCTATCAGCCTGCTGTGTTTGGAGGGCAGATGATGGATGGATGGATGGATGGATGGATGGATGCATTCAATGAGCCCTAATGCTGCAGCACTCATCGTGGCTGCTTGAGAGTCAATTCTGAGTTGGCCACTGCTCCTTTCCCCTGCCAGGACTTTTTGGGGGCTGGAGCAGGGCCAGCACTTTGCTTTGTCTCAGGAATCAGTGAACTCAGGTTCACTCAGGACAGGATATTATTTCATGAGGCTTCAAAAATACCCCAAATCCAACCTTTTGGGAAAAAAAAAACCCACCACCATCTTCCCCAACAGCTGAGCTCTTGCTTTCTTCTGCTCTAAAGTTCCCTGCCCTCATTTCTTAGCCTGACCTCTTGCCTTTAACACTATGGGGAGAGACAAAGAAAACAGCAGCACTGCAGGCTGAGCTCCCCAGTCCAGGCAGCAGCTCCTCTTTTCCACTCTTTTCCTCTGTTTTCCACTCTGTGCCATCTTGATGAAGCCTAACAAGGCCTGGATGCAGCACTGAGCACTGCACCCTGCAGCCACCTTCCTGCCTCCAAGCCTCATCCCCAGCAGCAGGACAGGAGAACACGGAACCTTAGGGGAGGAAAAGACCCGTGGCATCTTCCCTCTCCCTCCCATCTCTCCACTCTGACAGCCTCCCCAGTCCATCCCTGCCAGCCAGGAGCAAGGTTGGGAAAATCCTTTGGAAGCATTAAAAAGGATTTTAAAAAAAAACACCGAAAACCCCATAGATGGGTATCTCAGCGCCCACCCCGAAGCCCTCCTGCAGTTCTCACCGTGAAGCTCAGCCAGTCCTCGCGGGAGTTCCTCCAGAGGACAACGGTGGGGATGCCAGGGATGCCTGTGGGGCCTGGGTCCCCTGGGGGTCCCATCCGCCCCATGGCTCCGGCGTGACCCTAGGAAGAAAAAGGCAGCTCTGTAACTCAGCCGAGGGTTTGGACACTTGTCACAGGTTGGGCCGGGATACTTTTCGCTGTGTCATTGCTGGGGAAGCAGGGGCACAGGGATGTCAGTGTCACGTGGCAGCATCCCTCCAGGTGACCTGAGCTAAAAGCTGCTTCATGGGATTCAAATACCCAGCAAAAAGAGTGTTCCTCTCTTCCAAATACACGTAAGGGGTCACTGCACTGCAGCACTGGCTGCTCGCTTTGCTGTGTTGATTTAAAACAAGCAAGGAACAAACCCAGACCATCAGTGATGTTTCCCCGAACCCTTGGCCACGTCCCACAGCTTCACCCATTTTCCTGGATACTCACTTTGTCTCCTTTGGGTCCCACCAGTCCACGTCTCCCAGGGCATCCCTACAAGGAAAGAAGAGCTACATCACCCAGCCCTACTGCCTTCTCCAGCAGAGAACAAACCAACAAACTGGATATAAGGAAGGTGGCTTTTACACTCAGGGTGGTGAGGCACTGGCACAGGTTGGTCTGCAGACAGCCAAAGTCAGACTGTTTGGGGCTCTGAGCACTGATGGAGCTGCGGGTGCCCCTGTGCATCGCAGGGAGTGGGACCAGATGGCCTTTAAGTGTCCCTTCTGACTCAAACTATGACACTATGACCACTATTCTGCCCTTCAGGCTGCCAGCCTGAGGTCAGAGGCTCTGAGTTGTCCCAGTTAGCATGGATGCAGCCACATGCTCACTGTAGCCAAGACAGCCCCAGCTGTCAACAAAGGGACATTCATCCCTGCTGTGCCCTTGGCAGGTCTCAGGCACAGTCACCTTCCCAACACATTTCTAGAGGTGAAGATGCCCAGTGTGATGCAGCACAAGGGCGTGCTATGGGCCTGACACACATCATACCACCAACCCAGCAGGAAGGCAAAGTCATGTTTCCAAAAGAGAAGTCCTAAGTTTCTTTGAATGAAGTTTTTGGGTATTACAGCAGTGGGAAAGCAAAAGAATAGGACCACAGGCTGACAATATCATGAAAGTTTCTCCTCTCTGTCTGCCATGGAACTGCAACCAGCCTACACCACCCACCCATCCATCCCCATTGCACCCACCACTCACCGGCAGCCCTGGGGGTCCTGGCAGCCCTGGGGGTCCTGGCTTCACATGAGTTCTGTATCCACGCACTGATGGCAAGATAGGGTGCCTCAGGAGGGTGGGAGGATGCTCTGGATCCCCTGCAGCCATCCCTGAAGAACCCTTGGGTGCAGCTGCCTGTTGTCTCGATGGGAACACTTTGGAGGCAATAGGCTTGGTGGCATGGCCAGGCTTGATGGGTGGGAGGCGAAGGTGGGTGTCTGTATTGCCCTTCAGCTTCTCCTTGGTGATGTTCTCCTGCCCAGGGTCAGAGGCTTGCTCCTTCTTGGCTGATGACCCTGGGAGGACAAAAGCACAATAAGGGGCCAGGCATTGTGATGATGCTTGGGAGAAAGGGTCCCCTTGGGAGAAAGTCCGCACCAGCGGACTTACTGAGGATGCCAATGATCTGTGGTCTGCTCTTGCTGATCACTGGCCTGCCAGGGCCAGTGATTTTATTATAGGTGGAGTTCAACAGCTCAAAGCCTTCATCCTCAATAGAAAGGATTCCCTCTTCTTCCTCCAGCTCTTCAGCTGTTGGCACCTCAGCAGCAGAGAACAAAGTCCGGGTGCTCCCATCCAGTTGCAGGCTAAGGGTCTCCTGGGCATCCTCCCATGTCCAAGGTGAGCCCAAGGTCAAATTTGGATGGGAGAGCTTAGAATCCTGAGAAGGAAGGAGGGAAAGCAATGAAATCTGATGTTTTCTCTCTTTTTTACTCTGCAGCTTGTTCTATTAGGGCTCCAAGTGTCACCTTTGTACCAATACCCAGTCCTGAACCAACGTGCACCATAAGCTTCTTTGAGCACCCAAAGCAGAGCAGGACACTGAATGGGTTCCAGGCAGTTCCCCAGTGCCAGGTGGGTTAGTTCATCTGCTTGAGTTAATTATTTTAGCACAAATTTGTCTGTAAGTGTTTCTCTTTGGCCCACACCACCTTCTCAAAGCACACTTTGTAGGGGACACATAACCCAACACAGGGCACCAACGAGAACCCATGGGAGCTTAGCCCTGGCTGATGCATCGTTGGGTTTGGTGCAAGGCAGTTGACTAACAGAGCCAGTGAGAAGTCACTAGAGGGAGACACAGGTCTGTGATTGCCTTGCAGGGCTGGGGAAGGGAGCAGGAAAGAACAAGGAGACAGCGAGCATCCTTCCCATCGTCCTTCCCTGGGCATCTTCTTTTGGTTGAACCTATCACTTGGCTCTGATTCTGCTCAGCACCATGGACCCAAGGTGCACGTTCTGTTGGGAATGACTTGGATGGGTAGCTAACCCACCCTGGTGCTCCCAAGCACCACCAGCAGCAATGTCGCTGCCAAAACCAGTGGCTCCGAGGCAAGGACCTGGTGGAATGAGTGGCTCTGGCCAAACCCAATTCAGAAGGGCAACTGGGAGACAAAGGGGTTCAAAAGGCATCAGAGCATTTTCAAAACAACTGGAATGCTTTGCATTCAATTGTGAAAACATCCCAGGTCACATCCATCTCACATTATCTGGCCCATCTTTGTCCAGTCGCTGCAGCTACAACTGAGTGGGAGCTGGGGCCAATCCTTGACTCCACTTGAAGCCACAGCTCTCACCCAAAGGACAATATTCTTCTGAGCCAAGATGATCTCTGAGCATAGAGGTTTTGGGGGGAACAAGAATATTTCTACCTCCACCTTCAACATCCTGGGTATAGGTGTGAGGCTGCTCCAACACAGGCACACTCCATGCACTGAACATCTGACTAAGCAGGACCAAGCCCCATTCTTTGAAGCATCCACGTCACATTTCTGCTTTAAGCAGAGCCAGGAATAATGCCAGCAGGTGTGATCCAGCCCCCCAACTGACTCAGAGGCAGCAAGCTCATATTTCGGTGCTGACACTTGTCTAACCCCTCCAATCTTGTGCATAACCCGCACACAGCAAAGCTGGCTTTGCTGGAGAACATTCAGAATCCCCAGCATGAGTAAAATTACTCAAACCACATTGATAACCATATTTTTAAGATTAGAATCAAAAGTTGGAATTAGGTTGGAAAAAGACCCTCAAAAACCATCAGGTCAACCTGATGACCGACCAAGTCTCATCAGTAAGCCATGCCCCTTAGTGCCACAGAGCTGGTGCTTTGTGGAATCACAGCATCATTAAAGTTGGGAAGACCATTGAGATCACCTTGTCCAGCCATCTAGTCCAACCATCAGCCATCGACCTATGCCTGTATAGGCAATGGGCAACCTAGCACTGAGGAGCAGGATTTGACAGAGGCTGTGATAAGGTCGAAGTGCAAGAAGCAAAGAGGGCAAGATGGAAAGCAAAGTCTGATGGGAGGAGCTCCTCAGTTTTAACATCCTAGCCTATCAACACACTATAATTAGCAGTCACTAGCTCAATTTCCCCCCTGAACAATGCAGCCCGTGGGCCGTGTAATTTGTTAGCAAACCACAGCAAATTGGGGTCAGCCTGACGCACGCTCCAACATCTGCCCAGCGAAAATTTAATGCTGTTTGTAAACCTCCACCCCCAGCACCTGGCAGTCTAAAGAAGAGCTAATAAACAGCAGAGGGGATGGGAATTCATCTCAGGGGACAAAGGAGGCTTGGGGAGCAGTGGCACCACGCATCGGGTGATCCTCTTCCTGCAACCAGGCACAGTAATTAAACCCACAGCTCCTGCAATCACAGCTGTGTGATTCAATTTGGGGTCTGGCATGCAGTAAATTCAGCAAGAAATGAGAGAGCTGGTGGGGGTGGGGACCTGGCATCTTTGTAAGTTCAAATTAGAATAGTTCTAGCATTGGCTATTCTGCATTTCGGGGCGCGGATTCTCCAGCCTTGGCCAGAGAAAATGTTTATTTTGTAAGTGAAATGTCATTAATGGGCAGACTATGCAGGACATTGAGAGCTTTGCAATCTGACCCTCCTGGAGGCTACAAACACCACCCCCAGCTCCCAGCCCAACCTCCCCCTGTTGGGCCATTGAACCCCACCAAGGTGTGTGGCAGGAGATCCATTCATTTCACAACAGCCCCACTCTTCGGGCCAGTTTTCTTCTATCCAAGGCCTTAGCTAATAATTAAAAGTCAGTTAGGGAAATAAAAGCTTCCATCAGAGCCATAAAATGGAACATTCAGGTGCTCGTAATGCCTTTGCTCGCTGCTGTTTCCAGTCACATACTGGGCAAAGAGCACTGCTGGGCACACAGTTTGTAACGTGGGTGTCCCATTGGCTTCTGCTGTTAAAATATCAAAAATGCAAAGCCACCTGATGCCTAAATAACTGCAGAATCACTGAGGTTGGGAAAGACCTCTAAAGGTCACCAAGTCCAACCATCATCCCACCACCACCACGGCAGTCTCAACGTTGCTCTGGGGGCTTTCTGATCAAAAACTCTTTTGAAATACAGCTTTAATGGTGAGAACTAAAGCACTTCAGCTGTCCAACAAGACCCTTATTCCCCATTCTTACAAAATATCTATCTGTATAATTTTTGATCCAAACCTAAAGCGTTAATTTCCTTAAAACACATTTTTGCAATAAATGAAACCACGAAACGTGCCAGCTAGAGCCAGGAGAACTTACACTTCATTCTGTATGTCTTACAGAGGGTGAGCTACAGTGCTTTGTGCTGCATCACGAGGAGGGGATGATTCAGCCCATGGAGCACATGGACATCATTAACCAGAAACCCCCCAGCAGGCAGAGGACAGAGGAAGGTCGGACTTGAAGAGATGCTGAGATCCTGCCTTGCAAAACCTGTACAAAGCTTTGAGTTTAAAGGCAGGTGCTTCAAAGGAAAACTGGTGGTTTGCAAGGGCTGGAGGGGGACTGAATGGCAAACCACTAAAATAAAATCCAAGATCATTTTTAACAGCAGAGGAAATGTATCTAGGCGATGCTGGATGGCATCAGGAGAGGAAGAGCATGGTGGGAAGCCAGCACTGGAAGCCTGAGCTCTGCTAAAGCAGCAGGTTTAAAGGCTCTAGATACCAGGTGCATATATTAACCAGGAGCTGAAGCACCAGGGTGTGCAGCAGGGGATGGCAGGGCAGGGATCCGCTGCAATTACACTGTGTACAGGAGCCAGAGCCAGGGGCACTCTGCAGTGCAATGCTGGAATCCCTAGAAAATGCTTGTCTGTGATTTTGAAGTTCATCTGTAATGTCTGGCATGGGAAAGGCCTGGGTTAGAGGTTCCCATCTGGTGAGCTCAAGGGAAATGTCTGACTTTCTGAGCTGAAAGTTACGGGTCTCACACGTCCCAGCAATCACAGTGGAGTTATGTGGGCTCTTTGTAAACAGAATAAAATGCCAAGACCAATAGCATCCCTGCCTGCTGTAACGACCAAATTTAGAGTGAGAAGTCATTGTGAGAAGAACTGAGATACACACGCTGGGAAATGCTTTAAGCAGCTCAAAGCTGCCCACAAAAATGGGGCAGGAGGCTCTGGGGTGTGGAACGCCCTGAAGGACATCTGGGATGTAGGGACAAGAGGAATTGAGAGCAGACACAAGGGGTATTTGTAAAAGAGAGGTAAGGGGAATAGACACGTGATAAGCAAAGTGCATCCTGACTTGTAGAGGAGCAGCCTCAGCACAGGGCAGTGGCAGCTACTGAAATAGCCCAACGTG
>JAOWBP010004368.1:2200930-2214004 GCA_028571105.1 Tragopan temminckii | reverse complement strand
AGAAGGGGAGGGGGTGAGGAGGGGCACCTTCCTGCCCTCCCTCCATTCATCCCTCCGCCCCCAGCACGGGAAGGGTGGGCACGGATGTTACGGGGCGGATGGAATCGCGTGGCCCCCTCCCCATGTGCTGAGCGGGCCGTGCACACACACGGGTTTCTTGAGCAACCGCGGGCTGCTGGGGGTTCCGGACCCCCCCCCTCGCGCCTGTTCCCACCTCGTGGCTCTGCCTCGTCTGCACGCAAAGCTCAGGAGCGCCCGAGCAGCCCCTTGCTTTGCGTTCAGAACATGCGATGCGGGTTGGGCTTTTCTTTCTCAGGTGTCGCTGATTCCCGTTGATTCGCACAGCGCTGACCTTCTGGCCCAGCAGGACGTTCCTCTGCTGCATCTCTCTGTCCTGCTGTGGATTTCTGGTGGGGGGGGATGTGCATGCAATGCCCTTCACTCCCTTCCTGCAGCAGTACCCTGCTGACCGTGGGAGCTTTCAGGTGGATCAGTGCACAACCAGCTCCTTCAGAGCAGTCCCGGGAAATGGAGATGGAGATAAAACTGGGGTTGTTGGCACACGAACACAGCTAAACACCAAGGCACGAGGAACCTGCTCAGGTGACCTTGTCCTTGCTCTGAGTTCGTTGCTGCTGACCCCGGGCACCCCGCTGCCCTTCATATCCCCCGTTTGCCATTGGAATCAAAGCATCCTCTTTGGCTGAACAGCCGGGGATCTGCCGAAGGGAAGCGTTAAGTGCCCGTCCTATAATCAGGCACTTCTGGAAGCGACACTTCCCAAAGCTCTGAGGACGGGAGCACCATCCACGAGCGGTCTGGGCTTGGGGCACCATGCTGTGGGTCGTGTGGGGCACTCAGCAGCATCACCCACACCCTAGGGTGAATATTTTGGGGGAAACCACCTCAAAGGAGCCGTGGTGAGAGACGAATCGGACCTTTTCCAGTCGGTTTTTTTTTTTTTTTTTTTTTTTCCCGCTAAGAAGTAGGAAAGGTCTGAGAATGCTTCCCCCTAACGGCAGCACGAGGTGTGGGGAGTGGGAAATGCTGCTCCGGAGCCCTGATGGGATCTGCAGGGCTGCGATGGATGCCGGCGCTGGAACGCAGCGGTGCCTTTCGGGGGGACAGAGCCGCGCAAAGCCTCGCAGCTGCACTGCGCGGATGGCATCGCTGCTCTTCCCATGGCCGCTGCTCACCCCTCGGTTCGGCGTAGCTCAAAAAATAAAATAAAATCCTGCTCTTCTTTATGCTCCTCTGTTCCTAAGGAACCCAGAGCCTGCACAGCCCGGACAACAGCCAAGGGAAGTGATTCTGCTCCACACTCTGCCGATAACTCACTGAGTGACCTCAAGCCAATCCATCTTCCTCCTGTGCTACATCCTGACCTGGTGACCAAAAGGACCTTCCCCGTGCTCACACAGCCCTTCACGGGAACCCCAGGTGGGACCTCATCACAGCAAGGAGGAACAAGAGCAAATCCTAAACCAGACCTCGGGCTCTGAAGAGCACTGAAAACTGCAATGCTCCACCCCAGGGGTGCTCTCCAGCTGCTAATAATTATTTTAACTCCACACTGGGGAGTCCTTGGAGCTTTCAGAAGGGTCACAGCAGCAGAGCCCAGGGAGGGAGATCCACACAGCACTCAGCCCTGGTGGGGAATAAGGCAGCAAAAGAAATGAGAAGTTCCTTCCTCGTGTGCCAGCAGCCCTTGGGTTTGCTTTCTGCTCAGGGCGAGAACTTCAAGGTCTTCTCAGCAAGCACCATCACCATCATCACCAGTAGTAGCAGCGTGCCAGCCCTCAGCAGACCTCACACTGCTGATTTCCACGCTCACAGTGCCCCAAAGTAACACCAAAAACGTCCATTCCATTTCTTACAGCACCCAACCTGGGCCCTCCATGCAGCTTCCTTCCCAGGCTGCCACTGGGAGCTCGGCTGCAGGCGGGCTCCCATTCACCACTGCACACATTGGCTGGGACTTGGTCAGGTTGTTTGGTTTTTGTTTGGTTGGTTTTTTTTGCTAAGTTTTTATTTGAATTCAAGGACTTTGCTTCATACAAAATGTAATTGTAGAAACAACTGCAGAGTTCAAAGTTTGGCTGATAAATAGTACTCAGGCAGCAAACTAGGCAATCACAGAATCTTTGTTTTTTTTTTTTCCTTTTTTTTTTTTTGGGTAACGTTCCAGTTGTGTTGCATGGTTGGAACTTTCATAATTTGTAACACTTTTTTTTTTTTTTCCTTTTCTTTAAATAGAAAGTTTTGCAACAAACCCCCAATTTATATCAAATATAATTAAAAATTAACAACTGATGAATACATTGTATCAAAAAAGTACGAAGATAAACATTTTCCATGCACATACTTTTTATATATATGTATATATGTATATATTTTACATGCAAACATTACTTATTCAAAGTACAGCCACTACGAGACTGGTTCTGGATGCAGAAAACTGATCGGTGCAATTCAAGTTTGGCAACTCACTATGAGGATCCTTGGAGTTATGACGTATGCATTGAAGAGACAAGGCTGTAAAAATAGAGGGGAAAGGGTTCTACGGACAACCGTGGTCGGGCTCCTCTGTCACCGCCATCGCTGGAAGCAACGACCCCTATGGGGAGGGCGGAGGGTTGGACAAGTGGAGCTGCTGCTTTGTGTTCTGTGCAAGAATCGGAGCGATCCCGCACCCCTATAGGGCTGTGAGCTTCGGAGGGGGAATCGGTGTGGGGCCGTGGGGGCTGAGGTTGAGAATGACTGAGGAAGGGGTGAGGCAAGGGGGAAGGAAAGGCAAAACTGCTTGGTGCAGAAAGACGGCTCGTTTGCTTTGCGGTGTGGGTGCAATGTTTGCATGCAGTGTCGGAGAGGTTCTGCTTTCTCCTCTCCTCCTTGGAGTAAAAGAGTAACGTTTTTTCTTTAAAATTTCAAATAAAGCCTTTGTGCCTTCGTGTAAGGAAAATGTATAAAACATTTGGTCACAATCATGCTGAAGCCTGGAACAGGAAGATCCAGCAGATAAAGCTACAGAATGGATGAAGGTCTCACTGACTGTGGTGTGGATGTGTTTCCTTACGTGTCATCTTGTTGCATAGCCCTCCGTTTGCAAATTACAGCCATTACCCATAGAGGACCTCTGGCTACCGCACTTCCTTTATTCAAAGTGCACATAAATACAGAGACAGAGACAGGAGTTTTCCTTTAGCAGAATCCAGGGATGAGATCGGCCAGAGATTATCAGTCAGTAACGGAACAAAAAACACGCAACGGAACGCGACAGGTTGAAATTCTCCAACAGAAAAGCTACAGGAGATGTGAAGAACCATCCTACAGCAGGATGCTCTCAGCACAAATCCCCAGAAGGAGCTCGCTGAGAGCATCAGAGACCTCCTGAGTGTTTTGGTAGCCTCCAACACCCTAAAACCACCCTCGTGTCCAAACCTATCAGCAGGTCGTGCCGGGATCTCCACCCGGTTCGAGCTTTGCCTTGAGAAGTTCCACAGTTCTGGGGCTCGGTTGATCCTCTGAAGTAATTCAACTGTCCAACCATTTCCTATCGTTACTTTTAGCAACGTGCTCTACAGGCACCTCCCACCCCTCCTGCTTTAACCTTCTGCCCAGGAACTGCTTGGCTTCTGGCCTCCCGTGCACCAAATTAGCCCTACTGAGGTTCTCCAAAGCCATGGACACCAGGTCCTGCCCAGGCGCTCCTTTTGGTGCTTTCTCCCCATTGCCAGGTCATCTGTGCCTCCTTCCCAGGCTCAAAGTGCAGAAATCCACACGTGCACAAAATAAAAAGTCGTCCAACGTAAAAGTCATTGCAAGAACACAGAAATCTCATCCCTGAGAATCAGAGTTAGAGGTTTTGATATTTTTGTTTCGTTTTCTTCTTAACAGGCAATTAAAAACAAGACTCTCTCCATCTGCCCCCAACACAAACGACGCACCACGGGACATGGCCACGGCTCCCGCAGCCCAACTACAACTCTAGACATGCAATGGGAAAGGTGCTGCTCCTCTGGGAGCATCACTGCAGCTCTCCCACAGGACCTAAACATCGGTCAACGAGACAACACCAGACAATGAGACAAGGCCAGTTTCAACTGCTGCAGTTACACCCTTCCCGCTCTCAACAATTAAATTATATTTAAGAAAAGAAAGCCAAAAAATAAAATAAAATAAAATAAAAAAATCACCAAACCAACCCCAAAACGTGTTTGCCTTCCCCGCTATCATCTTCCAACCCAGCCCAGGCAATGTGCTCGCCATGGGAGCTCCGTCCCCAGCTCCTGCAGGCGCTGCCCCAGGCCCCGCTACCCCCACGTCCGATGCATCGAAGCAAGAGTTTGCGTCGTTGTTGCCGTGAAAGATTTCAAAGGTTAGGCACTTAGTAGTGAACAACTGGAGCATTCGGTAGAAACGGTGGGACCTGGAATGACAATTGGACTAATTCTCTACATAAAGAGTAATTTTTTTTTTTTCCTTTTTTCTCCTTTTTTTTTTTTTAACTGTACAATTTACAAAAATGCACACAATGAAAAGTTAAAGTTCTATCTAATAGCTTGATATAAAACCAATAACATTTCTTCTGCTCAACTCTACGCTTTTTTCCTTTTTTCCTGTTTTTTTTTCTTTTTTAGTTTTTGTGGGTTTTTTTGTTTTTGTTTTTTGTTTTTTTGTTTTTTTTTGCTAAATCAAGCTTATATTGTAAACAAGACAAAACAGTGAGGGCATGTTGCAGTCAACAGGAGAGAGGGACAGAAAGGAAAGTCTCAGCAGCAAGGAAACAGTCCTTAGGAAGGAGCTCTCGTGTGGCTTTCTGGTGGGCGTGGAGGACCCGAAGTGGTGATGCACGTGAGAGGTCCGGGGCGAAGCAGCGAGTTCCTGGGAAGGGTCGCTGTGGCTGAACATCAAGTCCCAATGGACTGTCCTTTGTTCTGATCCGTGGTTTTTTTTTTTTTTCTCCTCTCCCAGTTCATTAGGTAGATCTCTTTCCTCTTAGCAGGAAATGAGATTAAACACGGGGTCGAGCTTTGTTTGCCGGTGTCCCATTTGCAACCCTGACTCCTGCCCAGATAAGGGTGGGGAGAGAAAAAAAAAAGATGAAATAGTAGCCCAACCACCTGCTGACCAATCAACTGGTCAAACAAATTGGCACCAAACAGCGCCAATCCCAAAAAAGCATTGATGGTCTACTTGTCTGCCGACAAGGATGGCTCTTTGCGGGCCTCGTGATTGGGCGTCTGGTGCACGTCTTTGAAAGCAGCATGGAGGTGGGGAGAGGTGTGCTGCCCCCTGGGAGGGAGCCTTCTTCCTTGGTATATTTTGGTGGAAAAAAAAAGAAGAAAAAAAGAAAAGAGAGGCAGGAGAGAGGCTGCACAAGTGTCTCCGGAGGTCTCGGAGTGGGGCAGAGCAGTTCTGGCAGCAGGGGCCACCCCCCGGCACTGCGTGTCTGAGTGCACAGCCTTCCAGATGATAAAACTCATCGACTTTCCCCGCGTGCGCCTCCGAGGGTTTGGCTGTGCCGCTAGCACCAGTCGTCCTCGTCGGCTTCGTGGTAGTAGCTCCGTCCCCTGGTGCCAGTGCCGGGTCCCGTGTTGAGCCCCAGCGTGTAATGGTAGCCATTGGGCACCCGGCGTGCTTGGTGAGACTGGGAGGTCAAGGAGGAGACGTAAGAAGTCCTGGAGGAACGCCCCGAGTTGGTGGCCACGGCTTCCTCGAAGGTGAGCGTGTCCTCGGGCGCTGCGCCCACCGGGCTGTCGGCGGCGTCGCGGTGGCCCAGGTAGGGGTCGGAGCCGATGCGGGCAACCGCAGCTGGGGGCGGCTGCTGGTCCCCACGCAGGAGTGCATTGTGCTCAGACAGCCCGCGGCTCAGGCGGCCCGGGGAGAAGGGCGGGAGGCCGCCCGGCGACGTGCCGAAGTGGACGGGCGAGGAGTTGGCGGTCTTGTAAGTGATGCTGGGGCGTGGGGTCAGGGGGGTCTGCGGGAGCTGCCTCCGACCCCGGCAGGGGGTACTAGCACCAGATGTCGACAGCAAGGGGCTCCCGTTAACCGAACCACTGCCCTACATCAAAATTGGAACAGAGCGAATGAAAAAAATAACAACCAAAACAAAACAAAAAAAAAAAGGAAATAAAAAAAGAAAAAAAAAAAAGAAGGAAACGCCGGACGAACACAAAGGCAGGCAGGTGTAAAGCAGAAGGAGAAGCGACAGGAGGGAGAGACAAGTCACAAGAGGAAAGAGAAGGAAAAAGAGAGAGTTTAGACACGCACAGTTAGGGGAAGGAGGTTCTCGAGAAATAATTAAACAGGAGATGGGAAAGGTTGGAGAACTGAAGTTCTGCAAGCAGTAGGTAAGGACAGAAACGACTGGAGCACTGGTAGGACGCAAACTGGTAGATGGCTCCAACAGAGCCTGGGGAGAGGACCCACAGCACACACACCCCAACATGCCCTTACCTCAGCGACTCCGTGAGCGGCCCAACAACCTGCTGTGTTTGTTGGCAAACACAATTTGGCAAAACAGAGCTCTGCTTTGGGGCAAAGTTTTTCTCAGCTTCAGCCAAGAGCTGTGAACACCGGCACTGGGGGTCGTTTTTGTGCTCAGAACTGAATTACGTGGGAGAATTTTGGGATGGACTTTTTTAATAGTTTTAATTGGAATGTGTTTCATTCCTTAATAGACACTTTCTGAGAAACAACAACAAAAGGATTTTTTCTTTATGGGCTCTAGCTTTTTAACAAGAGGGCTCCTTCAAGGAAAACACTGACAACTGTGTTCACCTTATACTTGTTAATATTGCACCCTCGCTATTGGAATGGAAGAACAAACTGGCAGCTCCCTCAGTTACTAACAGTGATGCATGGGAGAAAACTGAGCTACAAAGAGGAAAAGAACCACGAGCAAGAGAAGCAGCCCATGCTTCAGCACTTCTGTTCACCTTCTCCCAAGGCAGCGCATGAATAGCTCTAGGAGCATGTTTTAAAAATCCCTCACTTTTCAGGATCTAGCCTTTTGGGACCAGGACTTAATTTCTCATGAGTAGCTTTTTCTTCCGTGGCAACATCAAATTGCTGCTGGTTGGGCTAGCCAGCAGTGCCTGCTCTGCTCTGTTGGATGCTCATATGACTGGGATGCAAACTCTCGTGTTTCAGA
This sequence comes from Tragopan temminckii, assembly GCA_028571105.1. Taxonomy (NCBI): domain Eukaryota; kingdom Metazoa; phylum Chordata; class Aves; order Galliformes; family Phasianidae; genus Tragopan; species Tragopan temminckii. The sequence continues at coordinate 2,206,848 of JAOWBP010004368.1, read as the reverse complement.
GCCTGCACATTGGGTCTTTGCCTTTCTTTTCTTCCACTTGTACCCTTTCTGCTACAGACAGGTCCCAGCTCCAGCACCTGTCAGGCTTTCTGCACGCTAATGGAGATGATGGGGAGGATCACCACCACTCAGTGACCTAGTATTTCCAAGGGAGGATGCCCAGCTTTTTTCACGGACATACATTACAGCATACAAATGGATGCTCCAGCACTGGAGGTGTTCAAAGTCAGGGTGGGTGGGACTTCGGCCAACCTGATCTTCTAAAAGACATCCCTACCCATGGTAGGGGCTTGAACTAGATGATGTGTCCCTTCAATCCAAGCAATCCTATGATAAGCCTACGATAAAGACTCTTCCTTCCATGGTCTTCCATCTCTATTTTAAGAGAGGCATAGAAAATGTACATTCCTGGCAGAAGTAAAGGCTCTCCTCCCACCCTGCATCTTCTCACCTGTCTGTGGGGACCTTGCTCAGGCCCGCCGTTGGGTGAAGTGGGCCTGCTCTGATCAGCAGACTTGGGCTGGGATCGGTCCCGGCTGCCATAGCGATCACAGGAGTAGAAGCGCTGCTTTTCTGAAGAGGAGGAAGAGTGCTGCTTCCTCTCTTGGGACCGTCCACGCTCCTGCTTCTTGTCCTTGGAAGAAGATTCACCAGACTGGGCCACTGAAAGAATATTAATTGGCGCTCACCAACATGGGAAGAACGTTGAAATGTGGAGCAGGGACCCCAGATCACATATAAAGACTGTTATAAAGGGAGGGACTAATCTTCTTTAAACACAAAGCTCTTACCAGCTTCCCCATCGGCCAGCTGATGTGTGGTCCTGTCCAAGGACTTCTGCTTCTTCTCTTTCCGCCGGTGGCAGCGGTGGTGGTGGTGGTGATGCACCTGGTCCGTGGGCACGCGTTCCAGGGAGTACTCATAGAGGTGCATGGGATGCGGGCGCTGCGGGGTCAGCGTGGAGATGGAGCGCTTCATGGGGCTCGTGTCCGGGATGGGCTGTGGGGCACAGGGCACATGGAGCAGGGTCAGGGGACAAGCACCTCACCTTCTCATTTCGCAGCACTGGGTGGGTTTTATAGCGATAGACAGGGACAAGGAGGGGCAGGAGAAAAATAGTTAATTGGCTCTAATTGGAATGGGCAGAAGAACTTGGAGTGGTGGACTTAGCGGTAAGTTCGAGGAGCAAATGAGATCTCCATTTGCTGAAATGGGCTTTACTTTCAGTTTTGTGCCAATCCACAGGTATCACGGGTGCAGAGCAGGATGCAGCATGTCACACCACACACAGCCTCATGGGAGTCAACAGTAGATGAGCAGGGGCACAGGGCAGCACAGTAGCCAAGCATCTCACAAAGGTTATTCTCCAAGATCGGTTCCACCCAAAGCTGCTTCAGGGCCTGGGCTCATCCCAGAGCAACTCCAAAGAGGGAAAGCATGAAAGCATTTCTGGGCATCACATGGAGAGGGAGAAAAATCAGAAATAAAGAAATGGGCGAGGTACAGGCTAAGCCATCAAAGAGCTACAACTGGCTCCCTGCACCTGAAGACCACTTCCATTAAACTGTTAAACCTCCCCTCTTGTCCCATCATTGCTCTTGATGCCCTTGTGGATGGGACAAGCAGAACACCATGTATACACTGCAATTTTACCAGCATATCTCCAGAAATAACTACTCAGGGTTGCTACTGCAATTTTCAAACCATCTGTGGCTTGACAGCCAAGCACAAGAGCTCTGCACAGCAATCCAGCCTCCCACGGGCACTGCTGGGGGCTGTCTCTACACCAGTGATAGCTCCAGCTTCTGCTCTCTACCCTTTGGGTTCAAACCTCGCAACGATGCTCTGCAGAACACAAGGCAAACGGGCTGCAGGACAAATGCTCTCACATCCTTTCACCTTCCTGTTGAGGTGTAAAACTCAGAAAACAAGGAAAATCCCTGTGTTTCCTTCTCTATCACTCCGCTGGTCTCCAGCTGCTTTGCAGTGTGCTCTCAGGTGGATACAGGGCTTCCATCTACATTCTGCTGCCTTCCCGAGGTCTGTCATCACATCTAAGCTTCTTGCTAGAGGGAAGCCATCGGAGCACAGCACTGCAGCAGAATGGGGAGGGAGCTCAGGATGTCCTTTGGTTTGAGGCTTGAGTTCTCAATCCAATAGGTGCCCCAAATAACACTGCCAGCGGAACATTTACTTTGCTCACGGTAACCTTTCCAGTGAGCCCTGCATTACTTTTACCATCTATACTCTTCTGTTTGCTTTGCCTGAATTTCAGATCTCTGCTTCCCCGTGATATTTACATAAAGCAGAGCTGGTTGGATTGCAGCCCTAGTTGGTATTTTGGAGAGGAAGAGCTTCTGTTCCTCCCACCGTGCCACCGTGCATGCAGAGGTGCAATCTCAGCTGAATTTTTAGTTTCTGCTCTCTCTTTCAAGTTACTCAAGTGTTAACTTTTCCTATCACAGTGCTGTGTTAGAACTGGAAAGCTTGTCATGGACACAAGGAAGATATGGTTGGGCAGCTGAGGTGGGGACACAGCATCACACTGCTGTTTGCCCAGCGGTGCACAGCTACAGGAGCAAGGTGAGCTGCTGCTTCACTGCTCTCCTCCCACATGTACACTTCCTATGTACGCTCTGCAGAAGCAAGAAACCATATTTAGGACTTCACTTTTGTCCTCCTTGCTTACTGTTGAGCCTAAAGATGGAGGAGGTGGGAGAGGACCATAAATTGGCAGTTAGATTTGGGAACTGACTGACATGGGTAAAGAAACAAAAATGCTTCCCGTTAAAAGCACTCACCAGGGTTTCCTAAGTCATCCTAGGAGCTACCAGAACAACAGACATTTCCCAATAAAAAGCCAGCCAAATCCATAAGAAATAAACATTTCTCTTTGGACCCAATTCTGTGCTTATTCCTGGGACAAAAGTCCCCACTGACACAAACAGGAGGTGGATCTTAGCAAGGCAAAGCCTATCCTCCTCAAAAATCTCAACAATGCTCTCATTACGTTAATGGGGCACACACACAAGCCCTGGTAGACCATACCACAACCCTTCACAGAGTTACTAATGGCTTCTTCATTACCAAACCGGCAGTTTTCACTTCCTAAATCCCTGTGCAATAAGGCATTCAAAAGAAATAAATAAGCAAAACAAAGAAAATCCCTGCTATTACAGCGTGCGGCGTGCAGTTGTGGGTCGAAGGGATGGCAGCAAAGTGGGGAGAGACAGCAGCTGCATCGGTGCAACATCGTACTCCAAATGAGAAGGGAAAGAAGTAAAGGGTTAAGGAAGGTTAATTACTTCTTAACATGGATTTAATAGGATACAACTTAGTGCAAACTACATACTGCTAGGTAACTCCCAGGTGACCGTGCTTTGCTCCTCTGCAAACAATTCGGACAAGATGAGAGACATTATTTGAAGCAGCCCCACAGTACAGCCATTGTCAGACACCGCAGCAGATGTGCAGCAGACACGATGAGGGTGGGAGGGGAGGCGGTGGGGAGCGGGACAGCAAAGAGGCAGGGGAATGGAGAGCATAAGGGATTTGTTTTTAAAAGGGGAGTGTAAAAAAAAAAAAAAGATGGAGGAATAACAGATAAATAAGATGTTCAGAAAACAGAAGGAAAGGGAATGCATCGCAAATAAGAGCGTAAGGAACTCAAAGATTGGGGGAGTGGAGCAACAGATGAGAATCAGGGGGAGGGAGGGGGAAACACACAGAGAGGACATTGGTTACTTGGCTGAAGCTACAACACCAGAACATTACATCATTACATGAGGTTAGATCTGCTCAGGTATTACGGGCCTGATTCATCATAAGATCAGAGAGCCTGTCCCCCTGGGGGACAAGTACTGTGCTCCTGCAAGCAAACACTTCTGGAAAAACGGAGTGGTGGAAAAGTGACAGGCTTTGTCTCTGTGTTGGAGCGTTTCCCAGCAGCGTGGGAAGACATTGCTGGGACTGCTCTGGTCTGGGTGGGACCAGGAAGGCAGCACTGGAGAGGTCATAAATCACAGAATCATTGAGGTTGGAAAAGACCGCTAAGATCATCTAGTCCAACCATCAGGTGCACGAAGAAGCAGCTGAACCCTTCCTCAGAGAAAACTGCAGCTGCAAGGTGCAGTGAAAGCAACCTTCTAGGTTGCTAAAACCTACATCAGCCATATCTGCTGCAAGAGAGTTTCCCAAGACAAAGCTTATGCTGTTGGCTTTGCTGTTGGTTACTGCATTGCACTGGAAGGCTACTGGAGATCTAGGACAAAGGACAACTTTGTTTTGGGAAGGCTGAAGGGAGGGAGTATGGTTTGTCTGGGGGGGTCTGCTCCTTTCATTAAGCATCCTGCTTAGTGTTGCTGATAACTCAGAGAATCCCAGGAGACAAGATCCCATTCAGTGACTTGCTGGAGCTCTCATACAAAGAGTGAAGTTTCTGACATCAGCTGGGAAATTTGTTAGCCAGTGAAGCGTAGCTTGCATCAGTTTAAACACACTGGCAAAATTTTTCTATCTGTTGGAGCCATTTCCACCTATGCAGTACATGGCCTTTGAGTTTTGAGGGGCAGCACATCTTCCACTCAGTTCTCCTTCATATGAAGAGCAATGGGGAATGGCTCACAGCCATGGGCTGCTCACTTCTTTCTGTATGAATCAGGCCCTTTGAACAAAAGACACAACTATGAGATGTTCTGACACACAAGAGGAGGAATGGTGTCTAGAGAGAACCTGGGTTAACAAGCAGTGAACACATACAATGCCCAAAAATGGTACGTGAAAACCATGATCTCCTATGCACTGAGGAACGTCCACAATTAATCACCAAGTTGCTGTAAAAGCCAACTCTAATGATGAGGTTTCTTTACAAGAAGTTAAACAAGGAAAATGAAATCCGTAATGACATATTACCAATCAAAATCACAACACAAGATATACTAATAACTGTGGGAAGAGGAAAACACAGGGAGACTGCTTAATGTCTCAGTGAAGCCTTCCAGGCACAGTCTCCCTGGTATTTTCCATACCTCCTGCATTTATCAAAGAGAACCACAGGAAATCTCCAGCTTATTTTATGGCTGGGGCATTGAAGCATGCTTCAGCTGTCCGTCTGGATAGATGGCAGACAACTGGCAATGGGAAACATACGCCTTTTAGGAATACAGGCTGGCAAACATCTTTGTCCCCAGTTAATCAGAACAGAAACTCTTGGGTAGGCAGTCATCATTTAGCAATCCAAAAAGAGGGATTTCTCCTGCTTGCTTTTTGCTGCAACCAGGAGCAAGTAAATCCGCAGACAATGCTTTTGCACATGAATGCCTATCATCCAAGCAAAAAGCCTGGTTACCTGGTGCCAGGTTCAGCTTCCGAAAAACCCCACAGGCAGCTGACAACAGCAGCTCCAATCCCTTACCATGCTCTCAGCCTCCCACCCCTAGCTTCCCTCACTCACCTGAGTTTCGGCAGCCAGGCGCGGCATGGAAGCTGCCCGACCCTGGCTCTCCAGCCCTGGTTGGTGCTCTCCATTGGCAAGCGTGGGGCTGATTTCCCTCATTTCCACCACCTGAAGCAAGGAACAGTGTTAAATAGCAAGACCACAACAGCTTCAAACCCACTCTCTTAGCAGTATTCTGTTAATCGATGTGTGAAGAGGTGCTGATAGGGAAAGAGAATAAACTGGGAGCAGTGGAGCACCCAAGTTATTCTCTTTCAACAGGGCTGTTTTCAACAAAGAGAGCAGTGAGCCACGAGCCATGGCAATGAATCACAGAATCACAGAATCATAGAATGGCCTGGGTTGAAAAGGACCACAAAGATCATCGAGTTTCAACCCCCTGCTACGTGCAGGGTCACCAACCACCAGACCAGGCTGCCCAGAGCCACATCCAGCCTAAACGAACCCCAGCTCTGACCTGTGA
>JAOWBP010004368.1:2155231-2177754 GCA_028571105.1 Tragopan temminckii | reverse complement strand
CAGGGGAATCCTCATGTTTGCTGATGTCAGCTTTTCACATAACCTCAGGTTTTCCCCCAGTAATTTCTGCACCATGCTCAGAGGTGCCTTTAGGGCCACCCCACAGCTTCGTGTAGAGCCCAGCCCATTGCAGTGCTGCTCGCAGCTACACAAAGTGGGTGCAAAGCTTTTCATTCTGCCGCTGAGACTTCAGATCTGAAAAATACCCTTACAATCACACAAGATGTGAACCCACTTCCAAACACACTGAATTCCAGTGAGCAGCAGCAGTGGGCAAAGACCTCATTGGGCAGAGCCTGGGGTACAGGAATCCTTATTTACCCCACACTAATAGCAATGGGAGTCAAAAATTTGGATGTTGAGCCAGGCCGTAAGCCTTTCTCTGGGGCTCTGGGATGATCTGGTGCTCAGTGCAAACTGAAATAGCTCCTAGATCACTCTGGTTTGTATAGCATAAGATATCAGCAGCATTTAGTCCTTAAAGCTCACTCCCTCGTGCAGAAATCTGCTTCCCATCATAGTCCTGCTGCCTCTGCCCACACCCTCCCACTGTGTGGCATTCAGAGTTTTGGTTGGAATGGCTATTCTGAGCTGGAGAACTGCATTTCCACTTGGCTTCACAGAAACTATGCAAACCCAGACCTATGCAGGATATCATTACCAGCACCAGAGACCAGAGACACAAAGACTTATTTGCTGCTCACCTGCAAGCCTTGTGGTATTTGATATCTGCTTACCTGAACAGAAGCATCAAGGCTTGAAGGAAAGTACGGAAATTATTGTGCCGATTGATGGAGGTTTCGTCATTTAGTGCAATGTTTCCAAATACCTGCCACAGAAAGCAGAAGGGGTTCAGGGCAAATGCAGCCTGCTGTAGAATCGCATGGGAGTCATGAGCATAGGTGCATCAAGTGGAGTTAGGAGAAAAGGTAGGAAAAGGATTTGCCCTGCTTTGAGGCAGATAGAAGTGTGTTGTGAAGATCAAATGGCAAAAAAAAAAATCAGACTAATGTTCTTCATCTTCGTGCTGACCTTTTCCAACACCACTTTTCAGCTCCAGCACAGGCCAGGAAAAATTCCTTGTCTCTTTTTGGGAGGGAGTGGTGCCTGAAGAGCTCATTGGGCACAGCCTTGTGCCCTGCTGTCACCCATGGAGGCGTCCATCAGTAAGTACCCACAGAGCAGGACTAGGTCTGCAAGCCCATGCTCTCCCACTTTACACCCACACATTAGGATTGGCACTATGTTCAAGACTTGGCAGTAAGGACATAAAAAAGTGGCCCCTTTTTGCTCTTCCAATTCCCCAAGCACCAGGCAGTGGTGTTGGTTTGCCTCATCCTAAGCCAGGTACCGATGCTGCTGCAGAGACAACAGCACACCCTGTTCCCATGGGACAAAACCAGGCTTCTTACAGTCAGTATTAAAGCCAAAACTTTACCTGCATGCCAATAATGGCATAGATGAAGAAGAGCATTGCAATGAGAAGACACACATAAGGCAAGGCCTGTGGGAAAGGAGAAGAAAGTATTAACATCAGTAAACCTGTGTTAGCCAGTAGCATTTAATTCCTGGGCAGCACTGCGCTCTGTAGCATTTGTCCTTAAGGTAAAGGAGCTGGGAAAAGAATTGGAACAATCCTGGAAGCCTTTGGCAGACGAAGCCCTGGAAGCAGGTATTCATCAATTACAAACCAGCCTGTGTTTTCCAAGAGCTCTGTACGCATTCTTGCAGGCAGATAAGCAGTAAGCAGGGAAAACACAGTAAGAAGCTCTGCAGTAGGCACTGTGACTATCAGCAGGCACTGGTGCTTCCCATGCATAATTGCACAAGGACAAAACTTAATTTTTAATGACCTTGCTATAAATTTAGTATGAGAAAACACATACAGCCAAGGAACAAGTTCCTGCTCTGAATTAGGCACAGACTGCGCCCCAAGAGGGTAAAAAGGTTCTGAGTTTTCATGAGAAATCAGTGAGTCCTGCAACATAATTATATCGCATGAACTGGGAATAACAGCTACGTTGCACTCAGGCTAGATGAAGAAGTAATTAATACCTCTTAACTAGCAATAGTTGCAAAGATGCAACAGCCCTGCCCTGGGGCTGACCATGGGAAGCCTGAAGTCAGGGGAGGGGTTACGCAGCCCATGGTCCAGGATTGATTGGTCTCTGCTGGGAACCTTTGCAAATGAGCCAAAGATGAGAGTGCAGCTCAGAGAGTGGACGAAGGATGGGCAGACAGATCCCACTGCAGACAGACAGACAGCCGTGGCCCATCAGACCAACACCACCAGCCCAGGTGCTGCAGTCTCAGCCTTTGGGAGACATCAGGTTCATGTTCCCCTGTTTGGCTCTCTGTTTGCAGAGGGGCAGAGCAGGATTGCAGGCTATGCCATGTGCAGTTTGTTAGTAAAAGGCACGTCTAGAACAACACACTTTGGTTTTGAATCATTACCAATGCACTAAGGACCTGGTACCTGCCCAAACTACTCAGAGACTGAGACTTGGCTGAGCCCCCTCTGTCTGATCCACCCAGAATTATACAGTCCAAGAACACTGTCCTGGGTGGGAACATTTCATATCCACAGACCCCACATCTCAGCCTCTGGTGGAGGTTCTTGGCTGCAGCAGACCTCATTAGTTACAAGATGAGAGCAGCAGACTCGTTACCTCCCTCCACGCTTACGGAAAACGTGACCTAACAAATCTCACTGCTTGAGTCCTTTAAGGCACGGCATACTCACATCCCAGCCTCTTCCCATAAGTTATTTGATGGATGAAAGTGTAATGTAGAAACTGCACGTGAGAGCACCAGTAGGCTCTCTGGGGTCTCTCATGGGCAGAAAAGTGTAAGATAGCACTCTCTCTGATCCTGGCCGTGGGATGGGATGACAGCATGGATGCATCTAGTTCTTCTCCAGGCCACTTCTGGAAAGAAGCAATTTCTAAGTTCCCATCTTTGCCCTCTTAAAACTTCTGCCTCTAAGGTTTAAAAGTTCTAAGAGAACCTTCCTTCCAACCAGCTCCAGCTCTGAGTGAATTCTGGTCATAGCAACAGCCCGAGTTTCTCTTCTGTTCAGCTCTACCAAAACTGAGACACGTGGACAAATTACTCTGGTTTAACATGTTACCACACCTCTGCTGACTGAGCACGTCTCTTAACCTGCACAACAGCGAGGTCAGACAAATTAACTTAAACCTGGCACTTGCTGCATGCAAACAGCAGGCATGAGGGCCCTCAGCAGTCACACTGCGTTTTCCTCATGCTAAAACAAGAGAAGGCTTTGCCATGAGGATTTTGCGGTGGTCTCAAGGACAACCAAAGCTTTGCACACCAGCGTTCGTGCAAAATGAGCATTACTGCAATTGCAGTGAGGAGACAGAGAGAAGCAGGGAGCTCTTTGATACTCAAAGGCTGGGAAGTGCGGAGCATCTCACACACCTCTTCCCTGTCTGCCACAGGCCCAACACTCACCTTAAACGACTGCACAAACGTCCAGAGCAAGATGCGGATAGTGTAACCCTGGCGAAGGAGCTTGATAAGTCTTGCTGCCCTGAAGAGCCGCAGGAAGCTGAGGTTGATGAAGTTGTCCTGTGGAAAGTAAAGGTTTTGTGTCCTTCAGAAATTAACGCGATGAGAAACCACAGCCCGCAAAAAAGAAATTAAAATTACCAGCTTCACGATCTAAGCAGCAAATCGGCCACCAGAAAACCTTCCAAAAGAAACATTCGTCAGTGCAGATCACTCCACATGCAGCAAGTATGAGAAAATCCCTCTCCACAAGAGCCCTCCCCTCTATCCTGGGTCAGTGACAGAAAAGAAAATGGCCCTTTCACGCTGTCCATGGAGGTCCTGTTTTCTTTGAGCAAGGCAGATTTTCTCCCCTAAAGACTCAGGGAGAGGAAATGGTGCCATATTACCATTTTGTAAAGAATGAGATTGAAGTCTTGGTCAGCTTGCTTTTCTACCATGAATTGAACTTCAACCAAGACAGCTGCGACAGACTGCGCACACAGCCTCTACTATAATAGAGAAAGGCATTGTCCAGTGAAGATTAAAGCATCCTTGAAAAATAGGGATGTTTTCTAACCTGCAGATTTAAAGTATTTATATCCAACTAGCGACTGGACAGGCTCATCAAGGAGAAATGGCACCAGCAAGACTTTGGAAGATGGATCACTGGTAGCAAATTGGTTGGGGAGGTCGAGTGTACAGCAGCAGGCAGGTGCCTTAGGAGCCTGCTGATTTTCTCATTATTATTAAATGTGCTTTCACAGGTGGATCAAAGAACTGCTGGAGATGGGGTCTGATTTCCATGCGTTTTGTGTGATTCTCCCCACCCCACACCCCCATCTTTTCTTTCCTTTATGGAAAAGAGGTTGCTTGCCCCAGCGAGCTAATCTAGAGAGGGTTCTTTCCAAAACAAAACATGCAAAAGCCAGATCCCTCTTGCCCTCCTGTTTTAAGGAGATGAAAAATATCCCCGCATTCTGTACCTATTCCAATTCGCTTGTTTGTGAATCTCTGATCACAGCCACTCATTTGACTGAGTTAACTAAAGAGAGAAAACAGCTCGCTTTCAACTGTCAGGCAGCGGAGGGGAAGATACCATCATAAGGAGCTCTTATTGGTAAAGATGAGCAAAGCCAGTCTTTCTCTCATATCATCGTTTTACCAGGAGACACCCAGTCAGATTAAAGTGACCCACATTTCTTCCTCATTTGGCGACAGAGCTCACGCTGAATTTGAGGGGGGGCTTGTTGGATCTATTCATTTATTTAAATGCCAGCTCAGTTTTTGGGCCATTAGCATCGCATTCCACCAATCCCATCAAAGAGTTCAAGAAATCATGCATGCACTTGGTTTCTCTCATGTTAAAAAGGCAAGCAGCTCAGAGTTAGGCACAGACCATATATCAGACTTAATCCTCAAATAAAGAGAAAAGAGTAAATCACAGGTATGTTCCATGAAAGAGCAGACAACACCGAGCTCATTCAAGTCAGCAACAGAAAGCAGCTCTGGCAGGCAAAACACAAGCAAGGATTCCCCTGGGTTGGTCAAGGTCGGTAAAACAGGTGCTAAAATTCAACACCTGTCTCTTAGCATCAGCATCCGTTTTATTTTTATTGCATTGGTTACAGTCCCTTCACAATGTCCTGGTTGAACTCACCTTGGGGAAGGGCTGTACAGAGGCAGAGTGTGGCTGCGTGACTGAGGTGCCACCAGCAGCCCGGTCCTTACTGTCCTCATGGGCTGCATCCAGACCAGGGCTAAGGTTTAACCCAGAGCCCACTGCAATCCCAGGAATTTTCCCCACCTGCAGGAACTGCATCAGGCCTTATGTGATCCCATTTGTGGCACTATTTCAAGTCAGGCAAATCATAGAGCATCACTGGAGCCTGATCTTCCCCATCATAAGTCTAAGGCTCCTCCAAGGAGCATGCACACAGGCAGCATCTGCAGGATCTGGCTCTCTATGTGTTGTTGCCTTACTTCCTTCTTCCCACATTAATACAGTTTAGCAGCAAACCTTTACTCTGCTCAGATTTTGCTCTAATCTCCTATCATGATTAGCATGATGCTCCATGCCTGCTTTGGTCACACTTCACACAGGACACCCCTGTGCCAAGTGACACTTTCTACGTGACAGTTTTTGTATGAGCAGTACAAAATGGGGGCTTCAAAACTGTCTATGCATGTCTACAGATTTCCACTGCTTTTTTTTCCCAGCTTCAAATCTTCCCTTTTTGATTCAACCACTGCCATTTTTTAAAGAGCCATGAAAGCTTCAGCTCCACAGGGAAACCTTTGCAACCCAGGAAAATCCAGCACCACTCGTGTGCACAGAACTTGCAAAGAGGCAAAATCACACACGCCTGTGACAGGCAGGAGGGCTTCACGTGTAACCCTCAGCACACCGCATAGAAAACCCATCCTTGGGCTGCTCAGCCCTCCAGGCACTATCAGAATGGCATGCAGTTAAAGGGGAAACTCCACATTGCAATATTTCTCGTGGATAGCAGTGTTTTGCATGGATTCTCCACCCGTTTTTAGCTACCCCTGTGCAGCACGTGGCACACACATGATTGTCTTCTGGATCACCAGGGTCTGCCTTTCCAGAGTTTTGTTTGTGTTTCTGTTGCACAGATGTTAAAGGCCACTGGGTGCTCACGTGAGGCATCACTGCTCAATGATTCTGTGATCCATCTGAGGACCAGCCAACTGTGCTTGAAATAAGTTTCCTTCTGGCCTGTTGCTATTACCCCAAAAGAGGAGGTGGATGGGGCTCTGGTACTGAGGGCATCAAGAGACCCACGTGGGTCTGCAATGCCTCCCCAGAGCTCATTGGAAACAGGAGAAGAGGAGAGAGTGGGGAGAAGAGCCATCATAGGGACAGAACTGGCCTTTGCTGCTGCCCAGCCATGTGCAGACAGCTCCTTTATCCTTTCTTAGGGTGTTTTCCATAGCAAAAAGCAGAAAAAAACATGCTGGGCAGGGTGTACAGCCATTGCCTGGGTCTATTTCTCCAGCATCTACAGTACTTGATTGCTTTTCTCCTTGATACAGGATCTGTGCTCGCTGTCCAGAGAAATGCAGAAGGAGCTCAGCAGCAAAGCACCACCTCAGTGGATTTATTCTTTTGGATTTTTAAACCTGAGGTGGGAATGAGTTTGTCGTGTTACAGCTGGAGGATTTAGCAGAGGCGGTTTCTCAATGCTGCCCCACAGCAATAAACTCAGCAGAAGCCGTGCTGGTCATCCCTACATGTATGGCTGCCCAGCTGAGGGACACAACCCAAAACAACGTCATGGATCCTCATTTTTCTGTTGGCAAAACAAGAAGCTCACCCAAAGTGGCCAAGCCACCACAGAAGCATGGAAAGGGGAATCCAACCAGCCCAAGAACTCAGGAAAATTTGGCAGTACTCACACGGCTGCAAGAATTAATCTGCTAAGGAACAGCAGCATCTTAGCGCTCCAAAAATGGAACCTGTGCCTTGGACACCAAGCAATGGAAGGAGCCTGGACCTGGGCACATGTCCATAGAGGCTGCAATCTAATGACTGCAGGATGAACGTTTAAATCTTTAATTTGCAACACCGACATCAACAAGGCCAAAATTTGGAGAAATGGAGGCAAGCTGATTTTTCTAGTATATTATCATGTGAGCAAGCTGATGTCAGAGCAGTTCTCAGTGCTGCTTGGGCCAAGGGAGCCGAAGTTTAATCTCCTAGAGCTGTCCTCACAGCTCCCACATATCAGCAGTGGTTCCAGCCCATGGTACAGTGCAAACCTCTAACTTACATAGCACTGTATCTGTGTTTGCTGTTCACTAGCAGAAAGTTTCCTCCTGGAACCTCTCTTAGGCAAGCACAGAGGCTGGCTGCAGGTTATCAGAAAGACTCACACTCATTTGTTTGAGAGCAACAAATGTGCAACAGAAAGACCAGATGTAAGTTAAAGTAGATCTGAGAGCTGCTGCAAGGCGACCAAGAGTTTTTGATAAGCTCATGGCCTCATTTATGTTATTCTTAATCGTAGCCAAGATAATTAACAATAGAACAACATTATTTTTGAGAATATTTCCAAACACAAAGCCTCCTATTTCCAAAGACACCTCTGAAATCAGGCACTATAATTCCCAATGGGATCTGGTGCCCAGTACTTTTCAGCCACGTTCACAGGGTGGCTTCTGCAGTTTCACATGGGATGTTTGCTTCTGCATCCAGGGACTCGGTGTCCATTGCGGTGGCACCGTGCTTCTATATGCCAGTATGACAGAGTTTTCAAAGTTGAATGAAAAAACAATCTTTCCCACAGTTTCTCTTGATTTGAGAGAAGCCGTTCTGTAACGGCTTTAATAATTTTCTTTTTGTGTGCCTTACAATAACCACAGGCTTAGAAGTACTTGCAAGGCCGTCCTCTTTGACATTCTGCTCAATGCATCTCATCCAAAAGGAAAATAATAACAGCTTCTGAGAACTGAATTTGGTGCCGCTGTTTACAAATGGAAGGGTTTCCCACCCAGGCCATCCAGAAGCATCCTTCCCTCTCGCCCTCATTTGATTTTCCATGAAAATAAAGCAAGTGGAAGTCTCCCCTTTGTCAGTGTTTGTTGTAACAGACAGAGGAGAACGGGCTATTGGTAACTGCATTTGCCTCACGTCACCAATTAGCCAAGGGGAAGAAGATGCAGAACAGAAGCCAGTTTTGAGGCACGCTGCAGTGAGGCTTTTTCACCAGTGCAATCGGAAATCTCATCAAAACAAATTAAATTAAAGAAAAACGAGAGAAAATAAAAGCAGAGAATTTAAATAATTGTTTAAATTCAATGAAACCAACCGTGTCCTATATGTGATGTTTTCATGGATGGATATTGGCAAGATTATTTACAAATTATTTTTTTTTTTTGAGCAGCAGGTGCACAACATACAGACGGAGACATGGTTTTCGCATTGTATGTTGATTGGATGGCGTGATTCAGCAGGTAGATAAGGAAAATAAAGAACAAAACAGGAAACAAAAGAGAAAATGAGTAATCAGGACAAGCAAAAAAGGAAACTCTGAAAATTTCACTGGAAAAAAACTGTCGGGGTTTTGGGGGTGTTATTTTTATGGTAATTATATAAATTAAAGAATGCTTCAAACCAAAAGAGGTTCTGAGATCCTAAAGGTAACACAGACAGTGCAGTTGTTATTTGCATTTCTTTCTGTAATGCAAATTGGGAGACAATTCACAAACACTTCTCATGACGCTTTTTGTATTTCCAGGCACAGAAATAGATGTCAGTTTGCCATACACCCATTGGGCCTCCTGGGGCCAGCTGTGGCCACAAGGAGAGCTTCTCCTTAATGCCACCTCTTTGCTGTATTACTTCAGTTACCGAGGGTTAAAAAACTGACATGCATGTTTTTGCCTAAGGAAATAAAAAATATATATGTATATTCCACTGCATTCACAAAGTAAACTACGTATGACACGGTTACCAAAGTAAAATAAAGCAATTAGTCAATACATTTCTTTTCCTTTTAGCTTTAGTTTTCAGCGGATCAAAGTACCGACGTAGCAAGGCTGGTGGAAGCCAAGTCTCTCAAGGTGAGACCGCCCAGGTGAGCAGGGTTAGTTGCTTCAGAGGACACTTACAGTTGAAAAAATACAGATCATCATGTAGAAAATCGGTGCTCCTGCATTTATTTGCTAGCCTGACGTCAAAATCAAGTGAAAGATGTTCCTGTCCATGGCAAGGGGGTTGGACTAGATGATCTCCAGAGGTCTCTTCCAATCCAAACCATTCTGTGATTCATCCCCAGCAAGCATCCCATCACAAGGATGGTGAAGAGCTTTTTATTTTGGGAATAGATTCACGTAACCGGTGCTATCAACATTCTGACCATCACCTGGGCTTCTCTCAGTCTGAGAAACCTTGAGATGTAAATGGACGACTGCAGGATGAACACATGGGGCAGGGCTACCTGCCACCCAAATACCTGCATGGCCGCCCATCGGGCAAAGGGAGTAGAGAGCATCTTGTGGTGCTCTGAGTCATGGCCAGGAAAGACCTGATCTCTCTGGAAATTCTCAGCTCTGGGACACAGTGTAGAGCCGCTGTATTGCCAAGCAGCAAAAAATGTGCTTGTGCTTCCCTGGCAGCTCTGGGGCACCTTGGGCTTCCCCAAGTGCCATGGGTCAGAGCTGCACATCCTGTTAATTACTGCGGACCCAACAAAGTGGGACCAGAGCAGCAGTGCTTTATCTTTCTGTTCATCTTCCAGACTCGGTCCCAGCAGTGTCCTTGGGCCTGGGAGGGGAGGAAGGGTGGCACTGGAGGGCCTGATATAGCTCTACCTACAACACGTGCCTCTGGATGAGGCAAGCGCTCTGTCACAATCAGCCTGAAAGCTGCAATTATTTGCTGCCATTAACGGTTGTGTTATAAACATAATCTTTGGGGCACTGTTGCAAGTTCTCACTTGAATAGTTCAGCAGCAATTCAGTGCTTCAATGTCACCTTTAAGCTAAATAAGCTCCTTCCTCATACCTCTTCAGTACGCTGCTCACGATGCATTTGAACTCCCAGCCCATTGCCCTGGCTGAGGCTCAGAGATGGATGCACGCAGCTTAAAAAATAGCACGCTGGTGGCTACAACAGTTATTCAGTGCAGGTGGGTGTGCTGCTGCAGACAAGCATGGGCTGGAGAGAGATCAGAGAAGCACCATATGAAAGAAGTTTTGAGAAATAAGTCTAGCAAGAAGGCAGGGGGACCTCCAGGTACTCTGCGGGGGGAAGCATGTGGGCAGGAGACACATCGGCTGTGCAGAAATGCTGAAGAAAGGGAAGATACAGAGAGAGCAGAGCTCTAATTAGTCTGTGGACTGAGAGGCAGCACTGAGAGGTAAGGGGCTGGAAAGGCATATGAAAGATGTTTGTGAACAGCTTCATGTTGGATGCTCTGGTGAACTCCATCACGTAGTCCTCCCCAAGGCTGGCTTGGTGGACATAATGAGTCAAACCAAGACTCTCAATTATCATGTGGGAAGCTAAGGGAAAAGCGTACAGATGCTGGGGAGCCTAACTCTATTGGATTTTGCTGTTTTAGAGATCATTCCTACTCCTCTTCAGAGGCATCCCTGAATTGCTGCAATCCTTGATGCTGGAAACCAGAGAAACCAGTGCAGAGCAGAAGGTGATGCAGCTGCTCCAGCACCACCAAGGCTACTGCATCAGCGACCCCCACATGGGGATTTGGGAGCACATTTACCCTCCAGCCTGAAGACCAGGAGAAGACAGGGAACTTCTATGCACTAATTCTTATTCCTTCTCTTCCCAAAGGAGCATTTACCAAATTCTGAGACCATAGGCTCGAGTTCATTATGCTGTTCTTCCCTCCTGGTAACATCAGCCAAAAGATGGTTTGAAAGGAAATGTCAGTCTCTGTAGCTGACGTGCAAGATTTTCAAACCAAAGCAAAGGTTTGGGTCCCATCAGGAGACCATCAGAGCATGTTCCACTGCAGAGAGAATGAAGGCAGGCATTCATTGCCTGCCCACAGCACTGCAAATCTTCCAAGCTCTCAGAGGTGGCTTGATCTAAATGATTCTATCCTGTGTACTAAGAACAAAAGGTAATGCAAAAGTTTATGATATTTTTCAACTGTTAAATGAATACCATTTGTAAAGGGAGTAAAAGGCTTTATTTTTCCTGTGTTTTCTCTACCAGTGTTGTTAGATAATAATATGTTTTGTCAGAAACAGTAATATGGTCTTCAGCACCAGCTGAATGTCCTGTAAAGAAGCCTGGGGACCATAATACTTAGCACACACAGAACAGGTCTATAAGCAAATCTCAGGAACTGAGAAGAAATAAGTATGGTAAAATTCAAATCCATTACATACAGTTATAGCATCGTCAACTAAAACATGCATTGGGAGAGAAAAGGAGCACATTTTTAAGTTGGATGACATCAGATTGCCAAAGCTTCAGTCAGTTATTTGCTGCCCTTATGGAAAAATCCTCTAGAATTTAATGGCAAGTTTGTGCACTTAATGTAATCTCCAGGACTCATTAGCAGGGAGACTGAGGACATGGGATGGGAGGCCAATGAATATTATGGTATAGTTACATCTTATTTTTATTTTTTTATTAGTAATTGCCCTGCAGAACTTTTGTGTGAGGAACAGAAACCAA
Source organism: Tragopan temminckii (assembly GCA_028571105.1). Classification (NCBI taxonomy): domain Eukaryota; kingdom Metazoa; phylum Chordata; class Aves; order Galliformes; family Phasianidae; genus Tragopan; species Tragopan temminckii. Next base: position 2,166,068 of record JAOWBP010004368.1, on the reverse strand, counting down.
TGTTCCCCCAGGGCAGACTGCGCAGGCTGATGAGCTTCTGGCTGGGTTTATGTTCCTGTGCTCTCTCCTCTTATCTCCTTCTCCCTGCTCAGTATGGGCTGGGATCCCCAGAGAACAGACATGATATTGGGGAATACCCTGCAAGGCACCTCACTCGACAAGCCAGCAGCTTTCATTAGACTCCTTTTGACATTGTCCCTCTATTAAATTCAACAGGATTTTTCCATTAATAGGCAAAAACAGCTCGGGGTTAGAGCCTTTTGCTGAATGAGAAGGAGAGCCTGCTTCCTGACAGTCATCAGCACCACCAGTATCAGAGCTTTTGGCATGAAAGTCTTTGGGCCAGACAGCATCTCTGTGCAAAGAGCAGAGCTGATGGAAGCAGGCTGCCAGGTCACCCAAGGACTTCAGCTACCGTAGGGCTGGTAGGGAGAAGGTGCAGTGTCCTGACAGGGTACAGCTTTATGGGTAAATGAAGAATACTGAGCAAACTGTACTTACCGCAATCTCTGTTACTAAAATATCAGTAATACTTCCCAACACTGTTACAAAATCAAAGACATTCCAGGCATCTCGGAAATAATTCTGTCAAATGAGAACACAAGGGGATAGGGAGATACAGGGGTTATTTCTTTGCAAGACAATTTCTTTGGTTGTTTGCTTGCTTTTAAATCATGAAATACAAGCATTTTAAGTGGAGAGGGAACAGTTGAAAGCAAATGAGGAAGGCACATACCAGCACACCAAAGGCAATGATCTTCAGCACACACTCCATTGAAAACATGGATGTAAAGACAATATTCAGGCATTTCAACATTTCTTCATACGCTTCTGGAGCATCATAGAACTAAATCAGGATGGAAGGAAGGCTGTTACTGGAAATCATTTATGATAGTAGAGTAAAACCTTCCCAGCTGACTCAACTGCCTGCAAGGAGTTAGAGCATCCCCGAGGAGTGAACCAACTTTGTGCAGGCTGAACCAGGAGCTGCAGAACTCCAGAGCCCAGTTCCCATTCACAGTGCCTCATCACAACCAAACCACCTCCCTCTGGGGATGGATGGAATCCCACATGGCCTCTAAAAATCATACGAGGAAGATGAGGAAGAAGTGATAGTTGATCCTGCCAATCCACTCAGCTCTCATGTTGAGAGCACAAAACCTCTACAGCAAACACCACGTTTTCTAGCCCATAATTGCAAAGATTCAGTAACAGCTCACTAACCTTCATCATGAGAACAATAGTATTGAGTGCAATCATGACCATGATAAAATACTCAAAGGGAGGGGACACCACAAATTTCCACATCTTGTACTGAAATGACTGCTTGTTCTGAGGCATGTAGCGGGTCAGTGGCTTGGCACTTATGGCGAAGTCAATGCAGGCCCTCTACAAAACAAAAACAGGATGAAAAGAATACAAAAAAAGGGCTGGCAGTTCAATCAGTCAGAATATTGCTGGGAGTAGAGCATTTACTGGAGGATGGCACCTTTAAACATTTCTCACACGTGATGCAAGTACTGATTACTATGTAAAACGCAGCACATCATCCCCAAATTATGGTCACTTCTCAATCCTGATGGATCTACTAAGCCACCACAGAACTACAGCCCCCCACAACCTAGGAGATGGCCTTGCATCACTCAGCACGTCCCAATCCCTTACTGCTTAAAGAAATGAGTTTTAAATTCATGGGCTCACTTCAGAAAACACTTGGCTAATTCCTCCTGACAAAGAACTCCCAAAGAAATTGGGGGTTAATGAAGATGTTATTTGTGTTTTAAAAAAGTATTATGAAGCTCAGGTCTGTTCTAGCACACAACCAGGTAATAACTTCTTTGAAAAGTGAACCAAACTCAACCAAAAAATTATCCTACAAATATTAATGAGTGAACCCTCAAAGATATCTCTAGTTGGAAGTTTCTACAAGAAGAAAAGTGCATTAAAATGGTGTCAATTCTGAAACAATTTCTCATGCATGATTGAGATAAAAATTCAGGACCCCCCAAATTTGTCATACTGAAAATCTCAGGGATACAACTGGAAAAAAAAGTGAGTAAATCATGTCTAAATATTCCACTTCATTTTGGACTTTTTGTTCAAACAGACAAACAGTTGAAACACTGTAAAATTGATTAAAAGCAATCTCTTTTAATCAAAAATCAGGTTCCAGTTTCACAGTTTTTGAAGGAAAAGAGGGTTTGTTTTTTTTTGGAACCGCAGGCAGACCAGACAAAGGATTTTACAAATACTAAAACTCTACCTGGATTCATGAAGAAACTGGATACGCTTGTGGAAGAACAATACAGAGCTGCTGCTAACTACAGCGAGACCACATCTACCAAGGTTCCCGAGCTGGAAGCAGTGCTGATTGCTAGAGTGTGGAAGGAAAGCATTGCACGTGCTTGCACTATTCTCACGCTCTTCCTAAGGCATCTTTTGGCTGCTGCAGGAGAACGCTGTCTCAGCCAAGCAAAAACAGGCTGGTAAGGGCAACTTTCCACTGGGGAGCAGCAGCAACTTTCACTTTGTTTTCTGATGAGCAGCCACTGAAACGCCAAACACTTCTGCACATACACGCTTGAGCTAACAATCAGCACTATCTCCACTTTGCAGCAGAGGTGTGATCCGCAGGGATACGGGACACTGCTTAGCTAAAGTGCAGCATTCGGGGACTATCCTTGGTTTTGTTTTTATGCAAAAGCCTGTAAGTGAAAGTCTGTAAGGGGACTGATGTCTATAGTCTCTAAGTTTTGCATTCAGCACATGACACCACATGTTCTAAAGCCCCTCCTAGTGCAGCAGGGATGAAGGGATTGTCCCCTCAGCATCAAAGTGCTCTGAATCCCCAAGGTGCCACCTCCCACAGCTGCTCAATCCATAAGATGTGGGTACCTCATTTTTCTCTAGGCTGCATTCTGACATCACTTTATCTCCTTGCTCTTGGAAGGTGATTATGATTAACGCCACAAAGATGTTCACAAAGAAAAAAGGGAAGACAACAAAATACACCACGTAAAAGATAGACATTTCCATTCGGTAGCCAGGGCTGGGACCCTGTTCCTCGTAGGTAGCATCCACTGAGTGCTTCAGCACACTGCAAGCAAGCGCAAAGAGAGAAGAAAAGTCAATGAAATCACTGTGAAGCACCAATGATACTGTGATAGTCATTCACCGGCCTTCACTTGCACGGAGGGTTTTCCACATATGCTCAGGTCAAACCTGTTCCCATCTCTGTGATTAGGAAGAAGTTTTCCGTGAGGATATTTTTAGGGAAACCCTCTCTGTTTCCAACATTCTGATGAATGGTGGCGATTTACTATGTACAGATCCACATATCCACCCTGGGCAAGTGAGGGGAGAGGATATAGATAGATCTGGCTTCTCTTCTGCTCTGGTCAATGTGAATGAAATAAGAGTGGAAAGAAAGGTACTGATGGTCTTTGAGTACCCAGGGAAAGGTAAGAGTTTGAAGAGTGGAGACTGATGCTGGTTTAATCTTTATTTTACTGAATAGTTGAGTGTGGAGGACAGCAAAGTCTGGCCACACAGAGATCCCTAATCATGAACTGCCATCTGTGTGCCCCAGCAGAAATGTCTGCCAAAATAAAGTCATATGTTGAACAATACATACAATCTGGGGGCTCAAATATCCAGTACACGTTCAGCTTGAGCGCAATGCTTTTCCCCCTCCTTTTCTTACATCTCCATGATAAATTGTGCACCTAAGGAAGGTGTGCATGTCCAAGAGAAAAATGCCTAAGCATCAGTGTACAAGTTTACAGGGCACTGAGAACGCTGCTCACTGACTCATTCTATATTCATGCAAGGGAAAGTTAAATCTTAGCTGATAAAGACAATTCTTCTTTCCCATGTCACCTGTTCTGTACACGTCCCTGAGCCACGGAAAGCTGCTGCTACCTCTGACCAAAAGCTGGTGGTCCCTGCCAGCCCCATGTACTCACGTCGGCCACCCTTCTCCTGTGGAGACAGTGAAAAGCGTCAGCAGAGCCCACAGCACGTTGTCATAATGGAACTCGTATTTTTTCCATTCCCTGGGCTGCGCCTCCACCTCATTTTTTTCATAGTCAAGGTACTGACCCCTAGGAACAACAGAGATTCAGATCAAATGGGAGAGTTATACCAAATCAGTCATGTGCTATGACTCAGTGAGAGCATTGGAAAGTCCTAGTAACAGACTCCAGCCATACAGAGCCAAGAAACAGCCCCAAGGTTTGTAGAATCACAGAATGGTTTGGGTTGGAAGGGACCTTAAAGCCCTTCTAGTTCCAACCTCTGCCACGAGAAGGGACACCTTCCACTCGGTCAAGTTGTTAAAACATAGTAAACATATAAGTAAAGGCTAGAGGAGCCTTAGGACTGGGCCTGAGGTTTAAGAGCAAAATAAATGTCTACAGTACATTGGGCAAAGCTGGCAGCTAACAGCATGGTGACCTCCAAATTGTCTGACCTCACAAAAAAACCGTGCTGGTTGACGGGGAGCAGTCTTTGATTCCTACTTGAAAGCTGTATCCAACTTTTGGTCCTGATTTGAGTGTCAGAGGCTCAGACCCAACATCTAGAGAGTTCTCCTCCACCCTAAATTCTTCTATAATTTCACACTTTTCTGCAATGCATCTGCTTTGCTGCAAAGCAGAGCTGCATGGAGAGCCCTATGGTACATGGGTGGCAGCAGAGAGTGATGCAGGTGAGCAGAGAGACAGTGCTTGGCTTGGGGGCCAAGGAAAACATCCACAGGGGGAGCAAGCACCTCCACAGTCTGCTGCAACGGATAAAGTATGATAGGGCTTTTATAACAGTCAAATGCAGTCCTTTTTCCTAGCTAACTGGAGATCTTTAACTCTCTACTGATTCTCTTTTGATTATTTATTCATTCTGTTTTCTTAATTTGTGCAAGCTCTGAGGATAAAGGCAGCAGGTAGAAAGAGTAATCATGCCACCCCTTCCAAACTTCTGTGCTTTATCTTGAATTCATACCCAGTCCTAAATGGAAGAAGGAACCTGCTCCCCTAAACCGTTAACCACTTGAGTAATCATTTGCTAGCTAAGAGCTAGGAATGGAGAAGCCATAAAAAAAGCAAAAGGGAAAATTCACCTCTAAGGTAATCGTACTGAAATACCGCTCTTACTGGCAGGAGCCCTCACCAAGCCCAGCAGATACCCAAGTGATGCAGCTCCTGGACAGCCATGGGAACCCCGGGGTCCCCCCACAGCCCCTGCTCCTGCCATACCTGCAATCCTTCTCCAGCTCCTTCGACTCATCGGTGCAATAGAAGAATCTGCCTTTGAAGAGCTGCACAGCAATGACAGCAAAGATGAACATGAAGAGCATATAAACAATGAGGATGTTGAGGACATTCTTCAGGGAATTCACCACGCAGTCAAAGACAGCCTGGGGACAACAAGACAATGAGGAGAAGGGGTCAGAAGAAAGGCAGAAGAAAATGCATTACCCTGGCACCCAGCATTGGCCCACACATGAGAGCAGTTACTCAACACCTAACCCGTGTGTGCTTTCACTGGCTTGCACACCAAGTGTTTGGTAGGAGAAAATGTTGGCTTCCTACAACTCCTGCTTGCTTGATGAGTTTGGCGTGCCACTGAGGTTTTTTTTTTTGGTGCTGCCCACAAAATCAACGAAGACAGAGAAATATCAGCCCTAAGCAAACATTCCCATGGCAAATTACGAAATGAAAAACGTACTTGTGTTTAATTTATTCATAATGGATTGGGAAAAACCTCATGAAATCTGCCACTCGTTGCCTGTTATTTGAACTGTTTGAATAATAAGGAAAACATACCAGATGCAAAACAACCAAATACTTTGAACAGTAATGAAGTGTCTATCAAAATTAAGTATGAATAATCTAGTGAGCATATGTCACTTCTGAACTCTCTGTGAATAACTTCTCAAACATTTATTATTTGGTTATTAGTCACCGATTCATTGTTACAAGTAATTTGCAGCTTAATTTTAGTCTGAGGAGTTTGTCACAACAATAGAAATGGAGCCGTGTTGCTGCCTGAGCACAGGGCTTGTACAATGCTGTTTCTGTTTCTCTGAATGGAAGTGAATAATTCCCAGAATTATGCTTCTAATGCAACACAGAAACCCAAAATTAAAACACTGGAAGTATCTCTAATCACTCTATTAATCTTGCTGATTGTTGTGTGCAAGGTCTCATCCAGGAAAAAAATGGAAAAGAATTCTGAAGACAAGCCATGTGAATCTGACTTCTTCACAAAGATTTCTGAATACTTCTTTAGAAATGGTAAAATTACTCTGTAAAATGACTTCAAAGTAAGGAAGTCATTCAACAGAAAGCAAACGCTTTGCATTCTGCAGTAAGACAGAGCTGCTCTTGACTGCTGCATGACCCAAGTATTGTGCATTTCAGATTTCTAAACAAATAAAGACCATTTTCTACATTGTTCACCACTACACTTCCTTATCTTGTGAGGTAAATTTAGTACACATAAAAATGCATGAAATGAAAATTATTTAGGCACGAATTGCGGGTAAGGACAAAGGCAAATCTGTATAATAAGTAACTCTAATTTTTATGTAGCACTGTGTGAAAACAGGAATTGTCAGACACTGTTTCACCACTGCGAAAGCACCCTTCATTTCTCCCCCATCTCTCACAGAAAACAGCCTGAAAGCACTAATGAGACATGAAGACATTCTATAACAGATAATCCAGAATTCCAAAATGCAGAAATGATGAAATTTTGTACTGTCTTCCACCCTCTTTCCAGGGCTGGCTCTATCTCAAAGCAATCTTGAGACAGTGCTGAATAAGTAACCACAAGACATTACATTTATTTCACTTTGCAGCTTAGCGTTCTGGAGATGAAAGGGTACTGCTATAAAACCCCACACCATATATCCTTTCATAGAAGAGATGAACAGATTACAACTCCTCCTACAGCAACGACATTTCAGGCAGACTGTGAAAAACCTATTTTCTGGTGTATCATTTCTAGGAGCATCACATGTACAAACAGTAATTTAATTTACGTGCAACTTCTTTTCCTTTCTTTTTTTAGAAGTTTGATTTTTATATGGATTCACAATAATTCATAAACTGCGTACAGTGTTTGCAAAATTAACAAGTGTTTGACATTTGCCAAACATCTGCGTGGCTATTTTTATAAATCTGGCAAGGAGACGTATTGCAACAAAATAAAAGAAATAAAATTAGCTTGGATGAAGTTAACTCCATCAGCTTCCACTCAGATCTGCTGCAGACCTCCGGAAAAAGAAAGCTTTGGGGTTGTTTGTTCTCTAACCTTTAGCTTTGGCAGCCGTTTAATGGTCTTCAGTGGTCGGAGGACCCGCAGAACCCGCAGCGACTTGATCGTGTTGATGTCCTTGCCTTTGGTTCCTCTGCAAGGTATGAAAGGCACAAGAACAACAGAGGGAACAGTTTGGTCCTCGGGTCGCTAGCAAACCACCCAGTGCTACCCAGGGGTGTCACGTTTTTGTGTTGGGTGCCGTCCTCCCCTTGGATGCAGAGGACTGCAGGTGACCGCTCACTTGTGATGTGTGGAGGGAAGCTGGGGCAGCACACGGACCCCTGGTGCTCTCCAGCACTTCCCACCTTATTTCTAAGCATCCCCAAAGAACCAGTGGCCTTCCTACCCCAGCTCTCCTCTGGCAGCACTCACAGCTAGGCAGCACGTATGGGCTGATGCCACTGGGATGCTCACTTCAAAAGTGAGGAGGTCACACTGGGTGCTCACCCTGCCCCAGGCAGCTTGGGAAGGCAAGAGGACATTTCTGTGTGCTTCTGGTACCTCTCTAGCAGGGAAGCTGTGTTGGGACCAGCAGGCAGTGATCAGTGGAGACTCTGTGGTGAGAGGCAGTGCTGTGCTCAGGACCAGAGCTGCTCTGCGTGCCCACACTCTTGTCCTCAGGTCTCTTTTGGAAGACATGCTACCAAACCCATGCTGGACCATGTAATATGATGGCATATTACATGCCTGGAACAGCACCAGGACAACTCCCCACTTACGCATGCAGGCACTGTAAGTCACACTATTTTTTTAGTTTTTGTGTGTGCATGACATGAGACCATTACTCTTGTCACCATAAAGAGGAACTAGGGGAAGAAAGGAGCTACTTTTCTCGTGCACTTCCAACATAAATGGAAAAGAATTATTTCCCTCCCCACATGGTTACATATTCTTCCAATCCAACTGCAAAAAAAAAAAAAAGAAAAAGAAAAAAAAAAAGGCATTCTCCTTCATTTAGTATGAAGTGAAAATGGGATGGAAATCTTTAACAGAGTTTAATTCATGACTGGAGGTTTGGGTCTGAGGCTGAACTGGAGTAACACAGGTGGGAATGAACAACATGTTGAGCAGATGCTGATATACCTACGCTAGTCTTCAGCTTGCTAACAAAGTTTGTCTAACAGGAAAGCAATACAAACACAAACAACACCAGAGACCCCTCACAGTATGTGCAGGGAGTGAGCTGCAAAGCCTGCCCACAGCCTGTTAGCAGCCAGCCCTCTGCACCGTGCTGGAGAAGTATGGAGACTGGGAAGAAATGACCTCTTTTTGTGGGAAACTGACATTTCCGAGCCCTGCAGAGTGGCTTTTTGCAATCTGGTCACTTCTAACAGAGCAGAAATTCAACACAAAGACTGTGTTACTCAGTACAAATACTGGGCCAGAATCTGCAGCTTAGAAACACACATTCCTGTGTCATATCCAGACTTTTTTTCACAATTATCTGTAACTGCTGCTGTCCTGAAATGCAATTAGAAGTGAGACATAAGTAATTTTTGGAGGGCTATAGGTTTTGTCCTAATGATCTATACATAGAATATAACCTGCCTGAGCATGTGATTTAGTAGGAATGGAGAAGAGGAAGAAAGGAATGGAGATTTACCTGTTCTCTCCCTCCCAGTCTCTCAGGGCTGTTTTAGGGCCATTTTAGCAGCAGCAGCAGCAGATGGAAGCTGCCTGCTCGCAGGGCTCGTGTCCATGTGGTTGTGCTAATGCTCATGGAGTTACAGGACTGATTTCATACTGCAAAAGAGCCACTACATATTTAAAAGGAATATTTTTTCAATTTGTATCAGAGACCCTTTAATCTGGTCTGCATGAAGCAGACATAGACAGCATAGTTAAGCTGGTTTTCTCTTTAAGTTTGAAGATACATGAAGATTTACTCCATGCTTTGCATACTTGCTTTCAAATCACCAACTATTGAGCAAGAAGCAGAGCAGAAGAGAATGAAGAAGTAGGAGCTGGGGGATGCAGGAGTGAGAGAAAAGCAAAGGAGAGAGGGTTGAAGGGCAACAGAAGAAAAGAAAAAGCACATAGGAAGAGGAAGGGACACCTTGGTCCAGAAATGTATTAAATCTTTGATTGTTTGTAGCCACATTTCTGGTTTGTAGATACACTCACAGACCAGCTTAGCAGCGCCGCCTCTTGCAGGTAACAACAGAACCTCGACAGTCCTCAACTGGTTCAAAGCTGAACCACAGAAAATTTCCATCCTGTATCTTCCCAGTATTCCTGATCCAGGAGATCTGAAATCCTGTTTGCTGTGCTGCTGTTTATTTGTGTCAAATAACAACTGCAGCAGTAAGGCCTCCGGAAAGTGAAGCCTGAGATGGGAACAGAGATAATTCTTGGCTCTGAAGGAGCCATCTCAGGTATTACAGGACTGGCCCCAGGCATGGAGCAATAACCTCTGTGGATTTAATACTGGGGGATGGTTAACCTAACCTTCTGGTGACAGCAAATCCTTCCTCTTTGCTGCATGATGGATTAAGTGGCTTTTTCCTCACCCGAGGAAGTGTGCAGACTGCCTCGAGGGCTGGGAAGTGAAGGGAGACAGCTCCAGTCCTAAGAAATTCCTTCTGCCTGAACGAAGGACACTAAGAAGGGTTGATTTTTATTTTTCTTTCTTTCAGACACCCAAGCAAATTAAGAGTATGAGCTGATTAAATGTTAATGGGATTTATGATCTAAGTCATACAGAGGATCCTGAAGAATCTTACTTCTTGTCACTAAGAGCTTTACCATAAGAGAAAGCTTTTCCGAAGGACTGGTGCTCAGAATCAGAGCGCTGCAAACTGCATTTTGATTAAATGTAATTTGCAACTACTTCAGCCAAATAGAACCTGAAGAAATGGTTTTGCTGTGTTTAAGAGTTATCTGGATCATAATGGTTTTTTTCACTATGCTAGTACAAAAGCCACAAATCCCAAAAGAAAAGGTCTAAATGGAACTAAAATTCTGTCAAAAGGTGTATGCAAGCACACATTTGACCAGAGCAGTCACAACTACACATTTGTCACCACAAAACTAAATGGGTACAGAAGGAAAAGATCTGTAAAAAGTACCAAATTCATAAGAACTATGGAAGAACAAGCAGGAGAAAGACAGACAGCAAACAGACCCAGTGACCTGTAGAGGGAGGGAAATAGAAAGGAAGAAAAGGAAAAAAAAATAAAACAAAACTTATGTCAGTTCTGGTTGCATTAGGCCAGCACAGTTTTCCTGGAGCAGCTACCTGGGGTCTCCAAGGCAGCATGGATGCCCCAGTGAGGAGGAAAGGAGGTCACCCAGCCCTGCCTGAGCTCAGAGCTGCCTTCTCCTGTGTCTCAGGGAGAAGGGAGGAAGAAATGAGCACCCGAATTTGGGGCCTCAAAGAGCTCCGCTGGGTGTGCTACAGGGAGCGCACCCCACTGCTGGCCCAGGGCTGTGCTGTGTCTGCAGGCCCCTCCGTGTCCCCTGACATCCCCAAGGGAAAGCTGCTCTATGCCACCAACCAAACAGCCCCTACAGATGC
>JAOWBP010004368.1:2123007-2140519 GCA_028571105.1 Tragopan temminckii | reverse complement strand
TATAAGCTGGACGGAATGTCCCATAAAAGTGTGTCACTCAAACATCAGCTTCCTTCAATGGCAGTGTAATTCTCTGCTTTGAGTCATGTCCTGGTGTACCTGTTGGTATTGACACCAAGGATAATTCATTCTTGAAATCTGAACCACTCTATGGGCGAACATGGATGAAAATCACCTTTGTGAGCCTCTGTCTATGACGGACTGATGGTTGGACTTAATGATCTTATTGATCTTTTCCAACCTTAATGCTTCTACGATCATAGCTGATTTAAGGAAGATGGAACTGCAGGTTATAGCGGTAACTGGTGTGAGTACAGGAGGAATGGCAGGAATGCCACATGGAGGGGAAATAAACTGATTTGTGGAAGGCATTTGGGGTCTCATGGCCCTGAGCTGGCACAGGAGCACTTCCAGTCACTCACTTACTTGGGCTGATGATTCTGGTGCTCCTTCTCAGCAGTCTCCCCTTCCTTCTCCCTGTTCTCCTTCTCCACCGAATCGTACGTCGACAACGCCCTGCTCCTGAACCGGTGCCGTCTGTGAGGCTCCTCTCCATTCTCACCCTTGGAGCCAGGCTCTCCTTCCCGGTTCCCAGACCTCGATCCTCCACGGTGCCGGGTCCGTCGCTCGCTCCTGGCCCCATTGATGGTCCCGTTGCCCTCCTTGCCTTGCCGTTCCGCAGAGTGCCGGTGCGTGCGGTGCCTCCGGTGCTCCTTTTCAGCACCTTCTTCCACCGACCCCCGGCGATGGTGCCTCTTGCCTCCTTCCTGGCCCCTGGTGCGCTCACTTTTCCCTTCCTTGCTGCACCCTTCCACCTCCTTGCTGCGGCTTCTGTGCTGCCTGTGCCTCTCCTCCTTATTGTTGATGCCAGATTCCCCATTCTCATCTTTGGTCACGTCACCCTTCTCTTGTTCTCCCAGTTTCTCCTTATCCCGATGCCGGTGATGCTTCCGAGGAGCTTCTGCTCCATCAGTAGAACTGACTTTGGTCTGCTCCACCTCCTGCACATCCACAGGGCTCAGCTTGCTGATGTTGTTCCTCCCTTCACCCCTTGGCTCCACCACCAGTGGCCGATCCAAGTGGGTCTTCATGTCTGGACGGATGTGTAGGGTCGTGGCGTAGCGCACCCGCTCCTCGGGGTCCAGTTCATTGTACAGAGCCTCGCAGCTGGCTCGGAAATTGTGCATTCGGATCTGGCTGGTTCGCTGCTCCCAAACCGACTTGGATTTGGAGGAGTTCTGCTGCTTGCTAACAAGAGGAGGAAGGAGATAAGTTAGCATTCAGTTTCTTACATTAATTCCCTACAAAGCAAGCACCAAAAAAAAAAAAGGAAAAAGAAAAAAAGAAATTTCAGCTGAGATGGGGGATCAGATGGTTAAGCCAAAGAAATTATAGGAATGGAGAGAGAACATGAGCAGGGAAAGCCAGCGGGATCATCAGTGTTAGTTTGTCCCCACACGCTTCAGGCACTTTGAAATAGGCCCTCAGGAGAGGAGTTCTCTTGGTTTCTAAAAGGTGGTGATCCCCCTCGAAAGCCTCAGGCATAATCTGAAGGATTATAAATCACTGCCCACCAAAATTGTACAGCACAACTGCAGCTGTGAAGCAGCCCACAGGGTTTCTCCCAAAATCCCTGCACCTTTCTGACCCCAGGGACTGGGAGAGCCACACGTAGATGCAAACATGATGAGAACACTTTTATTCCCTGGCGCACTTGCTCTTTTCTGTCCTGTTCTCTGCTACAACCAGAATACCGCCGTTGACACTGCCTTACTTCTTTGATTTTCCAGCACAGCATCTGGTTTCCGTCCACCCCATGTAAATGTCACATTCTCAGCCAATGCAGGAAGAGAAGATTTGCCTTTCGTCCTAAACATTGCAAATCACATTCTGCTTTCCCTTAAAACCAAAGTAAATCCACTAGCTTCCATGGAGGAATTCCGGATCTAACTTGAAGTTGGCACCTTTTTTCTTCCTAAACGAAACAACTTTTAACAAAGAGAGGAAAAAACATTTCCCTTCCACCACGCTGCTCTGATGTCTCCATTTGCTATGCATCAGCCTGGGTTCAGTGGCCGGAGGGGCCGCGCAGGGCTCACGAACCCCAACCACTTAACACACACCCCACAAGGCTGCAGGAATAGGGCAGCAGACATCCTTACATACGCTCCGGGCTCCCCTGACAATAGCAGAAAGCAGCTTTTGCGTGTGTCTGTGCTGATTCAGAGTGTCAGGATCTGTCGCCGCGCTCAGCCCCCGGGGAGGCAGCGTTCAGATGGGCTCACAGAGCACAGCGGGAGCTGTCAGAACGGCTTTGCGTCTCAAATGCTCCGCTGGGTTTGGGGTTTGGGTCTTCACTGAGGGTGCTGCTGCCTGGCTCTGCTAAAAGAGGCAAAAAATACGACTTAAATGTTCACTGCAGATGGGAGGAGGGCATGCAGGCAGATGCGAAGCAATCTTAATCCAGAAGTCAGAGTGAGCACAGCTTATCACCAAAACTACAAATCTAAGCCTTCCTGTTCCCAGGGGGCACATCCAGGGCAAATTTCCCACCAGCTGAGTACCTGATTGACACCACAGATGAAAAATGAGTGGCAAAAACCACAGCTGTAAATGTCAATGCAGGGCACATAGCTCAGATCCCACTCGAATCCCACGTATCACGCAGAGGGCTCACGGGGCACAGCACCCCAGGCTGCCCCACTGACCCCTGGTGCATGAGGTGGACAGCTGGCAGTAACCTGATAATTTGTTAGGGTTCAGCGCTGGGAAAGGTTCACCTACTATCACCCATTTACTTGGTTTCAGAGGGAATTAGTGAGCAACATGAAAGCCTCCTCTAACCCCTTCCCTGCAGCCCCATGGGGTATTTGCTATGGGAAGACATGCTCCACAATTACAGCTCTGCACCATCAGAGACGGAGCTGCGTGGCACAATTGTCTCTGCACATCTTCTGGGACGGATGGGTGAATGGATGGAGGGATGCCTTGCTCTGCTCCAGATCTAGCATTGCCAAACTATGAGCAATGAAAGCAAATCTCCTCTGTAGCACACAGGGAAACAAGGCAGCTTGGCTCTGTGCACATGCATGTCCGAGCTCCCCAGCACTGTTCTGAGGGGACATTTCTCACTTCATAATGAAATTCCTCAGGGTGAGGACCAGCTTCTGCTTAGTGCTTTGAACATCCAGAGAAAGCTGCCAACGCCAAAGGGCTAAATAGGAAAAACGTGTTAAATTAGAGTTGGTAAAGTGCCTTTATGCTGACTGAGGCCCTCCATCTCTCTCTAAATGGAGCACGGCACAACCTCCTGCTCCACAGGTGGGCACATGCTGGGGTGGGATGCAGAATAACATATTCACAGAGGATTTCAGAACCCTCCTATGAAGGCTGGGGTGATTCACCTCCGAGTGAAGGAATGGGTTGATGTGACAAAGAGTCTCGCTTTAGGAGGAGCTTTTTCATTGTTTCACTTACTCCAAGAACACAAATCAGCCTCACAACTATCTCTGTGATACTAAGGGTCCAGTTGTGCTTGACTTGGTGAGATGGATGCACACACCAATAAGAACCCGGAGAATCCCAGCAAGGCACATATTAACTAAGCCTATTTTGCTCATATCTCTTCTTTACAACAGACACCAGCATTACAGACTCAAATTTCACAGCATCTAGAAGTGAGATACACCCTCAGCATTGACCCAATAGTGGAAGTGATTGCCAACTGACAGCACCATGCAGCCACCCGCTGGCTTTGGTCGCTAAGTCCCATTCCGGGAGGCTCAGAATGGCTGCATCCTTTCTCTTTTCCACATGAAAACTCACCAGGAAAAAAAAATAAATAAATAAATCAGAAAATTTATGAAGTGCAGTAAAATAGAAAAATAGAAATCAGGAAAACGCGCAGCCTGCCTGCAAGCTCATTACTGCATTCAACCCAGTCGAGAACATCTGGAGCAAGTGACAGCACGCATAAAGCTGCTGCAGGAAATGGGAGCAAAGGAACCGAGCAGGTTGGTCCCTCTGGGGACAGCATTTAGGGTTTTTCAGAGCAAAAGCAGCAGCAACTGGAGGGAACGTGCTGCCTGCTTGTCCAATTCCATTTATCGGGCTTTTGCTTCCTATATGTTCCCACAGCAACTGAGCGCGGCCATGTGCGACCGCTTCTCCTCTCCTGTTGCTCTGCTGCACTTCCTCTCCAAGGAGAGCTTTTGAACTTTCTGTGGCACAGCAGAAACGTCACCTTACAACACAGCAGTCCCCCTACAG
This sequence comes from Tragopan temminckii, assembly GCA_028571105.1. Taxonomy (NCBI): domain Eukaryota; kingdom Metazoa; phylum Chordata; class Aves; order Galliformes; family Phasianidae; genus Tragopan; species Tragopan temminckii. The sequence continues at coordinate 2,136,250 of JAOWBP010004368.1, read as the reverse complement.
CCGCATCTGCAGACGAGATGGAAAAACCAAGCAAAAAGAAGATGGCATTGATCACCTCCGATGTACTGACACGATACAAAGGTCAATGCTAATGCACTTTCTCTACAATTACTCCTCATCCTTATTTTCTGTCTACAGAATGTGCTGTGCTCCTTAATGGGGGACCAGGAACACGCTCAGTGTTTGAGTCCTCCGGGCTCGAAAACACTGTAGGTTATTATTTCTGCTAACATGCTTCTCTGGGAAGTCCCATCAGCATCCCTTGGATTAAGCAGCCAGCAGTCAAGCAAATCCTACAGCTAGAAAGAAAACCATAACATTTTTCTATAATAAATACAATTGACATTAATGAACTGTTGACTAATATTGGTTCAAATAAAAAATGCTGCCAGCCACTGTACAGACCACTCAGGAAAGGAAAGCATACTTTTAGCCATCTTCTAATCTTAGCCATTCCGTAATGACCAAAGATTTTGTTGTCGTAACCTTCTAAAACAGTGCTGTAGTTAATGGCACTTTGCATCCCAGCACTGCTGGTTTAATCAGCCACCTAAATGCAATCCTCACAACTTCGCTGTAGTAAATAATGAATGAAATCTGACTGCAAACATAATAATTTGATGTTAAAAATACCTAGGTATTAGATTGCGGGTATGAAAGAGTATGTTCTGATTACAAGTGGAAGGGAATTTCTTGTTAAAATAGAGTATCGATAGAAAATGGGATATAAAAAAGCTTTCAAGAACAGCAACAAAAAAACAAAGCTGATTTTCTGTGCATCCATTTGGTGCAGCATTCTACATGTTTGAATTTTCCACTTAGAAAATACAAAGGCAGCACATCAGCCCAGGGTGGGCACACACAAAGCTTTATCTCTGCTTTGACAAAACAATTATCTTCCAGATGAGCTCACTGCTGGCTCTTCACTGTGCTTTGCCCATGACCCGGGAGCAGGAGCCTGGATGCTTTAGCACCTTTTCTTCTTTATGAGCCACATTCCCTGCCTGGGCTCTCCTGGGAGATGCACTGCGCTCTCTCATTGAGCGGGTGTGATGGTGCACATCACAGAAACACCATTATCAAGGACAGCAGTGGGAAATGCTGCCCACACCCTTCCAGTATTCCTCTTGAATTTGATTTTGGTTTTATACATTAGATTTATATATATAATTTTCTCAGAAGGAAAATATGTTTCTTTTCACAATTTTCCTCCTAATGTCCTCTGGTCTGAAATGCTAAATTTTGCATGTGGTCTGAGCAAAAGTTTGGAAAGCTCTCGTGCTTCACTGCTGCTCCCACGAGGTGTCCATGGGCATGATTTCCCATGAGAAGCAGAAGCCATTATATGCTGCTGCTCAGTACACAAAGACTGCCATCATCACCAGTTTTCATACAGCTCTGCAGGGATGCAAGGTCCATCCACGCCAAAGTGTTCTGGAATTCACATAGCAGAAGTTTTGCTGCTTTCACTAAGGAGGACAGAATGATTTCACTCCACCATAGCTCGCCAACCTGCATGCTGCTTCCTATCTCTCTAATAGGAAGAGTTTTTAAATACATGTATATGTATTGAAGTACATCACATAATAACTCCAGGAGTATAAAAATAAGACTTATCTTTCTACAAACTCTGATTTTATGACAAGCTAACCCACTCTGAGGTGATTTTACTACAAGCACACCTAGGTTAAATCTATAGACAGGCATTAAGTTCTCCGAAAATTCAGTCTTGGGACATTTGTTTATTTTTTAATTATGGTTATTATTTTTATTTCTCCTTGTCCTCTGACGTGTGCACGCTTCCTTCTCTAGAGGACATTCTGACAGTTGTACCATAATCACAGAACCATGGAATCGTTACAGTTGAAAAGATCACTGAGATCACATAGTCCAAGCATTGCCCCATGCCTGTGACTGCTCTGACATGTCACCCAATGGGGCATCTCCCCTTTTCTTCAACACCTTCAGGGATGGTGACTCCTCTCTTCCCTGGGCAGCCTGTTCTGATGCATCACCACTCTTTCTGAGAAGAAATTTTTACCTAGGATCCAACCTGAACCTCCCTTGAGACCATTGCCTCTTGTCCCATCACTGTTACCTGGCTAAAGAGGCAGACAAGACTGTTATGGCCAAAGTCCCACTCTGAGCTCCAGCCTTCTGATAAAAACCAAGACAAAACACATCAGGGAATGAAGTCACAGTCCCTGCTTTGTATAATAACGATGGAAATAAAGCAGGTGACCCAGACATTGAATATACAGAAGCAATTGATATGGATGAAGAATGATTCGGGTTCTTGGACAACAAGTGACAAATTCGTCCTGGTGGAAGACAGTCAACCTTTTTCATTTCCCTCTGCATGCTATCCGCCTCTGTGCTGCTGTCCTGCTGGAAGCTGTTATGGTTGGTGTGGGAAAGAGCTACTCAAAGAAAATCAAATTATGGTCTTTAAAAAAAATTAAATCATTGGCAGGTGCAGACACTCAGCACTTCTGGAAAGAAGTAAAATCCCCAGCACTCGTTCTATTTAGCATTCCAGAAAATGCCTGAAGAACATACTATTTCTCATGACCAAGCAATGACTAACATCTCTGAATCCTATTAGAAACAAATAATAAACAATAGCAATACAGAGGAAACCTCAAATTCACCATTTGGGATTTCATCACCCACTGTTATATAACGATGATTCATATGAAAACCCACTGTCCCATAACCCTTAAATACATTCAGTTGGAAAAGCATAACATAATCACTCACTTAGCTGTGCATTATCGCCTATGTACACAGAAATTAATTGCTCACTTCAGTATGGATTTTATATATGTGTTGATTTAGTTAAGGAAATAGAGCATGTCTGTACAAAATTCTCTTCAGTGAGTAAAAAATGGTCCTCATACCACTTGCAGGCTTAAGTCGTGAACGTTATAGCATAAAATCTTGGAATTAGGATCAGAAAGTGGCTCACTTTGGGTTTTCTTGGTTGGTTGGTTTTTTTTTTTTTTTGTTAAGGAACTAGCCCACGTAGCTTGTCTTTCACTTCCTACCCATTTACAATTTTCCTTCGAAGAACAGTTAAAGAAAGAATATAGAAAAAAAATACCCTTCTGTATTTCAAAAGAGTTTTGAATAAGTTTTGTTCTTTTGGAAGAATGGATTTCCAAATCTTGGTTCTCACTGATGTTGAAGGCAGAAGGAATTTTCTGCCTCTTTAGCAACCTACAGAGACAGAACTGGGATTTTTTGTACCCTTTAAAATCTCTTTTAAATGACGAGACCACTGCTCAACTTTCATCTTGCACAGAATTTCAACCACTTCTCTAATCAGTATAGTTACAGTAAGAGTACAAATTGACGTAAGAGCATCCGGAACCAATACTAATCTTCACCCAGGGACATGGGTGCTGATGCCTGAGAAGAGTTTATCTATTTGAATTTAAAATAAAATAAAAAAAAAATCCATTTCTAACAATGACATTTATACGGAATATATGAGATCTTTGGATGCTTTCACACTTCACGGGGGCTCTACTGATGCTCAATAGCAGCTGGTACTTCTATGCATCACACACAGTTATGGAGTCCAGACATTGAGCCAAAACAAGAATTTTTACAGGGAAAATGCAAGGGAAATGCTGGGGACACCCACAGAGAAAAAAATGCACATTCAATTAATCTGTTAAAATGGCCCCATTTTGCATAGGAAATTACAGATTACTGCCCAGACAACGCACAGTGTTGTTACAGATAACAGAAATTGTATTTGCCTATAGATCAGGCTCTCTCCACATGATTGAAGAGAGGTAAAGTGGCTTCACATGTAGAGAAATATGGTTTTAAGCTGTAGTCATTTGCCAGCTTGGCTGAGACAGAAAAGTGCAGGCAAAAGAAAGTGTCTTTGGGCAGCATATAACTGAAAATCCACCCTAGCAGAGGCCCACCTACACATTTTTGCAGTAAAAATTCAAATATCATAGAATGGATGCAAGTCATAAGATCCAAGGATGCCTCCTCCTAATTTGCACTGTCTCTGTTGCTACTGGGCAGACAGCAACAGATCTCAGTGGCCAATGAATGTGGGCAGATCCTCCTTCCAAGTGAATTCCAGTGCCTGCAGTTTGTTTGAACAATTTAAGCAACAGCTCCATCTCTGGAAGTCTGCAAAAAGAACAAAACTCCATTCTTTCAAATTTCATTCCTAATTTGCAACCATGGCCTTGGATTGGCTTGGTTCAACTTCAGCTGGAGTGCACCCAAGCAACGAGAGGGAAGACAATTGGGCAGCACCTCTCCTGCATCACCTCTTGAACCAAGCTCTCCATTCCCCCTCTCGCCTACCATCCTACCAAGTGCAAGGCAGGGTGAGAGACCCAAAAGACAGCAGACCTTTCCCCATAACGCTGTGCTTGCCCGGAATCCCAGTAGCCAGGCAATGCACTGCAAGAAATGAGCCTGAGACCCACCAGTGGACAAGGACCCCCAGAAGCCCAAGGAGGCTGGGAACAAATAAGATGTTGAGAAGCTGGTGGAAAACCTTTGCTTCACTGCATGTTCGCCGTGCTGAACCCTGCTATGGTGCACGTAAGGACAAACCCACAAGCGAATTGCACTTACTTGTCTCTCCAAAAGCATTAAAGAAGAAAGATAACATCAAATGGTAAGAGTACAACTCAAAGCAAAGGTGCTAAGATGGGTCGGTGACAAGCTGGTGACAATTTTGTCATATTAGTCAGCAGGGAACGATGGTATATTCTACAAACCTGCACTGGTGTCAAAGCACACCCGTGATTCACAGCAAAGCCAGCAAGATTTGGTTGTTAGGAAGTGCGTGGAGTGAATGGAAGGTCTACCACTGTGTTTGCTCTGACACGGATGCATAGGAGCTCAATGAGTGCCTCGCTTTTGCAATATCTCAGGAAGGACAGAGAGCACAGATAGAAACCATGCTCTCAGGAGTATGAGTTTCCAAGGGAGTTTGGTCTCACTTGGGCCCCAATTCCAGAAGTTTCTTTCAGGTTCTTCTCCAGCTTTCATTCATTTAAAGAGTGCACTCATGGTGGACACTTGTTCTCCTATTGAACCCTAAGTGCAAACACTGGTGGAACATCAAAGCCATCAGCCCAGTACAGAATAAACAGAGAACAAAAGTACAAGTGAGAATAAGATGAACCATCAAACGAGGGCAGGGGAGAGAATAGGGAAGGTAATTAAGGAAGCAACAGAGGGAAATAATTAGGGGGATGGGAGGACAAAGGAAGGGAGGAGGAAAAACTCACAGTCAATATACAAAACACTACAGAGTTGCTCACGATCAAATCACAAGCATTATATGGCAATGTCGCACACTTTCCAGTCCTTCCACCATACGTTGGTCTGGAGGCCTTCCACAACGATGGGAATGATTTTTGGAAAAAAACAAGGTGGGGAGCGAAGGCATCAGGAGAGGTGGGGGGGGAAGAGGGAGGTTTATAAATATAGATATCATAAATCCATTAACTGAATATTGTAACAGAGAGCAACTCACGGTGAATTTACGCTGGAGACTGACGAGCTGCGAGATACAGTACCTCGAGTTTGCTTTACAAAACTGCACATGCAAAAACAAAACAAACAAAGAAAACAAAAAGTGAGAAAAAAAAAAAAAGAAAAAAAAAGAAGAAGAGAAGAGAAACTATAAGAGACATTGGGAAAAGACTCATACAGGCTGTGTCCTATCGAATGCAGACTGCAGCGTGCATCTTGGCAGGAGACCAGGCAAGCTTCAGAAAGTGTGGAAGCCAGAGACACACCACCTTCTAGTTAACAAGGAAACAACCGAAATGGAACCAAAAGGGAAACAAAAAATTAAAAGGTGAACCAAAAGACACACGATGATATTAGGAATTTATGCCTCCAGATGTTATACTCACACAATGAAAGTCCTCTGCAGAAGTCATCTTTAGGACCTCAGGGCAGAGGCCTTTGCAGAAACAGGTGGTGACTGCTGTTACAGCTGTGCTGCAATCGTTAGTGGGAGCAGGGTGCAAGGCTGCTCATTCCCATTCTGGCACCATGATATGAGAGGAGGAAGTGCCTGGGAGCAGAGAGGAGCCCCAGCTAGAGGGAGGACCCTGGGCTGTGCCTGGAGAACCCAAATCCAAACCCAAACCCAAATCCATCTGAGCTGCAGCAGCTGGTGCCAGGCTTCATCTGTTCCATCTTGCATAGGATGCTCTCTGCAGAGGCACCTACCTCTCTCCTCAGCCAGATGCAGGCGTGTGTCTGAGCTCAGGCTGTCTGAATATGGCTTGCCATGCCTAAAAATCATAGGTCTGCTGCATCTCAGGCACAGGACCGCCTGCTATCCAAATTTTATTTCAATTCACATCTAATTTTGTAGATTCTCCTCCATTCAGCGTGTCCTTGTGTAGACACCATTACATCGAGGTACTGGAGGGCATGGATGGGGCCCTGGGCAGCCTGATCTGCTGGGGGCAGCCAGCCCACAGCAGGGGTTGGAATGGGAGGATCTTAGAGATCTCTCCCAACCTGAGCCATTCTATGATCCCGTGTGGGGGGTTTCTGAATACAGAAGCAGCTGAATTACATTGAGTTAATTGCTTCTTTGGTAGGGGACCTACTCAAAACCAGGTTTCTAAATATCTTGACAGTTCTTGGCTTGAGGTGCTAATTTTTCACAGTTATAAACAATAATTTTTATAAACTCACATCATCTGAAGAACTCTCTCAGATGAAGGAAAGATAAAATCCCTTCACCTCCTGAATTTGTCTTTTCAGTTGCAGCATTTTTTTCCTTCAATCTTCAAACAGCCAACGTTATCAAGCCAGAAGGTCCAATTAAAAATCTAATGTTCTCTGGATACCACAGGAGTAAATTTTTGAATACACATTTCCTTAAAATTACCAGAATACCTTGAACAGAAGCGTCGGCCCAGGTGGAGTGTATAACACAACCACCCAGAGGCCAAGAAAACTGCAGCGTAAAGGCATTATGAAAGGTGTTTGTGAACATTCCACTTGGAGCAAACAATCTGGTAAAGTGTTCTGCCCAAACTTTAGTGTTTTCTACATTCCACGTTTCTACAGCCCCTGCCTGCACAAACGCCTTAAGCATGGAAGAAATACTGAGCAAAACAGGTGGAAAAGCTGTGATAGAGAAGAACATACTGGGTTGCTTTCATTTACCTGGGAGTCAGCACCGACGCTGTGCAACACCTGCGGAACTGTTGCTTTGAATTGCTGAAAGCAGTTCTCAATGTCACACGGCAGAAGGCTCGCTTTTATCTTTGCATGTATCCCTGCCTCATTTGGTGCAGTGCAGGGTGGAGGCCATGCTGTGATCCTGCCAAATATCCTTGTAACCTGGCCAGACAGCGTTATGCAAGTCCTGCAGCATTCCAGCTTTACTCCTGGACTTTTTTTTTGAAACCGTGACCGACTAAATTTTCACCAGAATTGCAGAGTGGAAAGGGAAAACAAAGACAGCCTCCTTTTCCAAGTCAAAATGACAAAGTACTTGAGCTTTACTTACCATTGAGAGGGACACAGAGCAGAGTCCCTCCGTGTAGCTGTTAGGGTCATCGTTACATCAACAGCAAGGGCAAAAAGGAAAGCTACCGGGAGGAATCACAGTACCTCACACATCCACACACATCAGGAGAAAAGAAAGGGAAGGAGTCACACGCCAGCAAGAGAGAAAGAACACCTCTGCTAGTCTACACACTATCAAACACAGGAACTGCGGTGTGTGTTCAGGCATACATCTTGCTGGGTTCTGTTGGGTACCAGTAGCCCAACAGGGATTTTGAAACAGACCACGGTATTCCCAAGACAAAAGGAAAACATGGAGCCTCTGAGATGGAAAAATGTCCTAGAGAAATAAAGCAGCTCCCCCCTCCCTTTGTCCCCAAACCTGTACAAAAGGGACAGACACCTCTGAGAAGTCACTGTGAAGTGCCACCTCTGTTTGCTCTCACAGTTTCTTAATGAGTAATCAGCTCACTGGTGTTACCAGGCAGTATTTACCTGTGGGCATGCAATTAACACATCAGCTGCTTGGATCAAACGTGTGAGGAACCAGTAGAAACCAGGCAGGACCAGGAGAGGTCTTTGGGGTTCGGTTGATGCTGGACAATATGTCAAGTTTTGAAAAATTCTAGTGGTCAAACCTATAGACAGCGTTCAGCCCTGGTGCCATAACAGTCTCTACCGCTTCCTACAAAGTGTCACCCACCATATCTGAGAAACTCTTCTTCCATAGAGAACTCACACCCCATAGCTAACGCCTGGATCATTTCCTTGGGTCTGGCTACCACGATGACACAATATTACGTAGAATTAAGAAATACTAATGAAAAAAAAGAAGCATAAGTTTCTCTTAGCATGACTCAGACGTGACTACATAGTAGGTTCCTTCAAATTTAGCATTTGCTTTCTGTTGTGGGCGCTATCTTAAGACTCTTCCCAAGGCAGGCCAATGGAAAATGCATAGAAATAAATGTGGAGGCAGTTTTAGCCAGCAATATGGGGTCCCTGGAGCAGCTGTGGGCAAGACTCGTGCTGGGCTTTGGGCTCATGAACTCCCCCACTGGCCTGCTGGCCAACACCCACGTCCTGTGTGCTTGGTGCAGCCCCTTTTGTACGGGACATTGGTGCAGCTCTGGCCGGAACAGAACAGGCAGGGCATTCAGGCTTTGGGTTGGCAAAGAGACAAGTTCATCTACAGAATGTAAAACCATTTGCAGTGGAGTCTTTGTGCTGCCCGTGGAAATCAGCCTGGCAGCGCTCCTTCAATTGACACCCTGAGGTGCTCTGCACATTCATTGCCCCATTTTCCCTCCTCCTCCATTCTCATCACCAAGGAAGCTGCACCAATGGCTTGCTCAAAGACCCATCGATCCATACAGCTGCTCAGTTCCAGAGGCTGAGTGGTTTCAACGTTGTACAGAACAGAGGGTCTTAAAGACAACGCTGGGCAAACTGGACAAACCCAGAAACTCACCTCCAGAAACAACAAAGCAAGGAAAATGCTAAACAGAAAACAAAAGTCACAAAAATAAGAATGAAACAATGGGCTACAATTAAAGCACAATAGCTCATGTTAAACAAATACTCTGTTTTAAAGCAAATTGCAACAATGACAGAAACAACGCGCCATCCTGGTTTTTAAATCTTGAAAAAACACAAAACAGAAAGGCCCATTTGGGATAGAGTTCACCAGGTGAAGACAGAAATTGGGGTCAGAAGAATCCATTTGTGTAAGTCCTTTGGTGGAGCAGAAGGCACAGACATCCTGGGAGAGCACTGAGTTACGAGCTACAAACAAAGTGCAGGTTGAATACTGTAATAAAGCACCTTGAGCCAGTTGCAAGGCAGATGATACCTGGATGCTGCTGTAATAATGACTGTTTTATCAAAACAGACCCCTTTATATAGCAGTGCTTCACCACATATCAAGCAATAAAACAATTCGTGGAGCTGTGAAGGTCACAGACACTCCAAGCAGGTTGATACAGCAAATTAGCAACCGGGTTCTTAAGTCCAGGAAATCGTATTTTGCAAATGATGCAGTAAACATTTCCCAGAGCTGAGCTGCTGAGAGGCTTAAATAGCAGAGAGCAGAACGACCAGTGCAGATGAACTGCGGGGACATGAGCACGCAAACCACAACTGTGCTCTGTATTTGCATAGCAAAAATGCTAGAGGTGGAGAAGCAGGTAGACTACAGAGTATGCAACGGCCTTGAAGGAGGCCTTGAGGAAGGTGTGCTCTCACAGTCCTTGATGTGGGACTGACAAAGGAAAGCAGCAGAACAGCAAGCACAGCACTTCACTGGTGAAACAGCAGGATGAGCAAGAGGACTTTCACCAGCCTGAGCCCCAGGACAGCTTTAGCACCTCTGCAGGAGGTGGACAAGCACACTGGGATGTGAATATCATTGACTGAAGAAATGCAAGTCATGGTGCCCTCTGTGTTTCAACACCTGACAGACCTGGTTTTGTTGGTGAAGGCAGAGAAAATGATGATGTTCTCAGAGTATTGACTCACGACACAGATGCCCACTGCCGTAGAAAATCATTTTCCTACATTTTGAAAATAAAATTGAAGTAGAAAAAACAAAACCAGTATTTCTAAGGGTAAACTGGTACCATAGATCCAGAACTGAGTTTGCAACTGGACCTCGGTGTCTCAGACCCAGCTTTTCCCTGACTTGCTCACCAGCTGCTGTGCTATCAACACTGTTTTTCTCCTAAAGCCAAAGCACAGCATCATACCACACACCATGAAGAAAAAAAATCTACTGAAACCAGGACAGGGTTTCAGCCCTGATTTCTACAGGGCTTTGCTTTTGGCAGTGATGTTGCCATATGCCAAGAATCCTGTCTCCAAGCATGCCCAGCACCTTTCCATTCTCCACAGTGTTGAGCCATTCATGGTACCTCACACCAAAGCTGTGATGGGATCCCATCAGCATGTCCAGGCTTGAATAACAACAGAGTTTGATTTAACAAGTCTTGCCATCAACACAGCATCTGCTCTGCCTTCAGGACCATAAGAAGTAACAGGGTATGTCTAGCTGTCAACCACGGGTCCCTGTCATCAGCCCTACGGGGCAGGATAACAGTATCTAAGGCATCAGTGCTGCAAACCCTAAAGCTGTAGCTGCTACGTCTCTTTGGTGTTCTCACTATGGATTAATTTCTATATTAAATATTGCTTTGGCATGCAGTCATTAAACACTTTTTGGATCATCAGCCAGCAACCCATCCGTATTTCTATTTCTCTCTCAGTACACCTAGCTTCTCCCTTGCCTTCTGTGGGTTATTAACCATTTGGTCATCAACCTATTGACTTTCTGAGTGCTTTTTTCTTTCTTTCAAACTAAAGCTCAGCATGCTTTGCAAGTGCCCTTGTAAGCACCTCACTGGCACTACAGGGAGATAAATAGAAGCCACAGGACATTTGGTAGTGGATGGCCTCCAGTACAGCGCACATGATGTTGCCATGGTTTGTAGATGTGGAAGGAACAGACTGCACATCCACGTGTTCATTTGTAAGCCTGACAACCTGCTTGTACACATGGCAGGATCTAGGCAGATACAATTTCAAGCAGAAAGAACCAGAAATCCATGATTTTGTACTCACTTTCAATTTTGGTCACAAAACTGCCCCTATGATATAGAAAACCAGGTGAAAACCTGGTGAAAAAGTCAAGGAACAAGGTTATTTTAAGTAACTAACAATGTGGTGAGAAATTTTAGCTCCATTAAAGCTTTTTCTGGTTTCTAAAAACTCTTCACAAGCACTGTACTGTTGATTAAAAATAGAAGAAAGTTAGCATCATTATCTTGTGCTATAAAATAATAGCTCCAGGAAACTCAACAAAGAACAAAAGCAAATGTCCTTGTGTGACTTCTTGTCTAGACTGGACAGGAAATCATTGTAAGAAGAGGATTATATTTAAAACCAACAAACAGATATGGCATAAATAGATGATTAAAGCAGTAATTGCAAAATAAAACGGGAAGGAGAAGATAGTCAAACAAACAATATTCTTTTCTTTCACATATAACAAACTGGCTCCATTTGGCTCATTGACTATGATGAAGTGGATTAAACTCTCCCTTAAAAAAGGGTCCCCTGGGACAGCTTTATGCTTATCATACAATAGTTTTAATGTAATATACGTACACATACCTCCCAGAATTACAAACCCAAAGTGAAATGGATGTTAACACTTCACCTGGTGAAATCTACCCTAGGACAGCTTAAAAGAAAAAATCCTTCTAAATTACAGTTATAACAAGGCAAAAGATGAGACGTTAGAAAGAAAAAATAACAAACTGAAAGAAGTACTGCAATCCACGGTTAAGTGATCAGCATTGAAGTGTTCAGTCAACCTAAAGCCCTATCAGTCACAGAGATGGAATAGAGCATTCACAGAGCGCTACAGGATGCTCCAGTTGAACAGACGTATAACAGCACTGAGAAACAGAAACCACAAAATAAAAGTCTCGAATAATAAAACAGTGCTTACGCAGCTATGGAAATGTTGGCTGCAGACATGGGGCTGACTTCTGCTACCTCCTTGGCCTTCTGCAGGGCAAGCTTCTGATTGGTGGCTTCCTCCATCTCCTCCTCATCCTGGTGCAGAAAATCAGACAGATCAGAGCCTGCACGGTGCAACGACAGTACCTAGAGTTCTCCAAGGCATGGGTGCAATGTGACTGGCACTGCTTTGCCATGAGAAAAGTGGAAATCCATTAAAATAAGGCAGAATCTCAAAACTTCTCGCAAGGTAGGGTTTCGCTCTCAGCACAGAGATGGGAAACACGAGGTTTGGTCAAGTGCTCAGCGCATCTTTACTGAGAATGCATCTCCCTTGTGAAGCTCTTACCTCTTTTGGGTCTCTTCTTATCACTCAGTGCTTTGGCACAGCAGGGAGAGACCTGAGCAGAACTGTGACACCTCTGGGGTAAAGGCAGCCTCATTCCTCACACACTTACATGTGCAAAAACATTCAGAAGCCTACATCCTAATAAAATGGGACGCTCCCAAAGCCAACATGAACTATCTGCAGCAACAGGCCCAGCAGACAACAAAGGTTTGACTGACCCTGCTCACACCGGTTTTACCCCAAATACTACCACTGATTTCAGGTGTATTGCTGTGGATGCAGTGGGTGAAAACAGAAAGGAGAAGACAGATTAGAGTGAAGCAGATTAAAAGGAGAGTCAAGCACAGAAAGTTGGTCACGTTTGTGAGTTCTGCATATCCCTCAGATCACCTATGAGGGTTATTATTGGGATTGCAAGTTCTCACGGAGTACAGCTGTGATTTATTTCCTCCCACCTGCTGTAATTACAACAGAACACTGCTTAAAATCAAACTGTAGGATCTTTAGGACTGGATTGAGAACGAAAAGCAAAACAAACAGCGTCCCATCCAACTCCACTAGTCACATGGCTTGAACTTCCTTTGAACTTTCCAGCTAGTTAATTTAGATAGGAATGGTGCCCCATCCCTGGAGGTGTTCAAGGCAAGTCTGGATGGGTCTCTGGGCAGCCTGGTCTGGTATGAAATGTGGAGGTTGGTGGCCCTGCATGTGGCAGGGGGGTTGGAGCTTCGTGATCTTTGAGGTCCTTTCCAACTCTGGCCATTCTGTGATTCTGTGATAGGAAGATCAGGCCAAAGCACAGACACTATGGCAACATTCACACCACTGTCAGGGAAGATCCACACG